>NGBS01000871.1:0-610132 GCA_002245135.1 Proteromonas lacertae
TGTTATATATAATCGGAATTTTTCATCATAATTCACAGTATTATCACCTAATCTTATACTCTTTGTACCACCACTTTCGATGATTTGTTTTGTTAATATTGGCTCTAATAATGGTTCTAAATATTCAGGAACATTCTCTATCAATAATGGTGAACCAAATTGAATTGCATTTTCTAATGATCTTTGTAAGGTTGAAGCTGATTGTTTTACTATTTTCAATTGATTTTCATTCTCCATATTTCTAACCCAACGATTAGCTTGGCCTTGTGGATCTATCATTAAAGGCCATCTATTTGAATTTCTTAACATTATACCATTATCAATTGAGAAAGAATCATTTGGCAATTTCCATATTGTCCATTGTCTTATGGCTATTGGATCTCCTAATATAACAACTAATGAATAAGTTGGGGATTTTGGTATTTCTTTCTCTTCTAATAATTTCAACCAATCAGTTATACATTCACTTCGATATTGTGTTGGGAAACATCCTAAATAAGCAATAATACCACTTGACATTAATATATCACCTACTAAATGATCATAATCTACTTGTAAACTAGCTGAATAATCAGTCCATCGACTTTTTTCACCTCCTAAACCACCTATCAATCTTTGAGCTCGATCTAATTTCTTCTTACAATCATCTACTTGTTTTTCTAAATCTTCTTTCTTTTTCATTGTGGTTTCTAATTCTTTTTCTAAAGCTTCTACTTGATCAACTAATTCTTTCAATTCAGCTCGTTTAGTGGCTAATTGAGCTTCAGCTTTTGCTTTTGTAGCTTGAGCTTTTTCTAAGGCTTCTCTCTTTGGTGCTATGACTTTCGCAACTACATCATACTTTACTATAGCATGAACCCATTGACATAAACCACCAGCAGCAAATGAAGCAGTATAAACAGCTTTTGGTTGGAATTTTTCCATTGACAAATAAGGTTTCACTTTATTTATAATTTCAATTGGAATATGATCTTTATCATAATTCAATAATCTCTCCATAAGATGTGTATCACTTAATACTTGTTTCTGAGCTGGTTCCCAATAATCATCAACTTTCTTACCTGTTGCTGGATTTAATACTCTCTTTGGAGCAACTTTTAATAATACACAAACAGCTTCCAATGTAATTTTTACACCATCTGGTGGTTTTTTCATTGATTTCACTTCAATCAAGTGACTTTTTTCAATTGTTTTCAAATGCATCTAATGCCTTTTCTAAAATAGGTAATGCTTCAGCTAATTCTGCATTACATTCAGCTTCCATTGCTTTGGCTTCATCAGCTTGTTTAGTACAGTCTTTTTCTTCTACTTCCACTACTTGTTTCTTCTCTTCTGTATCAGCTTGCATTGCTTCAATCTTCGTTAACATAGCATCTGTTTCATCTTGGGCTACTCTTAACTGTGGTTGTAAGGCTTTTAATTCTTCTTGCATTTTTGCTACTTGTTCTTGACATTCTAATAATTTACTTAAACCATTATCATAACGAGTTTTCTTGTTAATAACTTCTTCTCTTTTATCTACTAACAGTTTCTTAAATGTGTTAATTAATTCTAAATAACTGGTTGGTGTAACATAATAGAATCTTCCTAATTCATCTTTTAATCTTTTTGTTAAACATGATATTCTCTCTTGCATATCAACACATACTGTAACAATACCAACTTTCACTTGAGCATCAATTTCTACATCTTTCAAGAAATGATTAGCAACTGAATGTAAAGCTTCTTCTGGCCATTGTGTGAACCAATCGATTGTACAACAGTTTACAAGTGATGGAAACATTCTTAATCTTGTTCTAAATGAATCACCAATTGGTGAAAAGGCTAAAACTACATGTAAATTAGATTTAGATCGATGAATGAAGAAATTATAAACTTCTGCTGGAATACCAGTATTAAACACCTGATTTTTGAGCTAATGGAGATATTTCTTCTAGTAATTGAACTTGTTCATCAGTCTCAAATAAATTTGGAACTTCACCAGTGTTTAATATGTTGTTAATATCTTCAACAAATGTTTCATTAATGATTTGAGTATCACTGAATAAAAATACAACTGGTTTTCCTTCTAAACCACTTATCTTTAATAATCTCTTCAAATCTTCTCTCCATTCATTAGTATTGTATGATTTGGATATTTCTATTTTGAATAATTGATAATCAGCTATAAATGCAGCTAAAGTGGCTAAACTCTTTCTTCCACTACCACCAACACCAACTAATAAAGAATGTCCATTTGGTTGGTTTATAACACGACTAATTCTAGCTACATGTTCTATTGCATTCTTAAATAACACTAAGGCCATCTTATTAGGATGAGTTTGATTGAAATCTTCTAAGTATTCATCCATTACAACTTCCAATAAATATTGATCTTTGATTTCTTGATAAGGCTTGACTTCAGCTTGAGGATCCATAAAATTACCATAAATTAATATATCATTTTGTCCTCTAATAGCTTGAATCCAATCTTTAGCGAATTTATCATTACATATCTGAACTAATAAATCTTCAAACCATTGTCTATCTTCATCATCTACCAAACGATCTTGGAATACTCTCATACACTCATGTCCCCATAATCTTATCACATCATCACCTCTTGTTATACTATCTGGAGCACAAATGGAAATACCTTGAATAACTTTAGATAAATCACGAAGGTTGAATGTATAATGTGATTTATTGGGAGTTGGACGTAATTCTAAACAGATTTTACTATATACATCAATAGATGCATCAACAACAGTTGCAAATAGATTCTTATAACCTGGTGGATATTTATCACATACCCATAACATTATATTACCAAATATTCTCTTTAATGAATCTACACTAAATGGAGTTAAACCAATCACATTGAAATGTCTTACATATCTTTGTGTAATAACAGATCTTCCACCACCAGGTAAACCCATTGCAGTGATAAATTGTACATCAGCTATTGTACAGAAATCATTCGTCTTTCGATCATACCAACCATGATAGTCCATCCATTGTCTTAATAATTCTATTGGAGGTTGTGCACCATATTTCTCTTTAGCTGGCATATTCAAATCATCAACGAATATTATACATGTTTTACCTAATGGAGGTCCTAATACACCTTTACGTCTCTTTATTAATTTACCATCAATAATATCTTGTGTCATGTTTGAGGAGGTTTGAGCTGAGAAGTTCATCATTATACACATATAATCTTCATTCAATCCTTTTAATAATTTATTAGTAATAGAAACTGATTTACCTGTACCAGTATCACCTGTTAGTAATATATGATGTTGTGCATTAATCAACATATCAATATAGAAATTAGTTCTCACAGTATCAATTGTTGGCACAATAATTGAATTGAATGTTGCATTTGATTCAATTTCTTCTTCTACAAAGTTTTGTAACCAACCAACCCAATGTACACCTCTTAAAACAAAGTGGAAATCATAAATAAAACCATCAGGTAGTTTCAAAGTTAAAGATCTTAATAATACTTTATCTTCTTCAATACCTTCTAAATATTGCGGATTTTTCTTAATAAATATATCCCAAATATCATCTTTTTGAATTAAACCTAAGCAAATATTGTGTAAAACTCTATGGAAGATTTGTCTACCTTCATCATTAGTTACTATACCAAAACTCCAAACTAAAGATTCAACTAAGAAACCTTCCAATATCTTCAACAAGTTCTTATTTCCAGCAACTTCACCTTCATCAAATTCTTCTAATCTACATGATAATAATCTCAATAATGATGCTGTATATTCTAATGTAGTAATTGGTGTTAATTTCTTACATTCATTATGACATATATATAAAAGTGGTGGAATTAGCCAATCGAAATATTTTCTAAATTCTTCTTTGACTTTACTATAATCATCAGGTAAATCTGCAATCCATGAATCAACTAAAGCATCCCATCCTAATCTAGATTGTTCCATATACACCATTCCACATCTACTCACTGTAGCTGGTGATGCTTCTTTCAAATCTTCTACTTCAAATACCATAGTCATTCTTGGTGTCATTTTAATAACTTCACCACTGTTTAAACATAATTTCTTATTATCATCTAACACAGTATTCATATTTTCAATCCAAACTGCATCTACTGGACCATCAAATACTATCCAAAATCTATCAGTACTTGTATCTCTACACGAATTTCTAAACTTTACAGCTAATACACCATCAGTCCATTCATTTGTATTTTCATCAAATTTACCATACAATTGTCCTTGTGTGATTGATTTAGGATTCATTGTAATAATTCTAACTTTTGTATAAGGACCAACACCATTATTATCGCCTAATGCAGCAGCTAATATTCTCATAACCTTTGTTTTACCACAACCAGTTTCACCAACCAACATCAAACCATGTCGAACTACCACAGTTTCCCATAATTGAATAATAGATGTTTTAAATGATGGTTTTGGTTGTAAATTATTCTTTTCACATTCTTCATCTATTGAAGTAATCAAAGATCCATAATCTGGTTCTGGAGCTTTTATACCAGGGAATAAATCTGATATAATACCTAAGAACAATGGAATATCATTATTAGTGAATTTTGGTAAGTTTACATCCACAATAGCAGATAATACAATCAAATCTTCACTCCAATCTCTTTCTTGTCGTAAATTACCTGCTCTTACTAAGATTGAAAACACCGCTCTCATACCATAATCATAATGCTTTTGACTAGATAATTGTTCAGAACATAATCTCAATACTTGAGTTAGTTTTCTTGCCATATTTCTAGCATCTTCAAAACCAAAGGAATATAGTTTAATTTCAGCAATCATTGCATAATCAGGAACCATCATAGCGCAATCTCTAAATAGTGCTTTTAAATTATCAGGTAATTCTGATCTACCAGCATAACCGGGATTCATTGTAATGAATGAATTACAATCTGGATTTAATGGAATATTTGTTCCTTCAAATATAAATCTAGCAACTCTTGCTCTTTTGGCTTTTAAGATTGTTAATAATTGTTGAGCAATCACAGACAACACTTCTAATTCAATTCTATTAAATTCATCAAAACAAGCCCAAGCACCAGAAGCAGCTAAACCCTTAAAGAACTTAGCCATAGCTTTATAATCTAAACCATCAGAACAATTAAACACAACACATTGGAATGCAACAGCTTTACTCAGATCTTTCACTGTTTCAGTCTTACCTGTACCAGCAGGACCAGCTGGAGCACCACCATAATCTAAAGATACAGCTCCCATCATTGTTCTATAACATCTATCAGTTAATGGAGTAATTACCAATCTTGTACTATTACCTAAGTATTCATATCCATACATAACAGATGCATTCACTATTCTGGCAATCATATTATGTGGATCTTCACCATAACGATTATAATCATCTTTCTTTTCTTCCCAATAATAACGTAATTGTGCCATCCAACCAAAATCATCTTCACATTCTACATTTTGTTTGATCATATCAACTACAACATCTCTTGCATGGACATCAATGACTGTTAAAGCACCTAAACTGATTCTTGCCATGTTTGTCAAATCACCTCGAACTAGTTTGACTATATCACCTAATTGTTTGTTTAATTTTTGTACATAATTCTGTAATGAACTTTTTTGTCCAACTAATAATGCTTGAGTTACTTCTTGAGTCCAAACTAATTGATTTACACATAATACCACTTGACCAGGCCAAGATAACACCCATTTAGTTCTTGTAGTTGTAGTATAAGCAACTGAAGCTTTCTTTATAATATCTTTAATAGTTAATCTCATAGATGCTTCTAATAATAATAACCATTCTTCTACATTACCTTTACATTGACCTTCATTTGGATCTACTGGTTCTATTAACTCTACTCTTTCACCTTCTGAACTTAACATTGATGTAATTGTTAAATCATCTTCTTTACCACCATCATCACAATGGAATATAACGTGATTCATACCTTCAAAACATTTACCTAAATGAGGTTGAACTGCTTTTGGATCTTTTGTTTGTGATAAGATTTCTAATAATCCATCATTCGATAAGAAGAAAAATCTTGGAAATTTCAATCTCTTCAACTCCAAATAATCATTCAAACCAGTTTGAATAACTTCTAATAGATTATTAGCACCTTTGAATTTATCTAATAATTTTTCTCTTGATGCAATATCCATTACTTTTGGATTAGCATAAGCTTCACTCATTGTAGATCTCCATAATGAATCAACAGCAGCAAATCTTCTACCTTCATTTGGCATTTGTCTCATTATATCTTCACTACCAAATATTGGCTCTAAATACATCCAAGTTCTTTGACAAGCCAACCATTCATCAATCAATGTTTGTGCATAAATTAATTTTCCTTTCCCAATTCTTAGCATCACTCTTCAATGCAGCTATATATGGACTTCCCATCATTGTTTGTGTCTTAACAATATGATCATCTAATAATGTCATAATATCTTCAACTCCTTTAATAATAAAAGTACCTGTATTTCTATATTCACTACATTCAAACTTTATATCATCCCATTCTTTCATCATTTGATTTAATGCTTTTTCTAATGAATATTCTTTCTCAGCAACTACTGTAATTTCTTGAACTTTCTCCCAGTGATCCATTATTCCTTTATCTAACAGTTGTTGAAGTGTAATTTCTTCTTCATTTGGATCTAAATGGAAGTTTGGATCTCCTAATTCTTCAGATAATTTCACCCAATGACGATCTTTTAATGATTTACTAGTAATTGCACTGATTAAGGGAATATAGATCTTAAATGCATCAGTTTCTTCTCTCAACTTTTTAGCAATTTCTGCAGCAGTTGGATAATCTTTTTCAAGCTTTTTAGCAAGTTTATAAGATTGAGTCCACCAATCATTAACTTTTGTTTCAATTTCTTTAGCAGGTAATGGATAAAATGGACTTTGTAACCATCCATCTCTATCACTCTTAAATTCATAAGCCATTGTCCATAGCTTTAAATGTGGTTCAAATAACTCAATAGCATGTTGAATCTCTTCATAGTGTGTTCTTTCAACTTCAAATATATCTTCTCTTCTGTTAATATCAACGACTTTTTCTAAAGCTTTCTTTAATCTTTCATCTAAATTGAAGATCTTTAGTGCAATATCATCAGTTTTATCCCAATCACCACAATCAAAGAAACTTCGAACTTCTATATCAAAGTTACCAACTTCTACTGCAAAATCATCTTTATCTTTCTCCAATTGTTCCATCATCTTTGTACGACGTTTGTTCAATTTTGTGATTGAACTTTGTGCTTGTTCTCTCAACATTTTTGGCCATAATAAAACGCTATAAGATAATGCAAAATCAGAATGTTGTAAATCGAATAAGAATTCTTCCATTGCTCTTACACAAGTTAATGTTTTAAATACTTCAGATTCTATTGATGTTATATTATTTTCTAATGAATTAATATCATCTTTTACTCTCTTTAATTCTTCTTCGTTTGTTGGTCTAAATGATATTTGATTCATCATTGTTTGATATCTTTCATTTACACTTGTTAAATGATTTCTACAATGTGTTAAAATAGTATTAATAATATGATTCTTTTTATTTATAAATATATTTGAATAATATTCTTTCACTTGAGTTGCATTTATTTCCAACAAACCAAATAATTCAATATCAAAAGTTTCACTAATTATATTATTCTGAGCAAAACATATTCTTCTTAATTCTTCTTGATATTCAACTAATTGTTCAACACCTTCAAATTCAGGTAATTTATTGTAAGCTGGATTCATAGCAGCATCTGCATAGATAGAATATCTATCACAGAATGAATGAGGACCAACACAACCTGTTTCAACAATATCTCTTACTAAATCATAAGCATCATTTATAAAATCTTCTAAATCAGTGAAATGAGTGTTATTACTACCTATATCTATTAATAATCGAGTGGGTACTTGGATTAAATGCATAAATTTAGCTTCTAAACATGTAAATCCTTTACATAAAGTAATCATATTACCCATAATATCAGATAAACAAGATATTAAAGTTTCCATTGAATTTTCTAATACTACACTAGTTTGGTTTGGTATTAAATTGTCTTTAATAAAACACTTTTGCCATGAACCGGATGTAGTATCTTCAGGAGGACGAACATAGAAGAATTCAGATGGTTTATAACACTCTGGTTCAGGTAATTCAACTACTTCTTCAACTACTTCATTCTTCTTATTTTCATCATCATCTTCTTCTTGACCGAAATCATCCATTATTTCTTGTTGTTGTTGTTGTTTCTGTTTCTTTTTTCCTTTCTTATTGGCTTCTTCTTCTGCTTTTTTTCTTTCTTCTTCTTCTTTTCTTAATCTTTCTTCTTCTTCAGCTTTCTTTCTTCTTTCTACTTCTTCTTGTTCATCTCTCCATTTCTTATATAATGGATTCTTTTTAAAGTATTTATCTTCGCAATAATCTTTAACACAATTGGTTGGAATTGGTTTATATTTAGATAATTGATTTAAAAATAAATTTATACTATCCATCAATAATTGTCTTATTTCATCAGATATTTCTGCATCGATTAAATGTAATAATTTCTCCAATTCTGAACCATCATACAACTCCTGTTGTGTAATATAAAAATCATAGAAATCTTGAAACACATCTTGCACATTCTCATATACTGATGTATACCATTTCGTATTTAATTTATCTATCAATTCATTACATACTTTCTTCTCATATTTTACATATTCATGGAGATCTAATGGTAAAGGCATATTCTCTAATTTATCATCATATAATAATTTACCTCCTAATACATCAGTCCACATATTACGAAGTTTTCTAAATAGTTTCATAAATTCAAACTTAGTTATTGGACTTTCAGTAATTGTATTAGTTCTATCTTCAAATTCATATTCATCCACATGTATCTTACCAAAATAAGGTTGTGGTTCAGGTGGAGGAATAGCAGGGAATCCCATATTATAGTATTGTTGATGTAAATTCAAATTTTGTTTCATTTGAACTCTTAAAGATACATTTCTCATTGTATCATCATAGTCTCTCTTTATTTCTACTCCTAAATCAACTAATGATCTTTTATTTGGATTGGCTAAAGCAGGTACACATACTACTTTATCATACATATTATCTAACCAATCAGGATCTAAAGGAGCCATTGCTGGAACACAGTTTTCTAAATAATAACTGAATCTACATCTTTGTTTAAATGCTTCTCTTCTATTCATTGCACCTCTTACTCTGTGTCTGAACGCTTGTTCATCTTCATCATCAAATACTAAATTCAGACGTGTAATATCTCTTGTTGGTATATTTGGTAATTCTGGAAATTCACAATGATATCGTTTGGTTTGTTCATTGTAACTTAATATATTGCATCTCATCCATTTCCATCCTCCTACACCATACATTGGAGATTTACCAGTATTACAGTGTTCTATCCATTCTGCTGGACCATATGGTTCTTCATTGTCATCATCAAATTCTTCTAAAGGTGGAAGTTTAGATGTATCTATTTTTAAATAAGTTTCATCATAAACTGGAGGATTCCAATCTATGAGTGATGGTTGTTCATCGAATAAAACGGATCTTTGTGTAATATCAAATGCTTTGGGTGATGGTGGACTGGGTGGTTCATTATTATCTTCATAATCAAAATGAATTGGAGAGTAATTTCTTATTTGACTATGTTCATTTACTGGAAATGGAATGACTCCTGGGTCTCTGAGTGGAGTTTTGAAGTGTACTTCTTGTTTTATGTATTGTATAGGTATATTTGAAGCACTTACAGAATGACTCATCACTTTATTCTCTTTTGTTGAGGATAATGATGTGGTAAAAGATGGAGATGATGGCATTGTAGTTATAGTCTTGGCAAATCTTCGGGAGGTGTTGGTTTTCTTTTTTGACCATTCTGGTAAAGGAATTGGTTTATATAACTCTCTAACATTTACCTCTTTTGAAGAGTCGAAATTATATGATTTAAACATAGCCATTACAAGATATATTCAAATCAAAACGAAAATAACGAAACAATTTCAAGCTTTTTTCAAGTTTGGCTTGATTATTTTTAAATTCCTCATATCTCATAATTACGATTATATTTGTTGTTTTAATATCAATCTTTATATTGTTCACTTTATTTTATAGTTGATATGAAGAAATTATAGAGAATTAAAACAAATTATAAAAATAACAGCAATATATAGATTTATAAACTATAATAATACTATAATCTACTCACAATATTCCTTTTTAATACAACTATCTCATTCAAATCTTCTTCTAATGAACTTAATTCATCACATATGAAAAACTTCGAATATAAAAACTCTACCACCATTACAATTGGTAAAATTAAATTTACCAACAATTTTAAGTATAATGGCATATCATAATTGATTCTTACTGATAAACTTAGTATTAATAACAAGCAAAAGAAGCTTCTAAGATAATGCAAACCTTTCGTTTGTTCATCTTCAGCTATTCCCTAAATAAAACAATTATTAAATATATTAAAAATAATAGTACTTCTTTCAATATGTGAATGGATTCATCCATTAAATCTATAAGTTTTGTTTTATCTTCAATCTTCATATCATTCAATTCATCTTCGATATTCTTATTATCAATTTCTATTTGATTATTATTATCACCATTATCATTCAATTCAAATTCACTACTAACACCAAAATGATCTGAAACTGAATATTTTCCATTATAACTACTGAACTTCTCCACTTTGCTTGATTTTAACTTCCATGTTGAATTTCTACTTTCATTATCCTATTACAAAAATGAGTATATAAATTCTCTTTTGAAAAAAAATATTTAAATATATTTCTACTTTTTCTTTAATATTATTCAGATAATAAATATAATCAATTCTTTGAGGTCTATCCACATAACAATTATCTTTTGAACCAACTGTTATTCCTTCATTGTAAGGTTTATCTATTCAAAAATAAAATAAATATGATTAATACTTGGATTCATTTCTAACCAACTATCTTTAATTCCAACAATCATATACTTCAATAATAAACTATTCAATTCATTAGGATAACTATTCAAATCTCCACCAATAACAACTAATTCATTCTTTTTACTATTTTCAATGAATTTACATAACTCGAAGGCTTGACTCATTCTACAACACAAATAATCACTTCTATCACTTTTATAAGATGCTTGTGGATGTGTACAATATAAATCAATTTGTTGATTTTTATTAATTTGGATTCTTAATAATCCACAACCTTTACTGCCATAATAATCAGCATGATGAATCATATATGGATTTCCATTCACTGTATAACGCTTATAAAGACTTTCAACAATTGGAAAACGAGATAATACCAATATACCACTTCCATGGATTAAAGGCCACATGACAAAACCAATCCCTGGTCTGAAATAATGATAGTATTTAATGTTTACTTCTTCAGCAGCTTTTATTAGAATATCTTGCTCTCTTTTACACCATAATTCTACAATTATTATAATATCATATTGATTTGTTTTAATTGTTTCTGCAAATCCTTTTACTCTTTCTGTTAAATCTGGTGCTATTACTGGTAATCCCCACATATTTTGAACTAATATTCTAAAATTATTAACATTTTTCAATTCTTCATCATTATTCTGAATTAATGGGTTAATGGATGTTGTAGTAGAGGTGTAAATAAGATCTCTAGGAAATCTAAACGGGAACTCCTTCAATATTTTTGATATACTAATCTTACTCATTAATCATATGTCGTGTATAAACTGAAAATATAAAAAAGGTTTCAAGCTTTTGAATCAAGCCGTTTTTTCAATTGATTGTGTTTATCTCGTTGTAAACACAGTCTCTATTTTCGTTATTTACAATTCATTCAATAATTTACATTATTTATAAAAATGGAAAGAAAATTTAAAGCTGAATCCAAGATGGTGGTATATTTTCAACTGATTAATTCAATTTAATAGCTTACTCCATCATTGATAAAGAAATTTTATAATTCAGTATAATTGTACATTACTATTTTTTAGATGAGCAATACTTCTCTATTTTCATCTAAAACATCAAAAGAATCTCTAATTTATAAATCATCTGAACAATATTTTTCTGGACGACCATTACTGGAAGAACTAAGTGAAGAAGACGACAAAATAGTCCCACCAACAAAAGTAGTTCAATTTATGAAAGATCCAGAGTTTCGTAGTTGCTTGTGGTGTTATATAATAAATGAAATTCCAGAAATATTAGATCGTGATACAGAAATTGATCCTTACATATATGAATTATGTAAATATGGAATTCCACCCAAATACCGTCATGACGCATGGTTACGATTAACAGGTGCCAATAAAATAATGAGTGATGGATATTATCAAAAAATACTAAGCATTCCAAGTGATAAAGATAAACAATATTTACCTATTATCAATGCAGATATACCTCGAACAATACCAGCAATTAGCTGGAATAGTGACGAATTAAATCAAATTAGAAATATATTATTAGTTTATTCACGTCATAATCCTGAATTAGGTTATTGTCAAGGGTTAAACTCAATAGTAGTGAATTTATTGTATTATCTCAGCGAAGAAGAATCATTTTGGGTATTATGTCAAATTGTCAATATTTTACTACCAAGTGACTATTATACCACACTTATAGGTGCATTAACCAATCAAAAAGTGTTAGGTTGTTTGTTATATAATAGTTGTAATCAATTAACTAATATGTTAAAAGAATGGGGTTATAATACTCATGATTTAACTGTAGTATCTTTAAGTTGGTTTGTAACATTATTTTCATATCCTTTTAGCCAAGAATTAACCAGTAGAATTTGGGATGTATTCTTCATAGAAGGTGGTTATATATTGTTATTTATTGGATTGGCATTTTTTAAAATTCAGAATAAATCATTATGTTTTGTTAAGACTTATGGTGAAGCTTTAGGTTTAGTAGAATCTACACCAAATAATGATTATGATATAACTGAACTATTGAATATAGCAGAAGATGAATATAATTCTATTTCCTCTACAGTGATAGAGAATTTAATAAGTTATCATCGAAGTAAAATAAATGGAGGTGAAGGAATAGGAAGTGTAGAAGGAGGAGGAGGTGGTGATAGAAGTAGTAGTGTTAAAATTGAGGATGATAGCAATACTGAATGTTATTGTTATAATAAAGAAGGATATATTCCTTATCCTGTAGATGTGGAAGGTAAAGTATATTTAGATAGTAGTATTAATATTATTGATGAATATTATACAATTCATACGAAATACAGTTCAATGAATCTGTTGTTGAAAGAGAATTCTGAAGATGATGGAATTATAGAAACTTCTAGATGAATAGAAAGATGATCCAACTGCTGTTCGAGAGTGTAAATAATTAATTTATGAGAAATAAAATATAATAAAAGCTTTATATTTATATAAAAAAACAATAAACATAAAATAGGTTTGAATTATGGTTCGATTCAAAATTATTATTTTCATTTTTCTCTTTATTTATACCAACATTTCTTTATTCAATAAAAATATGGTTTTATAACATGTCAATACTTATATATATTATATTACAACTATAATATTTTCTGAGATTTATTATTAATGGTTATTAGTTGTCCGCCATGGCTTTTTATTCCAATATCATGAATATATGTTGATAATATAAACAATTAATACTCATTTATATGAATTAACCTATCAGATCCTTTTTTATTAGCACAAAATTCATTGTTTCAAAAATGAAGAGAAAAGAAGTACCAATCGCATTTTCTATGAATATAAATCAAAAATCTGTGCTAACTAAGTGTAATACAACTGTAAATGAGGTATAGTTGCAATTTACAACGAATCTAGACATCAATGGCTGAAAGTAAGAGATGTAAAGCTGATAAAGATATTTCTGACAATTGCAATGGTACAGAGAATCTAGATACAGAATTTGATATATCAACTAAGACTATTTCTGAAATTGCTCAGTATTTATACGACAGAATGGAAGAGAGACATAAATCTCATCATAAACAAATGGAAGACGCAGTTGATGGTATGTAATAATTCTATATTTCAGACTTTTCCAACAAAATTGTTAAAATATGTGAAGAATATTTCAACAGGTATACGCAGTTATTGGAAGAGGACAAACAAGCATATCAAAAGGATATTATCATGTAGAATCATATTATTATCATAACATTTAGTTTTCAAAACTTCATTCCTAATATACTGAGTGAAGAAGAAGAGTTATTATCGTTGAAAGAATTAGTGGAAGGTTTTGTGTCACGTATTGGAAGATGCATATCTTTTTATTATTATTATTTGAGTTATAAAATTATAATTCTTAATATGTGATTTACAGAAGAAGTATTCCTAGTGCAAATTGTCAAGATGCATCTGTACCAGATAATCAAGATGAAACACAATCTTCCCAACAACAAGAAAATAATTAAAGAATAATTATTCTTAATTATTAGTTTTTACTAAATTATGTGTGCTAGGATAAGTAGGCATAAAAGTAGTATCTTTCGGATAAGGTTTTTCTTTAAAATAAGGATGATCCAATGCTTGACGAGCTGTTAATCTCTTCATGGGATTATACAACAATAAACCATTAATAAGATCTAATCCTTCTTCAGATAAATTTGGAAATTTATTCTTTACATTATTATAAGGAAATCTTGTTTCTAAATTCTTAAATCTACTTACCAACGGCAAACTAGAATATTCAGGCCATATCATATCATTTGGACATCCTAAGATACTATATATCTTAAGCAATTGATCTGTCTCTGATTCACCAGGAAATAGTGGCTTAAGTGAGAGTAGTTCACCGAATATACAACCCATTGCCCTATTATGTAGATATTTATATATACCATAGATCTACAGCTGAAGCATATTCTTCTTTTCCTAATAATATCTCTGGAGGTCTATACCTATACAGATTATGTTTCAATTTTCAAATAATACCATAAAGTTACTATCTTTTGAGTGTATAATCTTTCAGGAACGCCAAATATACGAGCCAAACCAAAATCTGCTAATTTTACTAAACCTGTATTGGTGTATCTAAGACAAATGAATATCACAATAATATATACAGAATATTAGACATTTTAATATCTCTATGAATAATCCAGTGACTGTGCAAATAATCAAGAGCGCTTAAAAGTTGATACATTATACATTTTATTTCAGATATTGAAAACGGTGCTTTGAGCGTCCCAAGCAGTCTTGACAGGTCATGATCGCAGTATTCAAATACGAGATATACACTATGAGTGAAGAACTAATAAAAAAACCTATCTCTTTTTGTACCAACTACTATTTCTTTCAGTAGTATGATATTCTGGTGGTGGCATTTTTTTAATACGCTGATCTCTCTTAAGGAGGTTATTGGGAATCCTTCCTATAAAAAATGAATAAAAAAGAGTTCATACATCAACTTCATTATAAAATTTTATTTGTTTCAAAGCACATATTTCATTTGTATTTTTATCTCGTGCTTTATACACGTTTCCGTATGTGCCAGATCCCAATAATGCCAACTTTTCATACTTTGAAACAGGATCACACTTACCAAAGTGTGTATTACCTTCAAAATATAATAATTCCTATCAATACTCATAAAAATAAGAAAAAAAGTGTAACAACCCGAAAATAGAAAAGATGCAATCCGACCAAAGCGCTCGATTTTGATTGGTTAAAAACAATCATCTTAATTCTTACTGGACGATTTAAAAATATCGGCTTGAGTTTCATTTGGCTTTTTCAATGTGTTTTTAAGTTTTTTCTTGTTTTCTTTCCTTAACTTTTTTAAATGTCAACTGTTGATACTAATGGTATGTACAATAATAATGAAATCGATCCCAATGAAAAGTATGAATTAAAGAAGAACATATATCTAATATCGTTTACTGCAATCTATATTAATATATTTTTTATTACTTTATATTTTATTGTTATGATAAATCTAATTATTATGATTCTTATTCTAATAGTTCAGATATTCCTCCCCCATTACCTCCAAAACCGGAAGCAACAGCAAGTGCGTCTCCATTAGGCAATGCTCATCCACTTATGAAAGGTAAATATCATAGAGATGAAAAGATTGCAGAATGGAGTGGTTATTGGGGAATTGGTGAAGATTGCTTTAAAGCAGGAGAAATAGCTGAATTTAAATACACATGCAAAATAAAGAATTTTTGTCCAAATCCGTTACTAGAGAATTCTTATGATGCTCGTGAACCTTATGAAGGTAAATACAATGGTTATTTTAAATTAAAACAGACAGGCAAACAGGTGAGTGAAAACGGCGTACAACTGACATTTACCATAAAAGAAGATCCAGACAGTGCTGACAATAAAGGAGCAATAGTATATAATGTAGAAGGAACTGGTAAAAATCACATTGGTTATTTTCAATTAGTTGGCGTTTATGACCCAGATAGTGGAGATATGGTATGTGATAAAGTATATTATCAAAAACCACCACAACCAAGAAGACTAACTAGACCAAAGCCAAATCCTCAACCACTTCTAATATCGGATAATATAATGGAAGATCCTTTCGAATCTAGAAGAACTAGGAGAGTATATACATTCCTATATTTATATTAATATATAGAGAACAATGCCATTATATGTAAAAGATGCATTATTAAGTAATGATGATATAAGTATTACATCCATTGAACAATGTCGTCCTATCTTGGATGTATTATGTCAACACCATTATGCAAGTCCATTTATACTACCAGTAGATCCAGAAGCATTAGGTATTCCTGATTATTTCAATATTATTAAAAATCCAATGGATTTTTCTACAATCAGAAAGAAACTGGATGATAAGAAATACACTAATCCTGAGGAATTCGCTGAAGATGTACGACTCTGTATTTAGCAATGCAAAGACATACAATGGCAAAGGAACAGATGTATATATAATGGCAGAACAAATTCAAGATGTATTTGAAGGTCAATATTCACGATTAATCCAAAAGCTAGAAAATATGGTTGAAAGAACATCTTTAAAATACGATGATTTTGATGATTACAGTGTCCATAGTAATGAAAGTAATAGAAAACGAAATAGAGGAAATAATTCCTTGAATAATAATTACAGAGATGGTTCAACTACCAAGAGGAGGAGATATGAAGATCAAAGTGGTTGGTATACTCAAGTGGCAGTACAACCTCCATCTACTACAGAGATTGAAGCAATGACAAAGGTCATACAGAAATTAGAGAAGAGAGTGAATGAGTTAGAAGATAAAGTGAGTGAAATGTATAATCAATTAAATCCAGTTGAAGATATAAGTCTAGTAGAATTAGTAAGTAGAATTGATAAATTGAAAGAGAAACCAAAGAATGAAGCGAAGAAGATAATTAAGGATGATCCTACTATGTTTGGTAGTGATAAAGATATAGATGAAATTGACTTGGCAATTCTATCAACTGACACAATACATAAACTACAGAAATTAGTTCGTAAATATTCAAGAAAATCCAATGATAATTTAATGAATAAATCAACTCCAACACAAGCAAATACTACTACTACTACTACAGCTGCAACAGCAGGTACTACAACCTCTGGCATCTAATAGTGTTAGAAAACAGAAAAATACTAAAAGAAATAATAATAATAATGTTCCATTAGATCAACCATCATATTTAGAAAGTGATAATAACAGAATTGATGAAGATGATGATGATAATAATGGTGGTAATGATGTTGGTGAATTCTTTGATCCTTATGAATAATTATAAATAGTAATTATAACGTTAATAAATATTACATTACATACATACACACAAATTTGTAGATTTATTAATTATTATTTTTTTTGTTTTTATTAATTTTTTAATCTTCATTTTATTTATTAATTTAAAACCCCAAAAATTAAAAATATAACAATAATTTCATATTAAAAATAGATAGAATAATTTATTTCTTTATCTTTAACTTCCTTCTACCCACACCAAAACCAGGAGTACCACTTGCTGTTGTACCAAATCCACCACTACTTGAAGTTGTACCCAATCCATTACTGCTATTTGCTGTTGAAAATGAAAAAGAAGGTTGTTGTTGTGCTTGTTGTGGAGTTCCAAATAATGGTTGATTATTGTTATTCATACTAGGACTTCCAAATGGATTAGCAAATGTTGTTGGTGTTGAAACAAATGCATTATCACCACCACCATTTGCTGGTTTAGTAGGTGTAGAAAATATTGTTGTTGTTGTTGTATTAGCATTATTATTACTTGTAGTTTGACCAAATAGACTACTTGGTTGTTGTTGTGGTGGTTGATTGAAGAGTGAAGTAGTTGTAGTTGAAGCGGATAGTGTACTAAACAATTTATTATTATTGCTAGTCATATTTCCAAATAATGAACTTCCACCTGTTGATGTTGATGGTGTAGCTGATGGTAAAGCTGAAGATGTTCCAAATAAAGAAGTTGGTGCAGTTGTTGCAGTTGTTGTTGTAGTTGCATTACTACTATTGGCATTATTAGATATTGGATTACCAAATAACGATGATGATGATGATGTAGAAGCTGAATTGTTATTAACACTTACTGTAGTTCCAAATAATGGTGTAGTTGATGTTATTGATGATGTTGTAGTTGGTATTGATGATGATGATGTATTTGAATTGCCAAATAAAGATGAAGTTGTAGTTGGATTTGTTGTAGTTGAAGTACCAAATATTGATGTTGATGGATTTTGGGTTGTTGAGTTTGTTGTTGCACTTGAAGATCCAAATATTGATGGAGTTGTTGTTGTTGTTGTTGTTGTTGTTGAAGCTCCACCAAATAAAGAAGCATTTGGTTTTACTTCATTATTACTTGATGTTCCTCCAAATATGGATGTTGTAGTTGGTTTTGTTTCATTATTACTTGCTGTTCCTCCAAATAAGGATGTTGTTGCTGCAGCTGGTTTTGTCTCTGTTGTAGTAGTTGATGATGGTTTTATACCAAACAATGATGATGTATTATTATTATTAGCTGTTGTTGTTGATGATGATGAAGTAGAACTACTAAATAAACTAGTAGTTGGCTTTGTATCAGCATTATTCGATGTTGTAGTAGAATTTCCAAATAGTGATGATGTAGCAGGTTTATTCTCTTCACTATTATTACCAAACAATGAAAGTGTAGTTGTTGGTTTACTTTCATTATTATCATTACTTCTAATTCTTTTCTTTGATTGTCCTTCATCATTATTATCATTGTTATTACTTTTATCATCTTTCTTACTGAAACTTAATAATGGATTAGGTAATATTATAGGTGCAGTATCTGTTTCCGTAGTGTTAGGTGAATTAAATGAAAATAATGATTTAGTTTTATTTCCATCATTACTTGAAGTAGGATTATTATTATTATTACCAATGTTAAATAGTGGTAAAGCAGTATTCTTTGATGTATTATCTTCTTCTTCTTCTTCTTCTTCTTTCTTTTTATCATCTTTCTTACTACTTAAATTGGGTAATGTAATTGTATCTTCTGAAGATAGTAGAGGTGAAGATAATAGTAATTGTATTGAATTAGCTTGCTTATCTTTATTATTATCTTTATTATTAAATGCAAATAACGAACTACTACTATTTGTACTACTACTATTAGATGGTTTATGCTGTGGAGGAGGCATTATATTATCATTATCATTATCATCATTATCATTGTCATAATTATTCATTATATTCTTCTCTAAGTTACTTAATAACTTCATATCTGGTTTACCCATTGAATTACTCATCAACATACATCTCCTTAGTGTATTAATATTTCTATCACTATTGGAATACATCTTATTATTATAAATATGTCTATTATGCATCAAATCAATTAAATTTCTCTCAAATATACTATTATTATTGAGTAATGATTTTATTGCTAGTCTTTCAATGTCTTTATCAGTAAATGGTAATTGGGATTGTTGTTGTTGTTGTTGCTGTGGTGGTTTATCATCATATTTTACACGAATAATTATCTCTTTGGGAATACTACTATCTTCTTTATCTTTTACTGTGATTGTATTTGGCTTTATTTTCCTTTTTTTATTCTTATGACGGTGATTGCGACTGTTTTTATTATTTCTATTACTTTCTTTATAATTTCTTCTAGAACTTTCTTCATTCTTTGCATATTCTATTTCATCATTATTGGCTGTAATATTATTCTCATTTTCTGAATCCTCCATTATGTCTTCTACGTTAGTTCGTTTTATCGGCAGTATTTCATTCTCACTTTCACTTGATATGTCATTATTGTCAATTCTTCTCTTTTTCTTTTCTTCTTCCTCATCTTCCTCATCACCACCTTGATAAAAGTTACTTACTTCCTCTCTCGATCTTTTTATTGCTTTATTATGATGGAATATTCTATTTTTTATCAATGGAGCAGTTTCTTTGACAGACGAAGTATTTGAGTCTGAATGGATGGATATTACATCGTGTGAATGGTGTCTCTGCAAACGACGGTTTGATATATCCTCATCTTCCTTACTAAATGGATTTCTTGTAGTTCTACTGTCGGCAGATGATGGTCTCTACATCAGAATAAAAACAATAAATCGATATTATACAGATAAAGGTCCACGGTATTCAAATAAATTATATCTTGATTCGTCAGGCTTTGACTGTGAAGAGCTATTTTCTGTTGTTTTATTTTTATCATTATAATTATTTACAGAATTTTGATTATTACTGGTATTTGGCGAGATTGTATGCCAAGTAAGTTTTTGTTTACGCCTATTTTATGGTAAGTATATAGTATACTTATTCAATAGCCAGTTAGTTGCTGTTGCAACACCGGCACCTATGCAGAATGCACCAAACATTCAAATGCTTGTAAGTAATTTAATACACCCAATACAAATTAATACAGTATTTGTAATGTCTGAATTTTCTTACACAGTTGACTTTATTTCTATCGGTTCTAATCGATTTAGCAATTGTGTAGACTGGTTGCAGTATTTGCCGTGTTTTTTAATTTCATTAGATGCGATATTTATGAAAAGGGGTTATTGGCTTATGCAGCTGGTAAATACATAGCATTATATGACCCAAAAGTATAATTGCCATGATTATTTCTAGTCATGTAAAATTCTAAGAACATTAAATGGTTTTAAAGGTGAAGTTACTACATTGTCATGGTTTAAAACACACATGAACAATTCAGTAAAAATAAAAGAATGTTATTGCTTGTGTGGAGGTGATAGTGAAGGAGTAATTCAAATTTTCAACCTTATAGTATTTGTTCTACCATGTAATATTATTAATAGGATAATAAATGGGTAAATACACTTAGATATGAATCAAATAGTACTATTTGTTCAGTAGATTCAAATCAATTTGGATTTACAATAATAAATTCCCAGAAACAACTGTTTTTATATTCTGTTGGTATTACAGCAACAACTGAACAACAAACACCTATATTCACAGCTGAATTATCATTGAAAACCAAAGTGAATTGCATTAAATCAATAAACGTAAATGAAAATGAGTGTTTGATGTTTATGGGATGTGTAGATTCAAATATTTATGTTTATAATTACAGAAAAGATAGTAATAAATTAGAATTATTGAATTTTCTAGAAGGTTCTGAAGATTGGATAAGATGTTTGTCAATCTGTCGAATTGATGATAATAATTACTATATATCGAGTGGTTCACAAGATAATAAGATTAGAATATATAAAATGAAAAGAATAGCAGAAACAAGTGAAGAGGAAGAAGAAGAAGACAGAGATACAAAAATTATCAATTGTGAAACGAACAAATTTTTAGTTAATTTGGAATGTGTGTTATATGGTCATAATGACTGGATTACTGGTTTAGAATTAATATACAATCCAAACATAAGTGGAAAAAATTATCCAGTATTGTACTCCTGTTCAATGGACAAAACAATTCAAATTTGGCATCCAGAGACAGTAGAATCCAATACAAATACCAGTGTATGGAGTAATGAAGATATCTTAGGAAATAGTAACAGCCATTCACTTGGTTATTATAATATAAAGATATTATATAAAGATGAAGATTTAGAGATAATAACAAGTGATTATAAAGGTCAATTTAATTATTATAAACGAGAAAAAGATGAAGATATTTGTATATATATATATATATTATATAATAGATAGTTATATTTCTTTACCAATAATATCAGGTCATACGAATTGTGTTACTGATATTTCATACAGTAATGACTATTCATATTTTATAAGTTGTTCAAAAGATATGACAAGTAGATTATTCAGTAAAGTAAATTTTAAAGATTATAATGATTGTTATTTTGAATTAGCACGTCCACAAATCCATGGTCATCCAATTAATACATTAACTACATTAAATGACTACAAATATGTAAGTGGAAGTGATGAAAAAATGTTGAGATCATTTATTGCTCCACAAAGGTTTATAGAATTATATTCATTGGTCAAAGAGAGAGATATAAAAAGTGAAATCAATGATTATACAAATCGACCAATAGCTGGTTATATTCCTGAATTAGGATTGAGTAACAAAGGATATATGAAAATGAATGAAGAAATTAAAGAATATAATGAAATAGGAGGTGTTAGTAGTATTCCTCCAGTTCCTTCTCAATTAAATCATATTCCCTATGAACAGGACTTGAATTTAGGTACAATTTGGCCAGAAGATAATATCTTATATGGTCATAAGAATAATATAATTTATACTACAAGTAATAGTGATAAATCATTAATTGCATCATCATGTACTGTATATATATATATAATTTGTTTATATTTATTTAATAGAGTCGAGATAGTGAAAGTGGTGTAATTATATTATGGAGTAGTAAAAGTAATCAAATATATCAGATATTGAGTGGTAATAGTGATTCTGTTATTCATGTATAATTATAATATATAATCATTATTTTTTTTATAATATAGATTTCATTTTCTCATAATAACCAATATATTATAAGTGTTTCTAGAATCAGAGTAATTTGTTTATACAAACTTAAAGAGGATTCTAAATATGAATTGGTTTATACCACTAACAAAATCCATCGCAGAGTTATTTGGAGTTGTGATTTTTCATATGATGATAAGTATGTAGTTATGTGCAGTAGAGATTTATCATTTTCAATCTGTGAAGTTAAAGAGAATAGTTTAATTGTATATTTATTTATATATATTTATATTCTATATAGTTGAAAAGTCAAATTTATAGAGAAACTCCTCTTACATCTGTTTCATTTTGTAGTAGAATGATAAATGATGAAAAATACTTGTTTAGTGTAGGATATGATGATGGAAAGATTGA
This sequence comes from Proteromonas lacertae, assembly GCA_002245135.1. Classification (NCBI taxonomy): domain Eukaryota; class Bigyra; order Opalinata; family Proteromonadidae; genus Proteromonas; species Proteromonas lacertae. The sequence goes on from NGBS01000871.1 coordinate 23,311, forward strand.
ATTTTGGAGTGGAAATGAAGATAAATATGAAATAGTAAGTACTATGGATAAAAATGATTGTTTTATTGATAAAATTAATAGTATGTCGTGGAAAAGTGATGGAAGTGAATTACTTGTTTGTTCAAATGATAATTCAATTAGATTATATAAAATTCGATTCTAAAATATATTCCACTTATTTGCTTTGCATTTAGTTTTTGTTTTGAGTAAAAAATAAGTGTAACTGAAAGAAAGAAACGAATCTATATTTTGAAACATCAAACAAGCTTGAAAATGTTTTGCTTAAAATCTTCTGTTGATGATGTCTTATCATCAATATTACATCCTAGATGCTAATGTATTTTGATTGATTTATATATTTAGATAAAAGAAAGAGTTGAAAAGAGTAAGTAATGAAGTAATTATAGGAATATAAATGAGATTTACTTCAGTTGGATTAAAATTGATTTAATTAGTACTATTGGAATGAATGGATTAAAAGCAATATGTTCAAAACTTAAATATAAATGATTGTCATATTTCCTTAATTAAAAATATAAATTATTAAGGTATTGATTTATCCAATAACAAAATCCATTGTAAAGAATTTAAAGAATTAATAATAAATATTTATTAAATTTCTTAAGTATTTATATTGGCTTTTATATTTCATAGATATTGGAATGAATGAAAGAATATTAACAGTTAAAGAAGCTTAATTTATCAGAAAATGAATAAAATGAAAGTGAATTAAGAGTAATGAAAGAAAATAAAGAAATGTTTTATTTGTTGGATTAATTTTCAATAACAGTGAAAGAAAAAGTTTTTAAAAAGATATTCATCAATTGGACTAATGAAAATTAATCAAATCTCAGATGAAGGTAAAAAAGGTTTATTGAAAGAATTATTGAATTTTAAATATTATTTGTGTGTTTTCAAGCATGTTGCATAAGTTCCTCTTGAAATAAATTGCCTAAAAACGCTCTTATCTTAAAGGCTCCTTGCAAAGTGCTGGAGAGGATTGAAAGGAATTCATCGACTGATTATCTTTCAGTAAATAGTAAACTACTTACCAAATGTAGTTTAACACATGTTCATTTTTCATACCCCACAATTATAAAATGTTTAATTTATGCAAAAAGAAAGAAGTAAATCCGTATTTTAATCCATTTAATTGATTTAATAGGAGAATAGATGGGAATTATGATAATTGTAACTTCATTTCAAAGTTGTGTTTCAATTTCGTAAAGCCTTTGTTAGTAGTTGGAAGTAAAAGACCTCTTGAATTTGATGATCTACCATTATTACCGTATAATACAGTATGATAAAAATCTAGCAAAAATACTGATTGTAAGAATTTAAAGCTTCAGTTCAAAGATAGTTGGGAAAAAGAAATACACAAAAAGAAGCCATCATTGATAAAAGCTTTGTGGAATGCTTATAAAAAGAGTTTTCTAATTGCTTTATTTTTAAAATTGATTCAAGACAGTTTACAATTTGCATCTCCAGTGCTATTAAATGAAATAATTAATTATATGAATGATAGCAAAGCTGATATCAGTACAGGATTGATAATCAGTTTTTTATTCTTCATAACAACTATAATTCGTAATTTCTGTTTAACCAGTTATTTTTTCAATCAATATCGGTTTGGTATGTCATTAAGATCATCAGTAATAACAGCAGTATATGAGAAATCATTAAAACTGAGTAATAAATCAAGATCAAAATACTCAAGTGGTCAAATAAACAATTTGATGAATGTAGATAGTATGAAATTACAGACAATGGCTGAATTTGTACAAATGATTTGGAGTGCTCCATTTCAGATAATAGTAGCAATGATTTTGCTATGGTTTCAATTGAGTTGGGCAGCATTTGGTGGTGTTAGTGTATTGTTAATAATTATTCCATTTTCTTCACTATTGGCAAAGAAACTACAACATTATCAAGTATATATCCATTATTATTATTATTATTGTATTTATAGAGTTTAATAATGGAAGTGAAAGATGAAAGAATTAAAAAGATAAATGAAATGTTAAATGGAATAAAAATCATCAAATTACAAGTATGGGAGAATAATTTTATCAATTTAATCAGTAAATTAAGAAAGAGTGAATTAGGTCATTTATTTTATTATTGGATATGTGATAGTTTGACAGGTGGATTTTGGACATTTTCACCACTGTTGGTGTCAATATCATCATTTGGTTTGTATGTGTTATTAGGTAATCAATTAACAGTAGCTAAAGCATTTACTAGTTTAGCATTATTCAATTTAATCCAATTTCCAATGTTTTCATTTCCTCAAGTGATAAATGAAGTAGCTGAAGCATTGGTTTCAGTTAGAAGAATTCAAAAATTCTTAGAATGTGAAGAAATCATTCCAATAAGTGAATCAATCAACAATTCTAAACCATCAATTCATATAAACAATGGAAGTTTGAATGGGAAAGAAGTGAAGAAAGTCTAGAAAAATCTCCAATAAGTCCATCTTCTCCAAGAGAAGCAATAGTATTACAAAATGTCAATTTCAAAGTAGAAAAAAGTGAAATAATTGCAATAGTTGGTTCAGTTGGAAGTGGTAAAAGTTCATTTTTACAAACATTATTAGGAGATATAAAACTGATTGATGGAAGTATAAATTATAATGGAAAGATTGCTTATTCATCACAAACTCCATTTATTCAAAATGCTTCACTAAGAGATAATATATTATTTGGAAAAGAGTTAAATGAATCAAAATATAAAGAAGTATTATACAATTGTGCTTTAATTCCAGATTTAGAAATCTTACCGAATGGTGATTTAAGTGAAATAGGAGAGAAAGGAATCAATTTAAGTGGTGGTCAAAGAGCAAGAATCAGTTTAGCCAGAGCATTATACAGTGATAGTGATATTTATTTATTAGATGATATATTAAGTGCAGTAGATGTTCATGTTGGTAAACACATATTCAAGAATGCGATAAAGAAAGGGTTGAATAATAAAATAGTATTATTAGTGACAAATGCTGTTGAATATTTGAATGAAATTGATCGAACTGTTGTATTAAGTGAAAATCGAATAGTTGCTGAAGGAAAATATGAAGAATTAATGAGAGATTCTGTTTTGTTTAAATCATTTATTGATGAATTACATAAGAATTCTGAGAAGAAAGAAAAAGAAGATGATGATGATAATCCAATGTTACTAAGAGGTGAAAGTAGTAATAGTGAAATGTTATTAAAAATAAAAGATATAAATGAAATAGAAATAGCTAAAGAAACAAAGGATAATCAAAATGACTTAATAACAACAGAAGAAAAACAAATAGGAAAAGTCAGTTGGAATGTTTATATAACGTATATGAAAGCCTGTTGTGGAAATTGGTTTCTTGTTTATAATAATTATTTTATTATATATCATATTCCAAGTTACTACATTTATTGGCAATTTTATACTTTCGGATTGGTCATCAGATGTAGAGAATGTAATACATAAACATAGTACATTGTATTATTTCATAATATATTTGGTATTGCAAATAATTACAGGAATATTTTCATTAGCCAGTGTTTTTGCATTAGAATATAGATCATTATTTGGAGCAAGAGTATATTATATTATTATATTATTATGAAATAGAAATTACATTCGCAATTATTAGAAAATATAATCTATTGTCCAATGTCCTTCTTTGATACAACTCCAATGGGAAGAATACTAAATCGTTTTAGTAGAGAAATAGATACAATTGACCAAACATTACCTTCAACATTTGATAGTTATTTTGAAGCTTTAGGACAAGTTGTATTAATAATAATCGTAATTATATATGCAACTCCTTGGTTTATATTAGTGATTATTCCTATTTATATAGCTTATTATTATACACAGAATTATTATTTGATGAGTTCAAGAGAGATTAAGAGATTAGAATCAATAAGTAATTCTCCAATATATTCTTATTTTTCTGAGACTTTAACAGGAGTATCAACAATAAGAGCTTATAAACATCAATCTAGGTTTATCAAAGAGAATGAGAGAAGATTAAATAACAATCTAAGTGCTTATTTTGTTACATTTTCAGCGAATTGTTGGTTACAACTTCGATTAAAGATGATTGGTTCATTTATTCTATTATTTGCTTCTTTATTAGCTGTATTTAAACATGGAGATGCTGATTTTACGAAAATAGCTGCTTTATCATTATCCTATGCAATAAAAGTATTAGATTCGTTAGATTGGGTAGTTAGATTAGCAAGTACAATAGAAATGAATATAGTGTCAGTGGAAAGAGTGAATGAATATATAAATATAGAAAAAGAATGTAATGGTGATGAAAAATATGAAAAGATCGAAAATTGGCCAAATAAAGGTGAAATAGATATAAACAAATTAAAAATGAGATATAGATGTGAATTAGAACCAGTATTAAAGAATATAAGTTGTCATATAGAAGGTGAAGATAAGATAGGTATAGTTGGAAGAACAGGAAGTGGTAAAAGTTCCTTGTTATTAGCTTTATTAAGAATAGTTGATTATGAAAAAGGTGAAATAAAGATTGACAATATAAATATCAAAGAAATCCCAATTCATTATTTGAGAGAAGAAATCTCCGTAATTCCTCAAGAACCAATCTTATTTAGTGGAACAATAAGAGATAATATAGATCCATTTCGAAAATATGATGATGTTGAAATATGGAATATTTTAGAAAGTTGTCATATAAAAGAGTTAATTAATGAAATGGGTGGATTAGAAAGTGAAGTGTTAGAAAAAGGAAGTAATTTGAGTTTAGGTCAACAGCAATTATTATGTATAGCAAGAGCAATGATAAGAAAATGTAAGATAATAGTAATGGATGAAGCAACTTCTTCAATTGATATAAAAACCGATAGTTTAATCCAAGATACAATAACGAATCATTTCAAAGATAGAACAGTATTAACAGTTGCTCATCGAATAAATACAATCTTAGAAAGTGATAAAGTGATGGTGATGGAGAGTGGTGAATTGAAAGAATATGATAATCCTAAAAAGTTGGAAGAGAATGTTGATAGTTTATATCATAAGTTAGTTGAACAATACAAGAAAACTCATTGAATGAATTTTGATGAAAGTGTGAAATACTAATGATATTATTATTAATTATGATTATTATAATGTGTTTTGATTGTGTGTGTTAAAAAAGAAAAACCAACCGAAATGAAACGAATCTGAAGGAATGAAGTATATGATGAATATTATATGTTAATAGAAAGATTAAAAGGTTATAAACCATTAAGATATTTATATATATCAGTAATTGAATTAAATGAAAGAGAAATTAGATTAATGAAAGAAAATGAAGAAATAATTGATTGTTTAGAAGAAAAATCAATAACAGTGGAAGAATATTATTAGAGAGAATATCTTAAGAAGAAAATTAGCAATTATCAAAAGAATTATTGAATTTTCAATAATCATATTACCTAATTCATTCAAAAACTAGAAAAAACAAAATATATTAATTATTGTTTAAAAAATCTCTAATGTTTCTTCATTTCTCTACTTGTTTTATAAACTATCATATCAACTATCTTCGAAACTGTAAAAATTCCACCAATAATACCACATACATTAGTAATAAAATGATTAAAAGGAGGTCGATCTTCATTTATATCATGCAAAAAAGGAGACATATCTAAATTAAAAAATATACCTGGTAAAGCAGATAATTGTCCAAAGAAATTAGTTTGAATCTTTTTTGATACTTCCAATACACTGTATTGATTAGTTTCAATGATTTTGTTGTTTTTATGGTAAATTGTTGGTATAATTTGGATATAATAATGTTTTGCAGCAATTTCTATTTTATTATACAATATATAATATACTTGTTTCAGTAATAAACTCTGTATTTGATAATGGATTATAAATACCTGGATAAGGTTCACCAAATGATAATTCGTGGATAATATGTGATATATTATAATGATTAGCTTCACCTGGTCTAAAGAGATGGACATGTCGCTCATTATCGTTCAAACTATCGCCCATAGCGATATGGAAGTTTCCAGCAATTCTATTAGTCTCCATATATCCATATATATTACATCCTTCTCCCTCTTTACTCAATAACAATGGGTTATTTTCATCTCTTCGACATTGTTCAGCTTGGCTTGTCACACTTTTACTATCCCATCCTTTATTACTGTAAGCTCTTCTTACATCTGCACAGGTATTACAGCATTCACCTGGTTTACCTGCTCCATAACAACTACCACAATAGTTTGGTGGTAAAACTATATCAGTTTTTGTTTCATTTATATTACCATTCTTTGTAAATGCAACTCCAATTGGTTCGCCATTTGGTGATAATCTTTGCTTGATTGTATGCTCTTCTACATTTATTAATTGCTCACCACTTTGATCCATCAAATCTATATTCACTTCTCCACAATGTAAAGAAAAAAATGTAAAATTGAAATTAATTCTGAGTTTCTCATCAATTTTATGATCTACTGATATCTTTTCTACTCGCTGAGGTTGGAAATAAGTATATAATTCAGCAGTTAGGAGAAGAAACATAACAGAAAAAGTTAAAATTGAACCTATTGCATAATATTAACATAAATAATAATACAAAGTGCACCAGATGAAGTTTTAACTCTAAATTCATCATCTACTTTGTTGAACAAATCAAAATTGGCCAATGCAGAAAGTATATCATGCGATGACCTTTTTGATTTGTTAGAACCATCTAATAATCCATCATTCATCCTTTAAATTGAAATGAAAGAATTTTAAATTTTCTCAAGCCAAGTTTATTTCTTTCTTATTTATTCTGATTCTTAATGGCATGGATGATAAAGTAGGTTTGTTTATTAATATAACTGACGTATATCTTTGTATAATGCATATAATATAGTTGTTTACGATCGCAGCAAGTAGTTTAGATAAAAATGAATTATTTCATGATGATAATTTCTCATTAATTGATGAAACAACTACGATTGGTTATGAAGATATACAAAGTTCTGATTTAATAAGAAATACAACAGTTATTCCACCATTACAAAGAGATTCTACAGAAACAATAAGATATGAATTTAATATAAACAATCTGTTCTATTTATTCAATGAAATAAATAGCCTAGAGTTTATAGAACTTCATGCTTATCCATATCCACAAACATTACCAACAGTAATTTATTGTAATGAATGTATTTTATCAAAACTTTATAAATTATCATTTTATAATACAAAGAACACACTAACAGAACAATGTTTTTATGCTGGTTGTCTTTATTTGTTTATAATATTATCGTTTAGAACAGTTTATTTGAATGAATTACTAATCAAAAAAGGAGGAATAGTCTTTAAAGTATAATTATATTTTATGTTATTTTAATATATATATTAAATAATAGGGAGATGATTATATATTTTTAGATGAATCACAAGTTTCTGATTTGGAAAAAATATGTAGCGAAGAACAAGTGGGACAATATTACAGACAATATGAATTAATAACTAAAGAAAGTGAAGAAACATATAAGTCGTTGTTGGTAAAAATTAGTAATGTTAGAATATTGAATACATTTATAACAATGAAAAAAATATATGGAGACACAATAAAATTAATGATAAATCTAAATAATACATCAAATAATTTAATAACTAACGCTATTCAACAAAGATATGTTTATATATTATCATATTTTAATGATCTTAAAAACTCTATTCCATTGTGTGAAATAATGGATGGAGCAATAGATCCTGATTTATGTGTATTTGTGAAGTATTCATTTAAAAGAATGGATATACCCAATTATAACTATGAAGATATATACGATGAATGGAAGGATTTAATCAATAAATATATTAATGTTTATAAGTTAGTAATGTCAAATAAGAATAATTTATTTTCATTACATTCTCAGATGAAATTGTATTTTCTTGAAGCTAATTCTATACTAGTTAGATCTTCTACTAGTATTTTGTATGACGATTTTGTAGAAAAACAGTTTATAAAAACATTAGAAGATAGTTTTCATTTACCTGATGATTTTTTCCAATATGAAAGTGGAGAAAATTTGTTTTATTCTTTAAGAAGTATAATGAATGATTATGTCAAGTTGTATTGCATAACAGTTCCAAGGCATTTAAATAAAGATTATTACTTTATAATCAATATGTCTAATTACATAAGAGATGTATAATTTTAGTTATATATATATATATATATATGAATAGTTGGTGAATTGGTATGAAATATTAAAGAAAAATTGTTCATCAATCTTCGAAAAGAATGAAAATTATTACTTATTGTTGTTGTGTTATTTATATGGAATTGTTTGTGAATGTTCAAAAGATTATATTGAAGATATATTCAAGTTAGAATTAAATGAAGAATCAGAGACTTATATGTTATGTTGGTTTGTAGATTATACAATAACAAGAATTGTCTGTTATTATAATAAAATGATTGAATTTATAACCAAAATAAAACAGAAAGAAAAAGAATTAAATAGACTTTCAGAAAAGAAGAAGAAAACATTCACACCAAAGAATAAAGCTCAAAATGAAGATATAATCTATTTCAAAAATGAGGTATGCTACTATGAAATATTACAATTGGTTTATAGAGGGATGTTTCAAGTATTATTGGCATTAAGAATCAAAGGATTATTAATACAACAACATACTCTATATGGAAATGAAGAAAGTAGATATTATAAACGTTTAGAGTTGTTTAAAAACTTAGAAGAACCAGGATTGGTAGATTATAAAGATTTTACACAAGGAACAAGTCCAGATAAAGTGAAGTTCGAAGATTTGATACAAATCAGTGTAAATACATTTAAAACAGCTAAAGCTTATATTTCTAAGCTATTGAAACAAGAAAATTGTAGAAGAAAGGATGAATTAATACACTTGCATAAAATATCTTCAGGGAATTCAGTGTCAATTATGAAATATCTCTCTTCATATGAATGTAATTCCGTGGAATTGGATTATTCATTTTCTGAAGTATTTCCTATTGTAAGATTTAAATAATTTCTATTTAAGTGTTAAATATGTAAATTATATGTGATTCATGTTTTTTGATTGTATTAATGTATATTCAACATTATACGAATGAATATTGACAGTTAATTATAGTATCATAAGGATTAGATATCTCTATTCACTGTAAATTGAAAATAATAAATTGGGACAATTATTAAAAAGTAACGAATATAAAATCTTTGAAATGAGATTCAGCACTTTTCTCTTTATTCTTGCTATCGCTTGTGCTAGTAACTTACGATCAAGAGTATATTACGAATATGCTTTTGAAAACTTCAGAAGAGCATATCATAAAGAATACTCAACAGCTGACGAACATATCTACCGTATGAATGTATTTGCCGATAACTTGGACAAAATCGAAAATCACAATAAATTAAACAAGGGATGGACTATGGGAGTTAATAAATTCGCTGATATGACACCAGAAGAGTTTAAGAAGAGTTTAATGTGTGGTTGCTCTAGAGATACTGCTAGAAAAACACCAGATTACACAAACTATGCAAATGTAAAACTTCCAGAAGAACTTGATTGGGTAGAACAAGGAGCTGTATCTCGTGTTAAAGATCAAGCTGCTTGTGGCTCATGCTGGGCATTTGGAACAGCAGCTGTATTAGAATCCAGTTATTACGTGACATTCCATGAAAAGACAGAAGTTTCCCAACAACAATTAGTCGATTGTTCTCAAGCTTACAACAACACTGGTTGCAATGGTGGTGAAGTTATATATGCTATGAATTACATAGCTGATCATGGTATATGCACATTAGAAGATTATCCTTACATTGGCAAGGATTCTGACTGTAAATCAGATAAATGTAAACCAGTATTAAAAGTTTCAAAGAGATATGATATTGCTCAAAGTGAAGCTGCATTACAATACTACTTATCTAAAAGACCAATATCAGTTGATATTTCAGCTGAATTGATCATGTTATACAGTGGAGGTATAGTAGAAGGAGAATGTAATAACCCAGTAGATCATACTGTATTGGCTGTAGGTTATGGTGTTGAAAATGGTAAGAAATATTGGAAGATTCAAAACTCATGGAGTGAAACATGGGGAGAAAAGGGCTATTTCAGAATGTTAAGAGGTGTAGGTGGTGATAAAGGACAATGCTCCATTGTAACAAATGCTCATGTTGCTGATGTTGTAAAAGCATAAATGAGGAAGTAAATTTTAAAACGTAAATTCTACGATTTTCTATATTTGTATTTGTAAATATTTAGAGTTAATAATAGTAAAACACTCAAATAAAAGAAAAAGAAAATCAATAATCAAAATTGCTTACAAAGTTGACATAATAGCTACATTTCTTGGTGACGTGTCAATAGGAAATAAAGGAATATACTCTACATTGTTTGTAATACTTTTAATATACTCTATTCTATCAAGTATAATAATCGATTCAAAAACATCTGTTAAACTGTTTCTTAAGGAATAATATATAACAAAATCTCGAAATTTATATTGATTTTCTAAATTATTAATATAATCATCTGATGGGCAATTAATTTTTAGTTTATCAACACAATATTTGAAATAGTGTATAAATGAATCAGTATATTCTGGTTTTATTTTACTGATTTTATAATTCTGAGGATGTTGATATGCTAAATGATTAATTGATTTTAAATGAATTTGAAATAATGATCTATAGTACAACACTCTTATTGATAATATCTTTTCTTCTGGAGTTATTGGTGATGAATTCAATAACAATTGACAAGCTATATTCTTTTGATGGTAATTAAACGAAATGTTTCTGTATTTAACACTCAATGGAAAACAATTTAATAAATTATAACAACATCCTATGAAGAAAAAACCTTTGCAATTATTGGTTGCTTGATGGAGAAATAGATTGATTATATAAACAGATAAATCTCCACAACAATGTAAACCTATTATTATATATGGAATAATCTTTCCAAATTCCGATATTATTACATCTTCTATATCTTTTATAGTTGTTTCTGGAGTGAGATTTAGACAATATGAATGAAAAGATCCATCTTTTACAAATTTTGGATTTTTTTCATTATTTTTATTTGATTTTGAAACAACCTCTTCTCTATTTTCCAAGCCTATTAATTTATATCCATACTTTCTTGCCAATATTCTTGATAGATAACCTAAACCTGCTCCTATATCAATAATTAAATCAATTTCGTTAGAATCATCTGAATTAATATTGGGATGTGCATTATTATATTTTTGACAAAGTTTATGAATTAATGGAGCACATATTTCTACTTCAAGTTTCTTCTTTGGATTCATCCCAGTTGATTCTTCAGTAGATAATTCCAAACTCTCTCTATTTTTAATATAGAAACATTTAATATACAATTCTGAAGATGGTGTTCGTGGTATTGAAAATTTGATGCAGTTATTAAAGAATTCTCGAAGTGAATCATTGAAAACATCGGCCTCATAAAATGGAAATGTCAAGATTTGATATTCTGGAATGTTTAATGAATTAAATGATTGTTTCCAACTCTCTGGCAATAAATCATAAATATTATTAGTGAAGAAATCAATCTAAAATCAATAGCAAATAATTATATTATATCATACCAAACTACTTTCACTGATACTTTTCACTAAATCAGAAGAAATAAAAGTTTCAATTTCTGACATAATTTATGTAAATTACTATGTAAATTACATTAATTTTACAACAAAAAATAAAAATGAAATAGAAATGAATAATATATAATTTATAAGTTAATTGTAACAACAAATGGTTCTAATGCACCAGTTGTTTCTTCAGCAGACACAATTAATACACCATTTGCGTTAATACTGAAAGTATCAGTGAATTTAACTTGTCCAGCTTTTCTCAACGGTAAACCAGTGATCATACCATCATATAATTTAGTATTATTCGAAGCAGTATCATCTTCTCCTTGATATACACATAAAGGTATCTTATCTTGATTATCTCTAACTGTGAAGAATGTTTCAGAATATTCACATGGAATGGATGTATTTTTCTTCAACATAAATATCATTCTATCGCCAACTACTCTTTCACCTAAAGAGTGAGATAATACATCTTCAATGTGTAATCCTCTACCTCTTGGGTTAGATATTGGAGCTCTAAATCCAGCAGCGGCTGCTGAAGCACCATCATCAGTAATTCTTACCTTAGAGCCTTCACTCTTAATTACTACTTTTGGACCAGATGGCTTGTTTGGGAAAGCATTTGTAGGTGGTTCAATATTATTAGCAGGTCCAACGTATTCACCTGTATCAGCAGTAACCAATACTTTCGCTCCATTGGAGAATGATCTTTCTTGTGTTCCTCTGATTAAATCTTCTGCTAATATTGAAGCACCTATCGCTACTGCTTCATCTGGATTAATATCTTGATTCAGATTCTTACCAGGGAAAAATTCTTTTAATAATTCTTGAACTTTAGGTATTCTGCTGCTTCCACCAATTAATACAACATCATCAATATCATTCTTACTTAATCCACTGGTAGTCAATGTTCTTTGAACAATTTGAATAGTACGTTGGAAAAGATCCTTGCACAATTCGTTGAACAATGGTCGAGTCAACATATTATCAATTCCATTATCTAATAAATCACCAAAATTAACTTCAGCTTCAGTCAATTCACTCAATAAACATTTCGCTTCTTCACATGCTTTTCTTAATCTTTGTAACTTTCTAGAATTAGAGAATACATCAGTACCTGTCTCTTCCTGTATTTTTGAAGCATAATATTGTACTAATACTGAGTTAATATCTTCACCACCTAAATGAGTATCACCGTCTGTTCCTTTCACTTGAATGTTATTATCCCTCACTTGAATGATTGAAACATCAAAAGTACCACCACCAAAATCATAAATTAAAATTGTTCTATTGCTTTTATCTACAACATATTTATATCCATAGGCAATAGCTGCTGCTGTTGGTTCATTGATAATTTGAAGTACGTTCATGCCAGCTAATGCTCCTGCTTCAATTGTTGCTCTTCGTTGATTATCATTGAAATAGGCAGGAACTGTAATAACAACGTTCTTTGTAACATCATCTCCTTTGTTAAAGGCTCTTGCAGCAAATGTACCTAAGTCTCGAAGCACATGGCTTGATATTTCTTGTGGTGTAAATTCTTTTTCTTTGCCTTGAAACTGAACTCTGATTCTGGGATCATCATTTGCATCAGCAACGACTCTAAAACTCCAATGTGGAACATCAGCTTGAACAGCAGGTTCACTGAATTTATGTCCAATTAATCTCTTTGCATCGTAGACAGTGTTTTGAACATTTTTAGCTATATCATTCTTGGCTGATTCTCCAACTATAATTTGATCTTTCTGGAATGAGACAAATGAAGGTGTTGTTCTCTTTCCCGTAGGATTGGGGACTACATTAGCTGAAGAATTTTCACTGACAGCTACACACGAGTTTGTGGTGCCAAGATCTATACCTAAAGTAAAAACAGACATTTCTAAAAACAAACAAAATTTTGATAGTTTTGGGGGGTTTGAAAAGAAAACAAAACAAAAAACACATAATGTCAAATCGCTTATTTCGTTTATTATCAGTTATTAACAAAAGAAACATATAAAAATGCATTTGAAATAAAAATACATTTAATTGTTAAAGATATTTACTATGCTGTAATTTCCTTATTCAATTCGAATGTATATTCAGTAGGCTGATGTGCACCACCTGAACTTCTCAATTTCTTAACGATTTCTTCTTCATTTAAATCATCTAGCTGTGTACAATAGAATTCAATATGAGTTCCTCTGAATATATTATGCACTTCACTTTTAATCATACCAACTTTAGCTTTAGTCATCAATTTGACTTTATTTCCTACCCATGTGACAAATATGAATTTACTTCTAGTACTAACTACACTACCTCTCTTATCAATACCTAAAACTTTAAATCCGCCATAAATAACGAAGTTATCATCCAATTTAGACTTAAATTCATTCAATCCATCACTACCTGTATGTAACAATGTATATCTTTTCTCATTATTCTTATCACAACACAATACACAGTTAATTGGGGAATTATCATCCAAAACTTTATTCCAAGCTTCAATTACACAAGCTTCTACTATATCTCCACTATTTAACACAGTATCTTTATAATTCGAAGGTGTTAATGGTAATACATTTGAATCTATTGAATTTATACTGGAATTAGAGCCATTATCATCTTTCTTTAATTGTTCATTAAATTTAAGTAATGATGGATTTGAATTACTATTTAATTCAAATCCATTTTGGATATCTTCTTCTTTTTCTTCTTTCTTTGGTACTTCTTCAGTTGGCTTTGGTTCTTCTACTGGCTTTGGTGGAAGTGGTGGTGGAGGAGGTGCAGTTGTTGTTGTTGTTGGTTCTTCTACTGGTTTACTTTCAGATGAACTTACTGTTTCTTCTGGTTTTCTTGTTTCATCTTCTTTTGTATTTGATGATAATGATGATTCAGCATTTTCTTTGGATTTAAAATCATAACTTGTTGGTTGATGAGCACCACCACATTGTCTTAATCTTTTGATAATCTCTTCTTCTGTTAAATCATCCAAATCTGATGTTTGAATTTGAACATGATATCCACTGAAATGACTTGATACAGGACCTATCTGAATTGACATTCTTGCCTTTTTCATGGCAGGTAATTCTGGACCCATCCAAATTACAAATATAAACTTGGATCTTAAACTTGTTACTGATCCTCTTTCATCTACGCCAATGACTCTAAATACAGCGAATTGAACCTATTCACATTATCCATAAAGCATACCACATCATTTTCTAAATGTTTAAGACACTCATGCATCCCACCTGTTCCAGAAGAATGAACATCTAATTTAGAGTCTTTATTAATATAGAAAATAGCCCTAGAAATTAAAGAACACAATAATACCAATCTGTTTCATCATTGTCATTAAGAACTCTTTCATACACACGATCTATTTCTGTATTATTAATATCAACCATTTGCTTTTATTTATTTCAATTGAATCACTTCAAACAAAAAAGAAGATATTCTTAAACTGACTCTATTTTTTTAAACACATCAGTTTCATTTTTTAATTAGTGAATAGAATGGAAAAGTATTAATAAAAATGTATAATATGCAAAAGATGTGCAATTATAAGACGATTTATAAAATAAACTTATCCTTGTTCCTTCATTTATATCTATTTTCTGACTTGAGACAAAATCATTGATTTTTAATATCATTCGATTTTTTTGATAATTAATGCAATACTTATTATTATCATTAGAATAAAAGAAAGTTCCAAATTTTAAAAACAAAATAATCCGTTTCTTATAATTATTTGAGACAGAGCTTGAATATTATATAGGGAAATCATATAGAAAATTTGAATAACTGTTTTAAAAAATTCATCTCATTTTTAAAGTATCGTTTTTATATTTTTATAGTAATCTAGGTATTTTTCTTCACGTATGGGTCTTTTAACTCTTCTCAGACAATTAAAAAAATCAGATAAAGAAGCAAGAATTTTAGTTCTTGGCTTAGATAACTCTGGTAAAACAACTATATTAAAGAAGCTTTCAGATGAAGATATTGAACATATTATGCCAACTCAAGGATTTAATATTAAATCTGTTGTTCATGATGGTTTTAAATTGAATGTTTGGGATATCGGTGGTCAAAAGAGTATTCGTCCATACTGGAAGAATTATTACGATAATACTGATGCTATGGTTTATGTTATTGATAGTGCTGATAAACGTAGACTTGATGAGGCTGGAACTGAATTATCCTCATTATTAGAAGTATCATTTACCATCTTTTATTGTCAATAGGAAGAAAAATTATCAGGCGTCCCACTCCTTGTCTTCGCAAATAAACAAGATTTAATTAGTGCTATGTCAGCTGCTGAAATATCAACTGCTTTACAATTAGATAATATTCGAGAAAGAACATGGCAAATTCAAGCATGTTCTGCTAAAACTGGTGAAGGTTTACAAGCTGGTATGGAATGGCTTGTAAGAGAAGCAAATAAAAGAACTAATTAAACAAATACCTTATTTGAGATTTATTTTCTATAGTTTTTTGTTCTGTTGATGGTTAAAACACTACTATCTATACATAATATATATTTTTTTATTAATTATCTATTTTAATGTCTTTTAAGCTGACCTGGTTTCTTCAAACAATTTGATTGTGATTTTGCATATTGTATTTTCTATTGAAAAGAATAGCATGAATGTTTATACCATTTCCTTACCAAAAATATTATAACCATCCATTTTACTTATTGCACTTGTCGATGTCTGAATACTATCAAATACTATCCACGCTTGACCTCTTAGTTTCATTGTTTTTAGAGTTACTATATCTAAGATACTACCAAATTGTGAAAATAAATGATATAATGATTTCTTTAGTTGTTGTTTATTTATTTTATCATTTAAATTTTTTATATAAATTGTTTGATTAGGTAAAATTCTTTCTGGTTCTGTAGATACTGCAGGATCTGGTAAAGGTCCTGTGGTAGTGTGTGATGGTTCTTCTTCCATTTCTACTGAATATAAAAATGCAATATAAAATACAAAATTAGCTTTATAAGACACAAAATATAGAAAATTAAAAATGAGTTTGACAAACTTTGGCTTGATATTACATTTTTTCATTTCATTAAAATGTCATTCTTTTCCCAACTAGAGCAAAGAATTAAAGAGAAAAATTGTCCAATCTGTGTTGGACTTGATCCACACAGTGCTGAATTACCTGAAAACACTGCAGATGCTGCTTATACTTTTTGCACCAAAATAATAGATGCAACTAAACATAATGCAGCTTGCTATAAGCCAAACTCTGCATTTTTTGAAGCTTTAGAAGGTGGAATCGAGACTTTGAAGAAAGTTATAAATTATATCCCAAAAGAAATTCCAGTTATTCTTGATGTTAAACGTGGAGATATATCAACTACTGCTGCTGCTTATGCAAAAGCTGCTAAGAACTTAGGTGTAAATTGTGTTACTTTAAACGGTTATATGGGATATGATGCAATCAAACCATTCTTAGATGAAAATATTGATGCTTTTATATTATGTAAAACATCCAACCCATCTTCAAACGAAATACAAAGTATTAAAACAACAAATGGAAAATATGTATATGAAGAAGTATGTGAATTAGTAAAGAAATGGAATATTGATGGAAATCACTTAGGATTAGTTGTTGGTGCAACTGATGTAGAAAGCTTGAAAAGAGTTCGAGAAATCGATGCTAAAGTTTGGATATTGTCTCCAGGAATTGGTGCACAAGGTGGAAATTTAGAAGATTCAATCAAATACGGAACGAGAAGTAGTGATAAGATGGGAATTATATTTAATGTTAGTCGTGGTATTTCAAGAAGTAAAGATATGGCAGCTGAAATTGATAAATATAAAACAAACATAGAAACTGCAATGAAAGAAGTATCAATTCCATCTGCTCCAAGTACAACAGTCAAACTTGAAAATTACAAAAGAGAATTTATTGAATTTGCAATTCAAAATGAAGTGTTGAAATTTGGATCATTTAAATTAAAAAGTGGTAGAATTAGTCCATTCTTTTTCAATGCTGGATGCTTTAATAGTGGTGCTGCCATGAATAAACTATGTTATTATTATTACTGCGCTTTAGAAGATTACTTAGAAAAAAATAAAGACTTGAAATTTGATGTGATTTTTGGACCTGCTTATAAAGGTATTAATCTATGCTGTGGTTTATCAATGATAATTGACCAATACAGTAAAGGAAAATTAAGTAATGCGTTCTGTTATAACCGTAAAGAAGCAAAAGATGGAGGTGAAGGTGGTGTATTGATAGGAAGTACAATTAAAGGGAAAAAAGTATTACTTATTGATGATGTTATTACAGCAGGTACAGCTATTGGAGAATCAATGCAATTAATGAAAGACAATGAAAGTGAAGCTGTTGGTGTTATTATTTGTTTAAATCGTCAAGAGAAAGGTAAAGACACTGATGAAAGTGCAATAAGTCAAGTTGAAAGAATGTATGGAATTCCTGTTATTAGTGTGATTAAGTTGGAAGATATTATTGCTTATTTAGAAGAAAAGGGAGATAAGAAGGAGGAATTGGCTAATTTGATGGAATATAGAAGATTATATGGTGCTAATTAGAAAGTTATGCAAAAAACGTAATTGATAATTATGTTTTGTATTATGTGATTTGTTTCTTTCAGTTAATAAAATAATACAAACTCTAATTCATTTTTTAATTTAATTATTCTGATTTATCATCATTTCGTTCATTGTTATTGATTTTTCTTCTAAACAATCAATTATTTCTTCATTTTCTTTCATTAATCTAATCTCTCTGTCATTTAATTCAATTACTGATATATCAATCATTTTTAATGGTTTATAATCTTTTAACCTTTCTATAAATACTTGACAGATTTAATGAAATATAAGAATCATTGATTTAAAAGAATTATTTAACTCAATTGTCATTTATTTTATATTGAAGCGTTGATCTAGATTTTAAGAATAAGAATAAATCAAAAAAAAAAAAAACATTTTATATTATATCTAAATCATTTTTCATATAGTCCAAATCAACATCTTTCTCTGCTGTAGGAGTCCAAACTGACACAGTATTAGATAAACCACTAGATACAACATATGGAATATAACTTGGATGCTGTTGAATACAATTAACAGCACCAATTTCATCTGCTTCCAATATTGTCACTATTTCTCCATTAAAAGTATCCCACATGAATATATGGCCAGTATCACTACCACTAATTACATATTCACTATATCTTCCATAAAAATTCACTTCTTTTATTGTTTGAATGTTTTGATGACCTTTATATAACTGTAAGTAATCATTAGAAATCCCATCATCATGATTTTGATTTTTCAAATCATATAATAATATATCTCCATTTTGATAGGAAACTACACATTTTGTTCCATTGAAATTATATTTTGCTGAGGTTAAAGAATTGGAAGAAAACATTTCGAAAATATTTAAATGTCTAAATTGAGGTATTCTTGCTTCTCCTTCTCCTTCTTCCTCTTCCTCTTCTTCTTCTTCATCCTCTTCTTCTTTCTCTTCTTCTTCAGTATTCATTTCAAAATTTTCATAATTATTCTCTAAACGATCATTATCTTCGTTCTCTGAATCATCATCTTCACATCCTATCAAATTCTCATCTACAGAAGCATCAGACAAATCTTCAAATACTTCATGTTCTTCATTATCATTACTCTCTTCATTATCACTATTATTTGTATCACTACTATTCAAATTTTCATTTGGATTGACATTTATATTCATATTGTCATGGCTATTATCCTCATTCTCACTTTCATTTATATTTTCATTTTCATTTTCATTATTATTAGCAATAACTATTTCAGTACTATTCGAGTATCTAATTCTACTTCTCTTTAAAACATTATAATTACAATCATTCTTTGGATGTTTTAATGCAAATAATGGAACATCTATTTTTCTTATATCAAAAAAAGTTAAAATCCCTTTTTCACCTCCACACATCATTTCATTACCATTTATTGGATTGATATTCAATGTATAAAGAGGTCTATTATAATTATTAAATACTGTTTCACTTCTATCACTTCTTCTATCATATTTCAATAATTGTCCACTTTCACAACAACAGTAGATTACTTGTGGATCTTGTCTATTTATAGCTACTCTATGTATGGAATTGACATGCTGAATTATTATTCTATGTTGATTATGCTCAATATTGTGTATTACCACTTTACCATCTAATGCACAACTAATTATTTCATTTTCATTTGTATATGGTATATTAATCGCATGAAATACATTTGCTATATGCATAGTACTAGCAATGTCCAGTTTTAATCGATGAGTCCATGTATCAAACAGTAAAATACGTGTGTCATCAGATCCACTCATTATATAATTACCAGTTTCGCTAAAATTGACTGTATTAACACAACCATGATGACCTTTTAAAAAACATTCTCTTTTAAATCTACTTACAAGTGATGGAGATGAAAATATGTCTGTATCACCACTAGAATAAAATTTTGGGACAGAATAATAATGTTTTACCCTATTTTTATCCTATTTTTACTCAATTATATAGAAATTTATACTAATGGAGGATAGGTATTATATAAGGAGTTATTTGGGCTATCATCACGATGTTGAACTTGTCTAAACCTTTGATTAAATAAAGCAAAAAATATATCCATTCTTTATGAGAAAAAACAAACTCTTCTCAAAAATTGTATTGTTTTTATACATTATTCAATTAAGAGTAATATTTTTGTAATAAAACGAAAGAAAAACGTTGCAGGTATAATGATGGGTATTAATACATACAATTATAACTCTATTAACTTCGGATTTCTGTGATATTAAAAAAGTAGTCATTAAATAGTCTCAAATCGTTAAATACAGCTTACTTATACTAAATATCAGTGTTGTTACTCTATCTATTCGAAATGACCTAAATCAGTATTTAGTCACTTTATTGTCTTTATATTAATTTTTACATGGTTATAGAAGCACATACATTACTTATCCATAATTTCATATTTAGAGGAATTCAACAAACCTCTCTTTCTCTCAATGATTGAATTACTGTTAGCTATTCCTGTTATTATGGTGATTCTAGCTCAAATAATTGATATGCTCAGCAAAACCGCTGTTAAAATTCCCAAAGAACCAGTAACTGGGATTATTGATGGAAGAGGTAAAGCGATTCAGCAACTTAATCCTTCAGAAGATATGTATAAAATTTAAATACACATTAATAGGAGAATTATAAGCTTAGTACCTTCTCATACAGAAACATTATGTGACTTAGGATTGCAGAGTTGTGTAAAGGGAGTAACAAAATACTGTATGAAACCCAGTTCAATAAAAGAGCAAGCCGTATAATATTTGAAAATTAGTTTTATAAATTAGAGAATAATAGGTGCTCCTAAAACGTTAAATATAAATCTGATAAAGAATCTAAATCCAACATTAATAGTAAGTGAATTAGAAGAAAATACAAAAGATCAAATTGAAGAATTGGATAAATTATTCCCAGTTTATGTTAGATATCTTTTTAAGAATAAATTGTTAAATAATACAATTTCTTTAATAATTAATTCACTGATAATATTACTATTAATGATGTAATAAAATCTATATCCAATATAAGTAAAATAACACACAGCGAAGAAAGAGGAAATGAAATAATAGAGAATATAAACAATACAATGAAAAGAATGGAAGAAATAAAGTTAACTAATAATAATAAAAAAAGTGTATTGTATTTAATATGGAAGGATCCATATATGGCTGCAGGAAGTAATACTTACATTAACTCTGTGTTAGAATTATTGGGATTTAATAATGTTTTATCACAGAAGAGAAGATATCCAAAAATAAATAATGAAGAGATTAAAGAGCTCAATCCTGATGTGATATTACTGCCAAATGAACCATATTCGTTTGAAGAATCTGATATTGAAGAATTAAATGAATTGCTACCTAAAAGTAAGATATTTATGATAGAAGGTGAGCCATTCTGTTGGAGTGGAAGTAGATTTTATAAAGGAATTGAAATCTTTGAAAAATTACTCAAAGAAATTAGTTCATAATCACTTCTCATTATTATATACCTCTTTTTTTGTGTTTTGATGAATCACTAAAACGTAAAAACATATAAACAATAATAATAGAATATGTTGAAAAAACAAATTTAAGAAATGAGTTAATTGTATTAATTATGGACATAAACGTTTCTATTAATATAATATAGTATAATAGATATACTGGATCACGTGGGAACAAACTACATCTTCTCACATTATTCAATCCTAAAAACAACATCACTACTCTTTCCAATCCAATACCAGCTCCAGCATGTGGATTAGCTCCATGTTTAAATGAATTACAATAACTAGTCAATGTCTCCAATGGTATACCTTTAGCTTCAATCTGTTTACATAATAATGCATAGTCGTGGACTCTTTGAGCACCTGATAATACTTCTTGTCCTCTTATAAAGAAATCAAATGAATTGGAATAACGACTATCTTCGCTATCTGGCATAGTGTAAAATGGACGAGCTTCTACTGGGAATTTGTCTAACATATAGAAATCAGTATGATATTTCTCTTTGACGATCTTTCCTAACAGTTTTTCACCTTCTGTTGGTAAATCTCCATGTGGATCAATTTCTAAACCTGCTTCTTTTAATAATTCATAACCTTCTTTAAATGTTAATCTTACTGTCTTCTTTGGATATTCTAATGGTTCAGCTGGGAATTGTTTTCTAATAATTTCAATTTCTTTACTGAATTTTGCATTTAATCCATCAAATATATAAACGAATAAATCTCCCAACATGTCCATACACTCGTGATAATGTTCATGGATTGTCATTTCGAGATCTAAACCAGTAAATTCACATAGATGTCTCTGCGTATTTGAATTCTCTGCTCTAAATACTGGACCTAGTTCAAATACTCTACCGAAATCAGAACATGCAGCAGTCATCTGTTTAAATAATTGGGGGCTTTGAGCCAAACATGCTGGTGAGCCAAAATAATCTAATTTAAATACATCAGCACCACCTTCACTTGCACCTCCTTGTAATTTGGGTGTATGAATTTCAACAAAGTTCTTTTCGTATAAGAAATTTCTGAATAACATACCAACACCACTTTGTACTCTAAATATTGCTTGATTGTAGGGTATACGCAAGTCGATCCATCTATAATCTAATTTAGTATCTGGATTGACTGTAGGAAGTGGTTTACTCTGATCGTCAGTAGCTTCTTCTGTTTTTTGTGGCTGGGCACTATCTGCTCTAATAGCATCTTCAATTTGAAATGGTAATTCTGGAGCTGAATTTGAAATGATATGGAATGTTGCTATTTTCAATTCAAAATCCTATTTTAATTAATTAAAATATTTATACAGAGATGGATGCGCATGTAATTGGTTGATCTACTGGCGATATTGTACCTGTGATGTCAACTACACTTTCTTTATTGGTCTTTGACATAAATTTGATCATTCCTTTTGGTATTTCCTCACTTTGGAATGCAACACCTTGAATTGTGTGATATCCTTGACGAAGAACAATAAAACTACACTTACCTTTTCCTTTTATATCTTGAACTCTTCCTCTTACTAATACTTTTTCGTTGATGTGCTTTTCTAAGTCGTTTAAATCTAACCACACTTTTTCTGTATGTCCTTGAGATTGGACTAATGGAGCAAATCCATACAATTCAGGATGCTCTTCTTCAACAACTACTTCAGCTTGCTTCTTTTGTCTTTCTAACATTCTTAATTCTTTCTTAGTAAGCTTTTTTGGTGCCTATTTTTGCATTAATCAATTAGATATCTTATACTGGTGCAGTTTCTCCTTCTACAGCTGGCGCAGGTGGAACAGATTGTGTGTTTTCAGACATTCAAAATTCAATAGTCGAGCTTTTGGTTTGATTTATTTCAATTCTTTTTCCGATTTAACTGCAAAGCAATGCGAATTCGCTATCATTTTAGTATTATTTAGGGTTAATATACACATTAATAACAAATGTTTATAATTATTAATAAAAAAACCTTAAACTTTAAGAGAATATTCAATATTCAAAATCATGTAGTAATTGTGACGGAGGTAGATGAAATTCAGGAGGATTTTGAATAGGTTGCAACATTGTTTCAGATAGTGGACTTCTTGGTGTTATAGCTGTTTGTGTAGGATTTGTTGGTGTATTTTCCTCAAGGTCTAACTGTATATGAAATGGATTATTTCTTGGTGGTAGTTGCCTTAATTGTGGAGGTGCTTCTCTAAGATTTTCTACATATCCAGGTGGGTTTTGAATAGGCTGTAATAATGGATGATTTCTTTGAGTCAAAAGCCTTCTATTTCTTTCACTACGCCATATATGTACTAATTGTTGCATTGGCTCTAAAACATGTAGTTCTCTCAATTCTCGTTGCATCTGAAGCTGTTGCAGTTCTCTTAGTTGTTGTTGCATCTCCTGCTGCTGTTCTCTTAGTCGTTCTTCTCTTAGTCGTTCTTCTCTTTGTCTTTGTTCTCTTTGTTGTTCTTCTCTTTGTCTTCGTTGTACTAGTCTTGTAAACATCCTTTGATTTGGATTATTGACCATATTCATCAACCTTAAGTTTTCAATATCTTCATCATCATAATCAATACGATTTTCATCATTTCTTCTTATAAGTTCAATATCATTTCTAATCATTAATAAATCATTTAAATGTGTCTGTAAATTTGTCTGTAAATTAATTTCAAGTTCGTCATCTGCTTCTAGTAAATCACTTTCTATTGTTAATTGAAGAATTATTTTTTCTATTTTTTCTATCGATTCAGTATAACTAACATTACAACTTATAAATATAAAGCAATTCATAATTGTATCAAATATTTCTTCGATTAATTCTCTCACTTTTTTCTATTTCATTATATTTATATTTATTATACATTCTTTTTAAAAAACAATATATAATCTCTTTTCTCTTTTATTGATAAATATCTAAATTTATTATAATTTACAAACTAAAATACTTCGAATAGAGATACTTAAATGAATATTTCATTTTTTCTTTACGAATCATATTTTTAGCTTCAGCTTTTTCATGTTCTCGATTACATTCATAGAATCCACCTGTTGCTTGGCCATGAATTGACCAAGGTCCTAAACATAACCAACAGAACTCATGATTACAATTCACACACTTCATGTGATTACATCCTCGGTTCTTCTCTATTCTAACATGACATTTTGGACAAAATTTGGTTGTGTTGTTTATCAAATATACTGCTTTTGTTATATCTTCATTTTCTTCATATTCTTCATTTTCTTCATTTTCTTCATCAAATTTGTTATTTTGTATTTTCATTTGTGATAGTAATTCTGTGAATTCTCTTCTCTCATCACAACTACATGGAATATGAGGTTTTTCAAAACATAATCCACAAAATTTATGATGATTTTTACATTCAAGATAATACATATCATTTAATCTTTCATCACATACATAAACAACTTCATTACATTTGGGATAAGGACAATGAATTAGATTTTTTTCTCTATATATTTAAATAATATTTTATAATATTTACTGTTTCATAATTTCTCTTTCAATATTCTTTTTGTACATCTTCATCACTTCTCCTCCTAATCCTTTTATATCTTCCATTGTCAATTTCATATTACAATTATCTTTCATACATTTTAATTCACTTTCACCTTCCTATTAATAATTCATTATTCTAATATTTATACCTTTAATTTTGTTATTAGATAATTCTTCCAACAACTTTTACAATAACTGTGATTACATTTAACCCAAAAGAATTCATATATATCTGATTTATTACAACATATTTTACATTCCATTGAATTTGGAATTTTTATATTATGATGGTAATAATTATAGAAAAGTGATTTCATATTTGTATAACTCTTCAATAACTCTTTAGAGAAATTTGGAGGAATATCCAGAGAATCTATAAATAAATAAAAGAATTATACTAGTTATATCATTAATTTTATCTTTATTTGTATATGCAAAACTGGTCTGCAGTCTTAAACTACCAATTCTATTATAATATTTAATTATCTTTCTCATTTTATGATTATTATTTATGATACACCAATCATTTGCACTTTGTCCATAGTTGTCTTTCTAATAATATCAATATTTAAGATTTTATACAATTTCTCGATTAATTCCTAAAATTGAAAGTAATTTTTCACATAAATACGATTGATCACTCTTCACTAAGTAATGTAGAGCTGTGCAACCGGAATTATCCTGTTTGTTTATTAACTCACTACCCAGTTCTGAATAGTAGTCTATGAAGAACATAAGACATTTTAACTTATTCTCTGGTAAACAGTGATTTTTGTGATTACATTTTTGACAAATACAATGAAGAATTGTCTGACCAGCAGAATTGAGTGATTTAAGAATAAATTCAGAGGATTTTAAACAACATATTCTAAATATCGAATCTAGTCCACATATTGCTGCATGATGTGTAAAAAGATAATCCTTATTTTTGATTGATAGATGAGGATCAAATAATGTTTCATTAGATTCATGTTGTATAATATCTAAAATATAGCGATCATTTCCCTCTGTAAATGCTTCCAATAATTTTTTTGGTTTTGATGTAAATAGGCTAAAAATACTCATTTTTACACTACACTTAATTTCTATAATAGAAAGTCACAAACAAACATATTATTATTAAAATGATTAGATATATAGAATATAAAGATATAAGCTCTAAATGTAAGTCTTACTGCAACTCAGGTGGCAAATCTAATTGATCTGGTATATCCTCTTCATTATCAATCACAACAACTGAATCGTCTTTACTTTCATCACTTTTATGAGCAACTACTGGTTGAGCTGCAGGTTCAACCTTTGTTTCTATTTTATTCCCATCAATTTTAACATAATTACTATTATTGTTATTATTGTTGTTTTGGTTGATTGGTTGGTTATTATTGTCATTATCATTCATTTCAGGATGTACTGGAACAACATTTGGTAATTCAACTTCCACTGGTTTCATTTCTAATACAGCATTAATGTTATTATTACTACCACTTTCTTCTTCTTTCTTCTTCTCTTTTTTAGTATGAATTAATGATAATAAATATGAAAATATTCCTAATAATTCACCATGAGGATGATTTTTAGTCATTTTCCATAAACATAATCCACTGATAATAGATCTCCAATTAACAAATGCAATAATTATAAACACAACGATTATAATACCAGTCAAAATAGCCAAAGTTTTATATTCTCCTATATGAAAGAACACATAATAATCAGTTGCATCTCTCATTCTTTTCATTGTATAAAACATTGTAATTAATCTACCACAACTACAAATCACACTTAAATAATAAAACAATAAATAGACTGGTTCTTCAGTGTATTTAGTGAAGATAATTATTAGAAAAATAACATCAATTACAAACATGACTACATAGATAATCCCTAAATCAGTTTCATCATATTGATTATAAGCGAAACAATAGATGAAATAGAACAAATCAAATATCATTGTAATACCCATTTCTATTTTTATATTCTTAGATGAATGATTAAAACTATTCTCTTCACGATGATTATTATTTTGATTTTGATTATTGTTATTCTTTGGCAATAATTCAACATTTACACTATCTCTATTCACAAACAATCTCCAGCCATCTTTTACCATTAATACACTATAACCAGCAGCAAATAAATACACAAGCATTACACAACCATATGATATATATGAAAATAAACTAATGTTATAATCTATTTTAAAATCTCCTCCTCCTTGATCTGTATTTTCATTTGGCAATGGGAAATATCTATCAACATAAAACTGTCGATCTTCTTCACTATCTGCATTTCCTTGATTAATAATAATATATTGAATTGTACGTACTAAAAAGTATATAAATAATCCTAAATATCCTAATCCAACACCACACATCAACAGAAAACTTAAGAAATATCCAACAGCTTCATTCTTCTTCATACTTTGAGGAGTGACATTGAAGAAATAAATAAGATGAAAAACAGCAAAAACAATAGAAAATGCAGCTACTAAATCTTCCATCATTAAATTATAAGTGAAATTTAAGATTGGAAAACCAATATCAAGAATTATGAATAACAAAATGAATTTTTCAATCTCTTTCATTAAGATTGAATAGGATTCTTTCTCTTCGTATATATCCATTGATTTCTCTGGTGCTATATTGTAATCTTTAAGGACGAATTTACCATACACTGCAATTTTAAAAGAGATTGTGAAAAGAACCATCGTAACTACCATAAATACGACATGCGCTATTCTATTGAATAAATATATCATAATAAGTATATAATATATATTTATACAAAACTCCTAACACATCTTTTTCATCACCATTCTTATCTATGTTTATTCTTCTGTGTATATGGTAGAAATCATGAGATTTCATATCACTATTCTTCTCTCCATTACTAATACGGTTATACTGTTGCCAAGCCCAAGCTAATTCTATACCTAAGTGACAAATTACACCAATATATCCAAGCATGACTCCATTGACAAGGTAATAAAACTAAAGAATAAATAAGCAATTTATAAATACAAGTATGTGGAATTTAGACTGAATATAATCCTTAGAAATGATGAAAAAATAAACTAAATATATAAAGAAGAATATGATCAACACACTGACCATCATATCTTCATGGTAGTTATAATAAGCATAGGCTGCGAATATGTAGAGAAATAGGATTACCTGTAAGCTAAACACTCGAAACTTATACCATAATTATAATTAATGTTCTTTTTATAACAATTTTCGAAGACGAGATGGTTTGAATGTCTATATCATAATCATCTTCATCATCGTAGTCTGAGTCTTGTTCGTATTGGGTATTAACGACAGGATTTCTAACGACTGGAACTACATTACTTACAGGGACTCTTGTTAATTTTATCTCAGCCATTTTAAATGAAAACAGCAAAAATTTTAAAACGACAAATGATTGGTTGTTTATGATTTTTTTGATAAACCCATTTCAAAAATTTAAACACAAAAACCCCACAACAACAATAAAAACATATTAAACATTTAAATTCTATAAATAATTGAGTGGCTATTTTAAATTAATTACATTCAATCTTATTCTACTTCTGTTCCTTAATCACATTAATTTTTACAAAATGGAATTGACTGCACAAATACAATATTTTTACTTTCATCATTAACAGTCATTATGCTCTCTTTCACAGTTGATATTGGTATAATTTCATCTTCCTTTTGAAGCTGTGATTTATATGGTCTATATATTATTGCAGGTGATGTTGATTGTGTTGGTAATAAAACCTTTGATCCTTCTCTTATAGATATTATCATATTATGATAATATTGTGAATAACACTATATATAATAATATTAAAAGAATGGATATATATACAGCCAGTAATATACTAAAAGCAGGAATTATTGCTAAGATTACATTCACTAAAATATAAATGTGAATATCTTCTTCTACAATATTTGCTATCTTAGGTATATCACATCCAAACATAGCTAAAACTAATACTGTTATAATATAAATATAGCAGATGCTACGAAGTATAAATAAAACTGAAATCTATATAAAGGCAACAATAACACCTAAACATTATAATTATACAAGTATCCTTAAGCAACAAAAACATTTCGGTTTGATTGCAACCATTGCTAACTGTATTAAAACACATAATGGAATTAGGGCAGTAATTAATGAAACAAAATACATCGAATAACCACCAATAATCAAAGAAATAAACTAGTTTTTAAACATAACATAGAAAGATACTGTTTCTATTGAGAAACTGTAGAGTATTCTTTTCTGAATAGCTATATAATTTTGGTATTCCTCATCTCTTTTCAATTCTTGAACTTTCTTATTTATTCGTATAGGAGATGACATAAAAAAACAGAAAAAAGATAGAAATACACAAAAATACAGTATTTAAAGATTGAAGTGAAATGATTTAATGAGTTGTGTATGAATATTAGATTTAATCTATATAGAACAAGATTAACTCTCCTAAACGACTTTTAAAAGAAACAGAACAAAATTACTCAATATCCTTAATTAAGCCGTTTAACCTTCAATATTTTATTGAGAGTATGGTATTATTAGACTCTTTATACATTTATGATGTTGTTTGCTACAGAATAAAAGATATTGACAAAAAGAAGTTGATAGTCGGTTTTCACTCTAAAACACTGTCATATTATGACAAACAGATATTGATAGATCTTCTGAATACATCTGAGGAAGATTTATTGAATGAAATAGAAGAAAAACTAATGAAAAAGAAGAAAAAATGCAGATTAAATGAAGAAAATCTTCTAAAAAATGATAAAATCTCATCACATTGGACTAATAGCAGAGTAATGGTTGATTTGATGATGAATAATGACTATTATTTCATCGTTTATCATAAATTAGCAAAATCAAAAAGTATGTTATATATTGGTTATATTATAAATAAATAGAAGAATGGATTGATTATAGTTTAGAAGAATATAATTACAATAGCAGTAGTTCAGAATTTAGTTTAAATGATTGTCATTTTGGTGATGTTGGAATAGAATATTTGAGTTTTAATATATCAAAATTAACTAATATAAAGAAACTAGAATTGAAATGTATATATTTATTTATTTATTTTATTCATTATTGTTTATTTGTATAGCAAATGAGATAAAAGATAGTGGATTAAAAATTCTTTCAAATTCCTTTATATTAACCCCAGAACTGACAGATTTGGAATTAAATGAAAATTATATAACGCAAAATGGAATGATATATCTATGTGATAATCTAAAGTATATTAAATTCCTCAAGAAATTGGATTTAAGTAATAATATGATAGGTGATAATGGATTTGAAATGTTTTGTGAGAATATTCATTATATTACTGATTTAAAAGTGTTGCATGTTAATAATAATTATATTACTGATGATGGAATGAAGATATTTTGTATATATTGTTCTAAATTAGTGAATATAAAGGATTTGTCATTTAATAATAACAAAATTACTGATGATTGTTGTGACATTATTGCAAAGAGTATTTGTAAATGTTCTAAATTAAATAAGTTATTGTTAATTGATAATTATTTTGAAAATGATTTGGAATTTCAAAGTGCTGTAATATATAATCATCCAAATCCTGAATTAGATGTAGAAATATAAATTAATTTAATAATTAAATGTATAATAGTTTATGTGGTGTTGTTTTATATGGTTTTTAAATGATCTGGTTATAGAAAAATATTTTGGCTCACCCAAAAGAATCATTTTTAAAAAATGTCACAGGATGAGATTCATGTATATTTCATCCAATTTAATATTATTAGATTGGGGATAGAGTTATTGCCAATGGAAAGACTGGTACAATTAAGTATATAGGTAAACTGGAAGTAGCTCCAGGTAATTGGGGAGGTGTTGACTTAGATGAACCATTGGGTAAGCATAATGGAACATTCAATGGGAAAACTGTATATTTTCTAGAAATATATTTGTAGTATTTCGTATGTGAGGATAAACATGGTTGTTTTGTGAAGATGGATTTAATCAAAAAATCACCACCACCAGAAATTTTAGAAAAAATCAAAAGAAAAGGATCACTGCCATCATCTAACGCAGGAAGTGATAATGAAGATAATTCGCCCAATATTCCAAGACCATCAACAAGTATACCATCTAAAAGACTGTCAGATCCTAAGAAACCGCCATCATCCGCATTACCACCAGCAAAACCAGCAGTTGGTAGAAGATCAGAAATACCAAGAGCTTCAAGTAAGACAACCTCAAAATCAGAACTTCCACCAAGAAAGACAACTCCTACAACAACATCATCATCATCTACAACAGGTAGACCATCTGTTAAACCATCATCCACTTCATCTTCAGTAACAAAGAAAGACACTAAGAGATCTACTTCATCATCATCTAGTAGTAAAGTAGCTGAAGTCAATGAAATAGCAATTAGCAATGGATTACAAGAGGTATTGCAGCAACAAATTAATGAAAAAGATAAAGAATGTAATGAATTAAAGAACCAATTAAATGAATTAATGAAACAGAATAATGAATTACAATTTAGTGTAGATAATTGTAAAAATGTAATATCTGAATATGAAAAAGAAATAGACGAATTAAAAAGAAATGAATTGAAATTAAAAGAAGAAAGTGAGAAAGAAAAAGAAAACAATGATAATGATGATAGTTTAATGAATAATGATGAAAGTAACTCAATTATTACCTCATTATATAATAGAATAAGTGGTTATGAAACTGAGATAAGTCAATTCAAGAAAGAGAAGAATGAAATGGTTCAAAAGATTAAACAGTTAGAGTATGAAAATGGAGAGAAAGAAGAAGAGAATAAAAGAATAAATGAAGAAAAACAAAGTTTATTATCAAAGTATCAAAAATTAGAATTAAGTAATGCCAATTTCAAATCACTTGAAGAAAAATCTGAAGAATTTGATAGAATAGTTGGAGAAAAAGATGTAGAAATAAATGAACTAAAAATCAAACTAGAAGAATTATCACTTGAAAAAGAAGAAATAGAATTTTCTAAAGAAGAAATTGAAACAAAATATGAAATATTACAAAATAGTTTAAGTGAAGGAAACACTGCACAAATTAACATTCAAATAGTTGAAGAATTAGAACGATATAAAACAGAAAATAGAAACTTAAAAGAAGAGAATGAAATGTATAAAGAGCAAGTCCAAGTTTCATCATCTTATGAAGACATTATTGAAGGATTAACTAATGATAAACTCACATTAGAAGAACAACTACAGGATTTAGATACTCAATTGAAAACAGTAGAAGAATATCGTGATATACAAGATCAAATGGAAGAAGAATATATAAAATATAAAAATCAATTGGAAAATACAATTAGAGAGAAAGATATAGAAATACAGGAGATGAATAATAATTTGATATTATTAGATCAAAGTGTGGTCGATAGAGATAATATGATTCAATTATATATTAATAAACTGAATGAAATGGAGAAATATAAGAAGATTGTAGTTAAAAATGGACTTAAAGTTGATGATGTTAATAATTCTAATAGTTTAAGTGAAGATAGTGAAATAATAATGAAAAGACAATCTCATTCTAATAATAATAATAATAATAATATAGTAAATGAAAGAGAGATTAAAAAATATGAAAATAAAATGGATATACTCAGTAATGAGATAGAAATATTGAATGTAATGTTGAAGAAATATTACCAGTTAATTCCTATTAATACAATTAAAAGTAAATTTGAGAGTGTTGATACTTATTTCAATGTGAAATTTGGTAATATAATGAGTGAAAGAATCTTAAAATTTTATGACATTTCCAATAATGATTTATTAAACAAATTGTCACCAAAATTGATATTAAATGAATATAGATCTTATCACGATTTAACTAAATATTATTATTTGAATAACATTATGAATAATATATTTTGCCATTATCATGAAATTATAAGTTATGAAAGTTATAAGAATCTATCAATAGAAATAAATGAATCACTAGAAACTGGAAAGATGAAATTGAATGAAATTATTTCACATTTTATGAAAGAGAATTTATTAAGTTATGATGAAAATATGAGTAATTGTGTGGATATAATGAATGAAATAATAACGAAATATAAAACAGAGTTGAATAATAATGATTCTGTTGAATTATATATATATTCAAAATCCATCTATTCAATTTGTAATGAATATTTATTCTATTTATCAATATTCCCCAAAATATTTTCATCTATTATCAATTACATAAATTCAACACTTTCACCTCAACTTAAAAACACTCCAGTTGAGTTTATCGATCAGTATGAAATATCTGAAGAGTTCTTAAAAGCAATAAATGATAATATACTAATCGTAAAGAATAAAATGAAAGAATATTACTTAGTAAATGATATTATGAAATATAATGCTAAAAATAATAGTGATAAAATCGTATTAAACAATTTATTAAGTGAATTAGAGATGATATTTGATAGTCATATCATAACATTATTTGAAGATTTATATACTATATATCATCCATTCAATTTAGATTCATTACTTGTAAGAGGTAAAAATGAAGGAAAATTTGATGCATTTAATCGATTTTATTATGGTGATAATATCAATGATAAATCTACTAATATCTTATTAGATAGAATAAATGAGTTGAATATAAAGTTGAGTAATTGTGCTGATAATTGTAATGAGTTGAAATTCAGTTTTGATTTGAATAAAGTCATTTCTGATTCTTATAGCAATAATAGTGATGAATTGATATTAGCTGAATCAATTAGTGAGTTGGAAAATGAGATGAGAAGTGTTATTATGGAAGCTATCAATGATAAAGAGAATATCTTCAATGAAATGAAGAACAAAGTGAAAGAATTAGACAAATTCAAGAGAAGATATGAGATATTACAAGAAAGTTATGATAAATTGAATAATGATTATAAAATATACAAAGAAGAGACAAAATCAGGTTTATCTGAGTTGGTAAAGAAAAATGAGAAAAATAGTCGTTTCTCAACTGGTGACAAAAATTCACCCCAACAAAATCAAAAAATAGTGAATGAGATAGTAATCAAGTATCCTAATGATTATATGAGGAATTTTATGAATTATTATGCTACTAAGGAGAGATTTAATGAAATTGATGAAACATGTATGTTGATAAACTCATTTGAAGAATTACCAGAAGTTACTACCAATTTGATGAATAACAATGATGAGAATGAGAATGATATGGATGAAGAAATAGTTAGAGATGATAGTGAAGATGATGGCTTTAAGAAATTGAAAGAAATTAATGAATTATGTAAAGAATTCTATAGTTATTGTGCAAATATTGAAATAATAGATATAAAAGATGATTTAGCTAATGCTTTTGACCAAATTAATAAGAATAAAGTGAAATACAGTGAAATACAGAAGAAAATAATGAATGATAGTGAAAGAATAATAAAAGAAAGTGATAATGATATTCATTTGAGTTCTAATATGTATCAATCACTGTATGCACGTATTTCATTATGTTCTAACGGTTTGAATGATAATGCAGTGAAGTTGTTGGTTGATTCAAAGCAATTAACGAATTTGGTAACATTCTCTTAAAGAATTATCAAAGTAATATTTATTATTAAACATTTACAACTATTATGAATTGTATTGTGTTGTTTGAGAAAGAAAAATGGAAGGTTTGAAATTCAAAAATTCAAATTTTTTATAACAGCTAGTTTGGTAGTTTTTTTTAAATTTCATTCAGCATGAACTTTTTTTCTCTTTTTAGTTCTCAAAAACCAGTAGAAGAAGAGGTACAACCTCAAGAACCCATATCAAAGTATAATAATCAATATTTAGAAATAGATTGGTGATTATGTATCAGCCAATGGTAAATATGGAACAGTTAAATATATTGGTGATTTTCATGTATGGTTTTGTAGTTTTTATTTATATTAGCTTGCTCCTGGCACATGGGTTGGTTTAGAATTGGACGAAGCGAAAGGAAAACATGATGGATGGATTGAAGGTACAAGAGTATTTATATTTAGTCATTTTATTCTAATAGTATTTCAGATGTGCACCATATCACGGAAGTATGGTTAAACTTGAACTATGTGAATATGTTGGCAAAGCTCCTTCTGCCTGCAACTAATGATTTGAATGATAGTGTAATTCTCAATGAATTTGGTGATGATTTAAATTCAACAATCGTCAAACAAGATGAAGATGAAATAGAACAAATATTAAAAGAAACAAATCCAGAAGATGAGAATGACAGTAGTTTATACTCTAACTCCATTGCTTCATATTCAAAACCAACAACATCATCATCTTCACAACAACAACAAAAGAGAGGAGGAGGTGAAGCATTTGATTTTACAGATTTATTTAAAAAAACCAACAGCTACAAAAAAGATAGGTGAAAATAAAATGCCCAGTAGATTTGGTAGTAGCAATAATAATAATAATAATAATAATGGAAGAATCTCATTATCAAGTGCTAAATCTACAGTATTACCAAATTCAGCATCAAAATTAAGTTCAAATTTAAAATCAAGTTATTCTTCTTCATCAGTATCTTCTAATACATCTCAAGAAGTAAAAAATCTAAAAGATGAACTAACCAAAACAATACAAGAAAGAATGGATTTAGAGCAACTATTAGATGATAGAGTTCAAGAAATCAATAATTTAACTCAAGCATATAGTGAAATGCAATCTGAATTTGAAAAATTAAAATATGATCATGATAAAATGGAAGTAGAATATGATAAATTGAAAAGATTATCATCCAGTACAACTACAACATCCAATATGATTTTGCAATTACAACAACAAGTGGATCAATTGAAAACAGAAAATAAAAGATTAACTCAAGAAAATTTAGTATTAAAACAAGCAAATAAAGAGAAAAATAAACTGATGAAAGAGAACAATCTTAATAGTACTAACAATAACAATAGTAATAGTTCATTGAATGATTCAATTACTTCTAAAACATCAACAACACCATCCATTGGTACAATTAATAGATTCTCTTCATCTTACTTTAATAAATCAACAACATCATCAAATACACCATCAGCATTGGGTAATACTAAATCTTATTCAGCTATAAATACATCAACACCAAGTGTATCGAAATGGAAGAATTTTTAAAAACACACTCTCTTTTTTTTTAGATTATATTATATGTATAAATGCTATTATTTTATTTTAAAAAAATGTGTTTTATATGGTTTAAAAAAGAAAAAACACTTAAGAATAAAATACAGTCAAATAATTATATTACTGGGTCTTCTCTGAAATCTTTCCAATTGCTTTCAGCTGATCTTGGCATAGTATCACCAATTTTGACCAATTGAGCAATCTATTAGCAAAGAATTAGAATAAATAATATACTGTATGAGTAACTTCATCAACACTAAAGTTTTCTAAATCCATTTCACGTTCTTCACCAAAATCTATTAATAGAGTAAAGAATAGAGCAAAATACCATATCTTGCAATAACTCTTGCTTTGATTCCTTCACATTCTCTCACTAAAAATGGAAATGTTGGATTAAGCATTTTGATCTCACCATAGTTCTGTTTAATGAAATCTCTATAAAAATGAGTGTATTATGAATACCTTGCTCCTTTACTTCCTTGAGATGTTTGTGCTAGCAAAAATCTTAATTCATTCATGTTTCTGGTGAATAAAGCCTTCCAACTCATGGTTTAATCGATGAAAAAAGAAATAAAAATTAAAAAACTTACCGTTTTGTGAATCATTTCTAATTTTCTATCTTTCTGAATGAGCAGTGATAAGGTATGTGTGCAAATCTTAATCAGTTATAGAAAGAGACTGGTACCTTTGCCGTAAAAGCTGGATTAGCTCAAATGCTAAAAGGAGGTGTTATAATGGATGTAACTACTCCAGAACAAGCTCGTATTGCTGAAGAAGCTGGCGCAGTAGCTGTAATGGCTTTAGAGCGTATTCCCGCTGATATAAGGTATGTATTGAAGAAACACTATTAATTGAATAGAGCATCAGGAGGCGTCGCTAGAATGAGTGATCCAAAAGTCATTAAAGCTATTCAACAAGCTGTCAGCATACCAGTTATGGCAAAAGCTCGTATTGGTCACTTTATTGAAGCAAAAATCCTCGAAGCTTTAAAAATCGATTATATCGATGAATCAGAAGTATTAACAATGGCTGATGAAGAGAATCACATTGATAAAAATCAATTTACAGTTCCTTTCGTCTGTGGTTGTAGAAACATTGGTGAAGCTTTGAGAAGAGTTGCTGAAGGTGCTGCTATGTTAAGAACAAAGGGAGAAGCTGGTACTGGTAATGTTGTTGAAGCTGTAAAACATGCAAGAAAAGTACAAGCTGATATTCGAAGATTACAATCAATGGATGAAGAAGAATTATACTCCTTTGCTAGAGATGTATAATTATTATTATTTTACATGTATTTCTACTATTAATTAATAGAATGCTGTTCCAATTGAATTAGTTCGACAAGTACATACTACAGGTCATTTACCAGTAGTTAACTTTGCTGCTGGTGGTGTAGCTACTCCAGCTGATGCTGCATTGATGATGCACTTAGGTATGGATGGTGTGTTTGTAGGATCTGGTATTTTCAAATCAGGAAATCCAGCTAAAAGAGCAAAGGCTATTGTCCAAGCTGTAACTCACTACAAAGACTACAATTTGTTAGCTGAAGTTAGTGAAGATCTTGGTGAAGCTATGGTTGGAATTAGTGATATTCCAAATGATAAAGTCAATTTCAGAGCAAGAGGTGTATAAATGAAGTGAAAAAAGAAAGAAAATTACAAATGGCAAGATTCACAACATTTATTTTAATTAAGTGACATTTTATATACTTAATTAAAATAAAATACAATTTAATTTATGTGTTTGGATGAAAAAGATAATTTAAAAATTCAAAATAGGCTTGATTATCTCAAACATTTTCATCATAAATTATTCATTTTTGATTTTCTCGACAAAGATGAGAAATTTGATTTTTTTAATGGTAGTAAGTGCATGCTTAGCAGCAACTTGTCCCAATTTATGTAGTGGACATGGTACTTGCACAAAATCAGGAACTTGTAGTTGTTACAAGGGTTATACTTTTGGAGATTGTTCTGGTAAAGTATGTCCATACGGCAAAACATATGTAGAACCAGAAGCTAGTACTACAGGTAATGATAAACACACAGATTTAGAATGTAGTGGTAAAGGAAATTGCAACAGAGAGAGTGGTTTATGTGAATGTTTTGATGGATTTGAAGGAAGTGCTTGTCAAAGATTAAGTTGTCCAAACAGTTGTAGTGGTCATGGTTTATGTGTTCCAGTTCAACACTTATCATTAGATGCTAAAAGTGATGGAAGTGCTCAATATGGAAATGTATATAATCCAACTGCATATGGTAAATGGGATGTAGATCAAAGTTATGCTTGTGTGTGTGATGGTGAATATAGTGGTTATGACTGTAGTGAGAAGAAATGTCCAAGTGGATATACCGCAACTAGTGACTGTGAAAGTTCATCATCAACATCAACTGAAGTAATTGAATTAGGTAGTACTTCTCCTGGTAATGCTTGTTTAGCTTATTTAGAATATACAGATAATTATGGTAGAAAATGGTATACTGATAAATTATGTTTAACTAAAATTACAGAAGGAGGTTGGAATGATGCATTAAAAAGATTACCAGTTGGTGTTATTGATCCAGATACAAAAGTTGAAATAGATTCTACTAATAATAAAGTAACAATTACTTTTGGAAGTCAACAAACAGGAAGAAAACCACAAATTAAAGTAATATCTAAAAAAGATTTGGAGGATAAAAAAGATCTATATCCAGGTGCAACAACACCATCAGGTTATCATGGAATGTCAACTTCTGATTTAGTGAAAGATAATACAAATGATCTTTATACAGGCACAGCTTCTTACACTTACAGTGGAGTAAAAGCAATAGAATGTGGTGGAAATGGTTCATGTAATACAGAAACAGGATTATGTGAATGTTTTACTGGTTTTTATGGAATTGCTTGTACAATGACAGAAGATATGATGTAAAGATAAATATTATTAAGATTAATTTATGATCATGTTTTTGTTATTTTTAATAATTAATAAACAATTTATTAAATAATTGGGAAAATATGACCTTCTGTATTAAATATTTCTCTTGTATTATTAAATATCTTTTTAGGAGTAATTAATAAATACAAATACTTCATAAATTCAGATATAAAATAACTTTCAGTATCATCTGTGATATTCTCATTCAATTTATAAACATTCTTATAATGTCCATATCCAAATCTACTTCTACAATTCATCTTCACAGACATATAAATATTCCAACCCCATTCTTTATAAATTGGATCATTGGTAAAATAATACATTAAAAACAAACTCTCCATTGTTTCAGGTCTTAATAAATACTTTGAATCTGCAGCTTTAGCATACATTTCATTATCACTACTAAATGATATGATTTCTGGAGATAATCCAGTTACAGTGTGATTAAACATCTCATAACATGTATGAATTAGATCTTTGGCTGTATTTATATCTCTACTTTTATTCTCATAATTATTTATACTATTACTACCTAAGATTAATAAACCAGGAATAAAACAAGCTAATTCATCCATTTTATAAATTGGTTTTTTAATTTCTACTTCTTTATTTCCATTCTTTCTATCATTTCTTATAGTCAAGTCCATTTCCATTATATATAATAATTTCTCTTTATAAGTTCGATATAATAACAAGTCATGAATTCCATTTATTGCATTTATATACATCTCTAATAAATCATTTTCTATTTTTGTTTTCTCTTTCTTCTGTAAATAAATTTTTAATAAATATTCATAAAATGAATCACCTAATGCTCCTAATTTAATATGTCCATTTCTATCATCTCCATCATCATTTAAATAACATTTATATAAACCATACTTTGGCTTTTTAATGGATAATAATTCAAATATTTTCATACTTTCTTCTTCATATATTGGATCATTGGTTATGTTGGATAAATATCTCATTTCTAATTGTAATGAAGTTGCTTCAGCTAATCCAATTAAATTGCTTTTCCTTGGTTTTGTTGTTGCTATATTTATTTCTTTCTAATAATAATAAATACACAAAATTATAAAAAAATATATATATACTATTGGAATACCATTCTTTCCTTTTATAAATGCTGTTATTAATCTATCTCCTAAATCTGTTGCTTTTTGTTTGAATATTTCATCTTTTGAATAATAATAAGCACTGAGTAATCCTCCTAATATTCGAATTGTTACTTCAAAAGTTGATTGAAAACTATTCACTTTACCAAAATCTAAATACTTTTGAATCTAATAATTTTAATATATAAATAACAATATACATAGTCTCTAGCTTCGTAAAATTCCTTTTTCATACCATAAATCCACAGTGTATCAAGTGAATCAACTAAAAATGTTGATAAACCATCATATTGAGCATTACCAGAAACTGGTTTTACAGAATCAGCTCCAAATCCTCTCAGTTTATACATACTCCATATCCAATGAAGTTCTTCTTCTAATTCTTTCACTCGATTAACTATATATGGTCTATGAGTTATTGGACATGTAGGTGTACGGAAGTAATTATCTATGACATTATTATTATAGATAAAATACAATTAACAAAATCCGGATAGTCTAATAATATGACATTTTGTGGTGTAATCTATGCATGAGAACATACAAATATACATTTAAATTTGGATAGCTATAAACTCCTACTATTAAAGCGAAAAAATAAAGAATCATTGAAAATGGCTTGATTGGTTTGACTTACGAAAAACACTATTCTCATTTCAATTTCTTTATATCAATAGCATTATGTATTAGAAATTATACAATTATAATCAAATATTATAAGATTAACAACAATAGTTATGTAATTATGTATATTTTCTTTCTTTTCTCCAAATCCAAAACAAAAATTATTTTACTAATATTGATAAAATTAAGTGCAATTATTTTGCATCAGCATTAGTCTATTTGAAGATTATTATGAAACAATAAAATTATACTTGTTGAACCAAATCTCCTACACTCTGTTCTAAGTCATCGATACGTTTACCCATTTCATCAACTAATATCAATATAAACTAAAAAATACATACTTCTAGAAATAATTGCATCACTCATTTGTTGGAATCTGGTTTGCTATTCATAGGAATTATGTATATTTATACCATTTGTTGAAGAAGGCTTTGTACCTAGAAAATAAAACTAAGATTAGAAATACGAACACTGTAAGGTCGTCTGCAGTTTCTGGTGGGTTTGTAGCTTGTGATGAGTCCTATAAAAAATAATAAATGCTCAAAATTGAAAAAGAAGATGAGATATGTGAAAATTCATACCATAATGAAAATTTAAAAAAATTGAAATATGTTTCAAAAAATCTAGCAGTTTCAACTGTTTCTTTTTTACTTTGAAAATGAATTCTGAAAGTTCTAATCAAGATGAAGAAGATTTTCATATTCGTATAAAACCAGTGCCACCTTCCAAATTGCCCAAGCGTAAATCCTTCAAAAGAACAGAATTACCAAAAGTTCCAATAGTATTTTAATATATATATAATTCATTATTATTGTAATGTGATAGAAAATATTAGGAAATGCAGAAAGTAGACCTGAAATGATCTCTAGATATCGAAGAATGGCAAATAGAGAGGATGAATTATCACTGCTACCACCAGCAGGAAATGGACGAAAAGAATTAGCTTATGAAGTAGAAAAAAGTACAAGAAGATTTGCTGAAAAATTCAATCTAAGTCCTAGAAACATAGTATACTATCACGAAAAGAAGCCCGACATATATCCATTAAAACCAAAACCAGGAGATACACTTCATGTTGATAAATTAACAACAAATTTTGCAGATTTACTAAGAGATGGTTCATTATTTCGATTTAATACAAGAATAAATAAATATGAGAAACTTATGCCTAATGAAAAGAAGGATTTACCAATACCTCCTATCAAATCAAAAGATGAAAGATTACATGGTCGTGAAAAAGTAACACAACTACGACATGATATAGAAGTAGAAGAGAAGAGATTTACAGGAGAATTAACATCAGAAAAAGCATATATACACAAATGTGAAGAAGAAAAAAGAAAAAAAAAGAATTCGAAGAAATAAAAGGCTAAGAGCAGAAGCCTTGAGAAATGTAATAGATAATGCAAATAATGTAGAAAAGATCCATCATTTAATGAATGATACAGTAGATTCAGTATTTATAGAACCTCCATTCGGAACATCGAGATTCTTAAGGCAAAAGTATCATATATGGCATTCATTGGTTGATAAGAATAAAATACCTCCTGATGTGTTTAGTCCTGATTCTTCAGTAGTGAGTGATCAAGAGAGTATTCCTGGATTGTTGTATAGTGATGAAGATAGTGATTTTGAAACAGATTCTGATTATGATT
Source organism: Proteromonas lacertae (assembly GCA_002245135.1). NCBI lineage: Eukaryota > Bigyra > Opalinata > Proteromonadidae > Proteromonas > Proteromonas lacertae. Next base: position 65,943 of record NGBS01000871.1, read on the forward strand.
AATAGAGAAAGAGATTATATATAATTGTAATGTAATTTTTTCTTCCTTATTTATTGAATTAATCGTTTAATTGTTGATTATTTTTTATATAATTTCAAAATAAACAATAGAAATTATTATTAATATATAAATAGATATTTAAAATCCACTAGTTTTAAACAACACATTTCTTTTCTTCGGTGGAACATTAAATTTACTGGAATCAAATCCAGTTCTTCTCATTGATGAAATTTCTTTAATTGGAGGAGCATATTCCACAGGAGATGGAGAGTTAGCAGCTTGATACAGCATCAAATCACTATCAGTAACTGGAATACTTCTAGGAACACTGAAATATGGACTATCAGGTTTATAAGTTCTACCAACATCATAAGTATTTGGTCCAGGAACTTCATCACCATGATGTGTTGGTGCTGCATTACCTATTGAATATACTGGAGTTGAAGAATGATAACCAAAATCAGCATAATCTAATGGTCCAGGACTTCTACCTTTTAAATGCATTAATAATTCTTCATTCTCTTTGGTGGTTGGTGCATTGATTTTACTACCAGGAATCCATTCTTCTACAAAGGATTTTGGATTGTAAGAACATGGACCGGGTGATGGTTTTAAGAATCTCTTTATATCTGCTTCTAATTGATATTTTGCCATTAAATCTGCTCTTCTCATATCTTTACTTTGTTCCATCATTATCTCATTCTCTTCTTCTTGTTTTTCTAATCTTCGTTTCATTTGTAAGTATTTTTCTTCATATCCCATTTGTCTTCCAAGCTATTTAAATGAATAAAATAAATATAAAATATACTCTTCTTCTTTCAGCCATCAATACTTTATGATCTCTTTCCATTTGCGCTAAATCATTATTTCTCTTTCTTTCAGCCCAACTATCATTTCTTGCCTTCAATAATGCATTTGATCTATCAGTTTGCATCTTTTGATAATTCTCATAATCCTTTATTCTTTGTTTTCTTAATCTTTCAGCTTCATCATAACGATCTTTTCTTAATTTATTCTGCTCTTTCACCCATTCTATGTGTTGTTGCATTTGTTGTGCTGCTAATAACTTATCTCTTTCTACTTTCAACTCTTGATAATGCAATTTTGCTTTTAATCTATTCAATCGAGCTTCTTCAAGCTTTCTAGCTCTTTGTAAGTTAAATATTCTATGTGCTTCTTTTTCATCTAATTCTCTCTGATGTTCTTGTCTTTTCTTTTCTTCTTCTTTTTCTCTTTCCTTTTGCCTTTGTTCCAATTCCCTTTGGCTTTGCTCATAATCAGCTAATCTTTTCTTTGTTGATTCTATTTCATGTGTTAATACATATTTTCTATGACTGGCCTCTTTCATATTATGAGCTATTCTTTGTTGAATTAGTGTTTGATTATCTTCAGACATGTATTTATTTGTATTACTTTCATTGTTTGTATTGGTATTATTCGATCTTGTACTATTTCTTGCAGTGGAGACTTGACTTTTATTATTATTATTATTATCTTCTCTTCTTTCTTCTTCTTCATTATTATTATTTTCTTCATTATCTTCTTCTTCTTCTTCTTCTTCTTCATCACCACTTCCTCCACCTGGTTGATTATATTCTCTCTCACTATCATTTCTACTATCATAATTGTTATTATTACTACTACTTTCTACTGGTACAGTAGCAGATAAATTACTTCTAATACTTTGTCTTTTTGCTATGGAAGAAGCTTTACTTGTTCTTTTAGAAGATGCACAAGATGATGGTAATGGATAATCTTTCAATGCTTTTGCTAATACTTCAATTCTTTTTTCATTATGTCGATCAGCTTGTGCTTTTAATACTTCTTTACTATATTTGGAATGAAGAGGTGGACAAAATGGCATAAAATCTGGCAAATCATAACCTTTTCTAAATAACTGATTCTCATAATGTAAATAATATCTTTTAATCTCTGGTAATGTCATTTCTTTAGCTTGTTCTATATACTCAGTCATATCAACTTCTTTTTCTTCTTCTTCCTGTTGTTGTTGTTGTTTATTGATAGGAGGGAATTTACTAGCACTTTTTGTATTTCTTTTTCTACCTCCAGGAGTTGCTGTTGATGATTTACTTACATTTCCTGATTCATCATATTCTTCTTCATCATCTTTTGATTTTTTACTATTTTGATTTACTCTGTTTTGTAATCTTTCTATTTCTTCTTCTATTTTTCTTATTTTCTCTTCTATTGACTCAGCATCTCTTGAATCATTTCTTGTTCGCCTTTTAGAGGAGCTTTTCCCTGTTGATGCTAATGAATTATATGCATCATAATAATATGTTGATGAAGGTGAATTGGATCTTGTACTTTTGGATTGATGTTGGATTGGTAATCCAGACACGTCTTCCTCTCTTTTATTTTCAGCCATGTAAGATTTTTCTGTTTGAGTTCCATCTGCTGTTTTGGATCTTTGACTACTTCCACCTTCAAATCTTCTTTCTGTGTCATTTTTACTTTCATCATAATCCCTATTTTCTAATATTTTTTCTTCATTATTTTGTTGTGGATATGATGATGTATTTTCATCTGAATTACCTAAATTCATAGTTTTACTTTCATATCCAGATGAGTCTAAAGATTCTGCATTATTATCTTCATCATGATACTTTTCCATAATTTTTGCTCTAATATTATTTATATATACGACTAAAAAACAAGAAAATAAAAAAAATAACGAAAAAAGTTTGATAAGTTTGAAAAAAACTAGCTGTTTTAGAAATTTTATATTTCTCATTTCTTTCTTATATTTAACTGTAATTTTTGCAATTATAGGGAAAATACTGTCTATTATATCTTATGTAATAGTTTTTGCCATTATTTCATCTTGTTACATACATAAGTTATATTTTTGAATTACTTATTTAAAAAACAGGACAATAAATATATTATAATTTATATTATTCCACAACATGATTTTATTATGTTTTTATATTTAATTTCTTTCTTTTTTTCTCTTATTATATTATCTTTATCTCTACTAATTTCAATATCTATTTTAAAAAATATTTAATATAAATATACTATTCATGATTAACTTTTTTATATTATCATTTTCTTTCATGTATTTCCTCAAATATTCTATTCAATTTGAACCAATATTATTATCACTTATATCAAGCATAAATGAATCTTCAATCCTCTTTAATCCATCAACTGAATACTTCAATCCAATTGAAGATAATCCCATTTCTATCATATTATATATTATCATCAATATTATACTTGAACAATTTATGATTTTTCCTAATAAGTGTAAATTATGAGATTCACATAACATTTTCATTCCTATATCTCCTATTTTATTTCCATTTAAATCAACTTTGCTAAGCTTTGAAAGTGAAGATAAATTCCTAATCAGCATTTCTATACTATTATGTGTTAGTTTATTATCTATGGAATAGAAAAGAAAAATATCAAATCATACTACTCAAATCCAATTGTGACACATCTGCCATCTCATCTAATCTTAATGATATTAATGATTTGAAATATTCATCATTTATTTCTAAATCACTTACATTTAATTCATTAAAACCATTTTTAACATACTTAATTAATCTATGGATGTCTTTATTCAACAGTAAATCTTTACATCGATTAAAACAGCTCTCTGTTGAATGGAGGAGGGTTTTTCGAAACCGTATGAATAAATTCCTCTTAATAAATCTTCTTTTAAACTCATATCATTAAAACCCGCAACAACTTCAACTGCTTTACAATTCTCAAATTCAAGTCCCATTTCATCACAAACAAATACTAATACATAATATATGCAAATATATACTGCATGACATTTGAAACTGTTTATATGTAATAAAAACTTCTTTTATAAAAATCAAGAAATATATTTCTTGATTATCAACAATAAAAAAATCACTATAGAATATATCAAGCCAAGCTAGAGTTTTACAATATTTATAAAAATTTACTAACATTCATTGGCAGTTGATCAATCTCAGTTCCATAATATTGTTCAATATTACCTTTTCTACCAAATCTACCTCTTCGACCTATTCGATGTATATATAATTCTCTAATGGTGAAATCTTATGAAGAAACTAATAGACTAAATATATAATGCAAATATAATGAATGAAATATTATTTGTTGTTAAGAAAGAACAAATCAAACATTTACAATAATTTAAGTCTTAAAACATATAAAACAGGATATTCTTTATCAATATCATACAATGGATTAGTTTGAACGTTGTTATCCCTCCATTTAGATATATCTTCATCATAATCATTAATTACATCAACACTGAACACTATATAGAAAATACATATAACACAATTAAAATACCCTCTTTTGCTATATCCATAAACCTATTTGAACTATTTCCTCTTGAAGGATTTAACAATAGAATAACTCCATCTGATTTTATACAATTTTCTAATGTATTTAATAATTCTTTATGATAATCTTCGAAAAATAATATATCTGCACCTATAATCAGATCAAATTTTGATTTATATTTGACATTCTCTTCTATAGACCATTGTAATTGTTCAATATTTACATTATATTCTTCTTCTAATGAAATGTTCTGTTTTCTCACCATTTCTAGTGTTTCAACTGATTTTGGATTTCCATCTGTTATTGTTATGTTTACATTATTAGACAATTTACTACACATTAATCCAGCAATTCCACTCATACCAGCTCCTAATTCAAGAATTGACTTGTTTTGTATTAATTGCGGATTCTATTCATATTAAAAACATACAACATACTTTAAATAAATAATATGCTAATATAATTTCAGCTGGCCATATACAAACATTTCCTGTATTGTCTACACCAATTCTATATATATTTTGGTCATTAGTAGATTATACTCTTTATGAGATTGTAAATCATGATATGTAGGCAATGAGACTTGTTTTAATGCATGTATTGTAATACTACTATCAAAAGTATAATCCACTTTTTTGTATATAATGCCAAATTCCTATTTGAAGCAAAGCAAAATAAGAATTATGCTATACCTGAAATATTTCATCATATTCATTTATCCTTATTTTATCAAAATTGATATTCTGTTTCAAACCATTCTGAATAAGCCCTTTTCTATCATATTATCATAAAAATACATACTTATTTCTCAATACATCCCTCAATAACATCCATCTCCTCTTGACTGTTTCATTTTTTATATTCATACTTTCAAACAGAAATCAAACTTATTTTTCTTCTTTTTCGTTTTCTGTATATACAGATAATATTATCTATCCATGTCAAAAGTATAATTTGAAAATTCTATTGTATATTACAAATATTAGATTGGAAGGATCATCCCTTCTTCAGAAGCTGCTCAATACTCAGTAAAGCAAGTATTTGAATTTGAAAACACTAGTCCTGATGTAGGTCTTACTGATTTGCAGGTTGAAAGCAGAAGAAATGAATTTGGTTACAATGAATTTGATGCTTCTGATCATGAGACATTGTTACACAAATTTTTATCTCAATTTTCTGATAAAATGATAATGCTGTTAATGGTATCAGCCTTTATATCTCTGCTCGTCGGACAGTACGATGATGCTCTAAGTATATTCACAGCAGTAGTGATAGTAGTAACAGTTGGTTTCATCCAAGAATATCGTTCAGAAAAGTCCTTGGAAGCATTAAATCATTTAGTTCCACCAATGGCTCATGTAATTCGAAATGGAGTGTCAATGAGGTTAGAAGCACGTGAATTAGTTATTGGTGATTTAGTAGTATTATCAATGGGTGATAGAATACCAGCAGATCTTCGATTAACCGAATGTTTCGATTTAAAAGTGAATGAATCAAGTCTAACTGGTGAAAATGATGATGTTGCTAAAACCATTCAATCTTTAAACGGTTTAACTCCTTCTACAGCTATTAATAAGTATAAGAATATTGTATTTATGGGTACAATGGTGAGTAATGGTCATGGTAAAGGAATAGTGATAAGTGTAGGACAAGAAACTGAATTTGGTCATGTATTTACATTAGTTAAAGAAATTGATGAGAAAAGAACTCCTTTACAGAAACGTATGGATTCATTAGGTGAAGCATTGTCAACTGTATCTTTAGGAATAATTGCAGTCATTACAATAATTGGATTTTTACAAGGAAGGAAAATAATGGAGATGTTTACAATTGGTGTGTCTTTAGCTGTAGCAGCAATACCAGAAGGTTTACCAATTTGTACAACAGTTACGTTGGGTTTGGCTGTTTTAAGAATGGTTAGTAAGAAAGTAATTGTTAAGAAATTACCAGCAGTTGAAGCATTAGGTTGTGCAACAGTTGTATGTAGTGATAAAACAGGAACTTTAACCAAAAATGAAATGACTGTAAAGAAAGTTGTAACTACCAATAATCAAGTATTTGATTTTAGTGGAATAGGATATAATATGAATGGATCAGTCACTTGTGAAAATAGAATACTAAATAATGATGAGAAATTACTGTTAGATGATTTATTAATTTCCTCAGTAAATTGTTGTAATTATATAGTAAATGAACATGGTGATTTAATTGGTCAACCAACAGAATGTGCAATTGGATATGCTAGTTTAAAATGTGATATAAAAGATCCGCGAATAGATAAAGTAAAAGGAACTGAAATTACATTTAATAGCAGTAATAAATGGATGGCTACTCAATATATGGATGATAATAACAACAGTGTATATTATGTGAAAGGTGCTAGTGATATTATATTGAGTAAATGTGATACATATTGGACTTCGCAGAGTCAATCACCACTAACAGAGAAATATATTAATGAATTTAAGAATACAGTGAAATTATTATCAAGGTATAAATATATTTTATATTTACTTTTTTTTTTTATTCTTCAACTTTTACTTCGATTTACCATTTCTTCTTATATATTATTTCTTATATATTCTTATTATAGTGATGGATTAAGAGTAATAGCAATCGCTAAAGGTCCTTCTTTAGATAATCTCTGTTTCTATGGTCTAATTGGTATATATGATCCACCAAGAGAAGGAGTAATCAACACATTAAAGATATTATACAAAGCATCAGTCAAAGTTGTAATGATAACAGGTGATAGTGAAACAACAGCAGTATCTATTGCTAGACAATTAGGAATGGAAAGTATTTATGGCCCAATTCAATCACTTTCAGGTGAAGATATAGAATCATATGATATAAAAGAACTTAAACAAATTATTAATAATGTTAGCGTCTTTTATAGAACAGCTCCTAAACATAAGATGAAGATAGTTCAAGCCTATCAAGCCAATGGTGAAGTTGTAGCAATGACAGGTGATGGTGTGAATGATGCTCCTTCGTTGAAATTAGCTGATATTGGTGTATCAATGGGTAAGTCAGGTACTGATGTATCTAAAGAAGCAGCAGATTTGATATTAGTGGATGATAATTTCAGTTGTATAATAGATGCAATCAAAGAAGGTAGAAGTACTTATATGAACATTCGAAACTTTGTACGATTTCAATTAACTACCAGTATTGCTGCATTAAGTTTAGTCGCTTTAACTACAGTATTTGATCAACCAAACCCATTAAATGCCATGCAAATATTATGGATTAATATATTAATGGATGGTCCACCAGCTCAAAGTTTAGGTGTAGAACCAGTAGAAGAAGAAGTGATAAAAAAGAAGCCACGAAATCCAAACGAACCAATTCTTACAAAACAAGTGTTATTTTTAGTGTTATATGGTGCAATGATGATTTTATTATTAACTTATTATGTATTTGATAGTGAAATAAAAGATGGTAAAATTACAGCTAGAGATACAACCATGACTTTTACTACGTTTGTTTTTTGTGATTTATTTACTGCTTTGTCATGTAGATCAAGTACTAAATCGATATCTTCTATAGGATTTTTATCTAATAAAGTATTTGTAATTGCTGTAGGTTTATCAATTGTTGGTCAATTAGCTGTTATATATTTTAAACCATTACAAAAAGTGTTTCAAACAGAAGAATTGAGCATATATGATTTGCTATATATTATCGGTTTAACTTCAAGTATATTTATATTTGAAGAAATTCGTAAATATTGTTATCATAATCATGTTTGGAATAAATTGATGTCTTATAAAACAAGACAATTATTACCTTTATATCGAGATAAAAGAAGAAAAGATTCAGAAGCTGATAAATTAATATAAATAATTATATAATAAGAATTATTATAGTTTTTTTTCAATGTCCATTTTATGTTTTTATGAATGAATTAGAAATATTGAAACGAATATATTTTTGAATGTAAAAGGGAGTGTTTGTAATGTAGAATTGAATTGAATATTCTGTTTTTATTATGAAATACTTCCACATCACTTTTTATTTGGATTTTTATGAAAATGAGAATCAAGCTTTGAAAATAGCAATTCAAACTATTTATGTATTTTCTTTGTTTTTGAGTGAATATAAACAGTAACACATTATAAAGAATATAAATGTTTTAATATTCATATTATCTAACTGTATTGATGAGAAACTGATAATATTTCAAATGAAGTGTTTTGACCATATAACTCAACATATGAATATAATGGAGAAGGTAAATCTTTAACAAGTAAAACAGGAGATGAATTATTATGACTTATCCAAAATTCTCTTTTATCCATATCAACAATCATTTCATAAATTGAACCATCTCTATGATTATTGAAATATGGATTTTTATTAACAACTCTTCCAATATGACAATAATCAATAATATATCTACTTTTACCTCCCCATGCATAATAATTACATGTGGTTGATTGATCATCAATAATATTACCAGAATATGTATTATTAGTTGATAATCCTAACATTATATTATTATAATAACTTCCATTTTGATGAAATTGATATTTGATATGATAAACTCCATTTTCTATTTTCAAATTCAAATAACAATGACTCCAACCATTAATTGTATTTTTAATTAATTTTCCATTATTTAATATTGATATTTCATCACTTTTGTATAATTCTGTAAATCTTCCTTCTTCAAATTCTAATTTTATTTTGAATTTCTTTTCATTTACAATATTCTTACATATTATTTCATATTCTCTTTTTTCGATTTCTTTATCCATTTTTCCATGAATTATTCCATTTTCTTTTTTTATCATTAAACCATTAGGCAATGAAGGATTGATTGAAAATTCACATCGATTTCCATCAAATGAAGGAATTATTAACATTTCTTCATAAACACTATATGAATATTCTGATTGAGGATATAAAAATGATGTGATTTCTTTTGTTTTTAATTCACTCAATAATTCTTTATCTTTCATTATTTCTATCATTTCTTCTTCTTCTTCGAAACTCAATTTATTCTCTTTTATATATTCTATTAATATTTCTTTGGATTTGGAATTTAAATAATTATCTTCATTCAATATTCTAAAAAGAATTTCTTTTCCACATATATCTTCCATTATTAAAACACTCTTTTTAATCTCAATGAATAAACATAAACATTTCATTGTTCGATTTCTTTTATTCTCATTATATTCCATGCATAATCTTTCCAATAGATTTCTCTTTTCTGTATTTGAGATATATTCTATTTAAATATATTTTTACTATTTATACTTTCCATTTTCATATTTTTATATTTCATTATCATCAATACTATTTCCATCATTTTTATATTATTCATTTTTAATATACACATTATTTCATCATTCAATTCTTCTTCTTCCATTCTATCCAATATTCTTCTTTCTTCTTCTTTAAAGTCTTCTTCATCTTTATCTTCATTGTAATTGTTGATTATTACATTTTGAATTCTATCATCTTTTATTAAATATATTTCTATATGATTTTTACATTCATTTTTCTTCAATTCTATTTTCATTTCTTTCAACATTTCTTTATTCTCTTTTTCTATCTCTTTCTCTTTTATCTTTTCACAATCGATATCTTCTTCTATCAATTGTTTAAAATCTGCTTTAATCTCTTTATTATCATATTTCTTATTCTTTTGGAATTTATACCATTCCAATAAGCGATTTAATAACCATAACTCATTCACTATTATCAAATCTTTCATATTTAATATCTCAATCAAAGTATTCATTTCTAATCTCAACAAATATTCATTCTTATATAAATATTTATATCCTCGCTTTTCTATTTCCATATTTTTCAATTCTTCTATCTCTCTCAAACATCCACCAAATACATTACATATATGAATTAATTTCATTAATACTTCATCATCTATATTATTATTCACAAATTCATAACAATCATTTATTATCTCTTTTTCACAATAACATAAACAAAACATCAACACTTCACATACACTCTCTTTACAGATTATCAGTTCACCACCACTGTAGTATTTCTCCATCTCATAATAGCCAATTTCTTCGATTTCTTCATATAACTCTAAAACTCCAACAAACTCACGATCTAACAACAGTTTCTTTACTGTTTCATTTCCATTCACTAAAATTGACTTGATTGACATTATTCGGCTATCTCCAATCTTCACTTCTATATCACCAAAACCACTTTCGACCAATTTTCGACATAATCTATCATAAAAATATATATATATAATACCCATCTTCTCTTATGCTTTTATTCACTTTTATTATCATCTTTATGTAAATATATAACAAAAATAACGAAATTCGATTTTTATCAAAATTTTGAATAACCCAAAAATTAAAATGTGATTTAATTGTTAATATATGACTGTAAATACAATATTGTTATTATATTTCATTTTAGTACCGATAATATGAGTATATTATAATGTAATTAACTTGAATGTGTTATTAGAAGTGTTATTGTTGTTTTTGAAGGTGTAATGTATTATACACCTGATAATGATTTTTACTATGTGAAATGATTTATTTGTAGATGAAGTCTAAATATTCTTTTGTAATGCTTATTTTTTACAGTTAAAGATGAAATATAAATAAATTATGATAGTTTAGTTGAATATCAAATCATTCTATTAGTACTTTAAAGTGTATTTAAATAAATATAGGAAAGAATGTATAGAAAAGATAATATCAACTCTAATTATATATAATTATTAGTAATTTCATTAGTATCGTTATTTTATCTGTAAAATGATTGAATTTAACAAAATACAAAATCTTTCATACTTGAAACGGATTAATTATTTTTGTTTTTTGTTTTTTTAGAATATGAGTGAAAAGAAGACAGTAATTCAACAAATGCTTGCAGGAGAGTGGTATGATCCATTTGATAAAGAATTTGAAGAAAAATTAGAAGCCACAAGAGTGTTAGTAAAGAAATTTAACGACAGTGATCCAACTGATCAAGCTAACCGTGATAAACTACTTCATGAGATATTTCCTAATTGTCCTAAACCATTTTATATAGAACCTCCACTTCATGTTAATTTTGGTTGGAATTGTTATTTTGGAGAAGGTATTTATATAAATTTTAACTGTGTAATGAACGATCATGGTACAATAAGAATTGGTGCTAGAACTTTAATAGGTCCAAATGCTGGTTTTTATGCTGTAACTCATCCAATGAATTACAAAGAAAGAGCAACACGAAAAGTGATTGGTAAGCCAATAACGATAGGCGAAGACTGTTTTATAGGTGGAAGTGTGTCTTTTGTTCCTGGTGTTAGTGTAGGTGATAGAACAGTGATAGGAACAGGAAGTGTAGTATGTAAAGATATTCCTAGTGATTGTGTAGCAGTGGGAAATCCTTGTCATGTAATAAAGAAGTTGAATAGTGAAGAAGAAAGAGAAGAATTTGCTAATACATATGCCAGTACATGATTATAATTAAAATTCTATATTAAGGAAATGCTATTTTTATTTTGAATTTTTATAATATGTATTACTAATGTATCAAGTTTATAAATAATTTGTTGTTTTATTCTCAACATTTAATACTTTTTAAATTCAGGTGAATAAATTTCGGTTTTCTGTTATCATAAAACGAATATAATTTTTGAATATTTTTTCGTTACTTTTGTTGTATATCAAAGAGTAAAGCAATTATCAGTAAATGGATAGTAGAAGTATATTCTATATATCATTATTTCTATTTGCATAGAATCAGGAAATCTAAATTCAAAAGATAAAGCTAAAAGGCTTTTGAATAATATGTATCCTGTTACTATTGGTAGTAAACCGAAAGTAGTAACGTATATAAAACATTATTACTGTTTTAATAGAGGTTCTCATTCATTAACAAATTTGGGCAATAGTAATTTCATATTTCCAGATCCAAACCCACTAAATTTGTCGTATAATGCACCAGGTAGAGTCAGGGTATTTTTGTTTATATATTTACGTTTAGAAATCTTTTACTACAGATTCAATATCTGTTAATAGAAGAAATAAAATGGGTTCAACAGAATTACCTTCAATAGAAATTCCAGAACCACAGTTAATGGTATTTTTGAATTATTTGTTAATACAATAGGGTACTGCTGCATATACATATGTTCCAACTCGAAAGCATGTCAAACAATTAAATAAAAACATGATGAGGATAAATGATATAGCAAATAGATTAATCGATTTACCATCTGAAACTGAAGAAGAAAAAGAGGTATTACCATTACTACAATTCAATACAAAAACCGATAAAACATTTCTAACAGAATATTACAATGCAAAAGATGAAGTTAATTCTAATTACAAATTTGATGATGATGTTGTTGATTATTATGATCATTGTAAAGTGTTACAGAGTATTATATTTGAGCAAAAATATTTAAATACAACACTAGCTGATCTTAGTTCATTAATAATCGATCAATATAACGAAGAAGGTGAGTTGATTTTCAATGTTAAAGAGTATTATAATAACATATTTTTGATGATGAATAAATCACATATTGAATTATATAATAATTATTTGAAGAGTTTAGAAGAGATTCGATGTAAGAATGATAAATTAAATGAATTATTGGCAAGAGAACATGAAGTAGAAGATAGATATAAAATCATATTTGAAAATCACAAAATAGAATTTGAAAAAGACTTTAAGATAAAAATGGATAAATTAAAACAAGAATTAGCTGAATCTCAAGATAGAGAAAGTCGTAGTGTTGAAGCACTTCATAATTTAAATAATTTATTTACAGATATGAAGGCAGATTCAAATGCAATTCGAACTCAGAATTTATATGAAGCTATTAGATCAATGCAGAAGAAATTGGAAGATTCTGCAAGTGAATTAGGTTTATTAAGGTTGTTACCACACAAATTAAAAGAATGTGATGAAGAAATTGATAGATTATCAAAAGAATTAAACAAAACCAAAGAACATGAAGAATATTTAGAGAATGAACTTCAAAATCGAACTGAATTGTGCAAATCATTAGTTTTAAGAGAAAGTGGAAGATTAAGTGCAATAGAAAGTGCTTTAGAACGTTATAAGCACGGTGCTGATTTAAAAGCAACTAAAGAATTAGATAAAGCATTAAAAGATGCAAGAGTAGATATAGAAAAAGCTGGAGCTGGTTATAATATCTTAGCGAAAAGACCAGTAGGAAATACAGTGTTTTGTTTACGTTGTTCTCAAGAATTAGATGAAAGTAGAAGGACAGTAGAAGAGATGTTACAAAGAGAAAAAGAGAAAGAATATCAACAGATTAATTGTTTAGCTTTTAGATTATTATTACCAAACTTAGAGGATTTTAGTCCAATTAAAACATTGAAATGGACTGTGAGATTGATTAGATCTATATTGAGATGTAAAAGAGTATATATATATATTATTTTATAATTAATTGTTGAATAGAAAGATGATATTTTACATTTGCAACATAATATTCCATTAGTCAAATTCCCTGAATATGTTTATGACTATTTCCAACCATCAAGTGATTATTTAGCGAATAGTGGTTATGATAAAGATACTTTATTATATGAAGCTGATGAACAAAGGTATAATAATAATAATATATATATATATATATATAATAGATGGACTTTCTACAATAGTCTAAACAAATTCCGTAAAGAATATATTGAAGTTTCAATATTTTTCCACTTATTGAATGAAGATTATAAATTAGATGATGCTAGATTCATATTATATGTATATGAAGCTATAGAAAGCCAATATGCAATAGATTATGTTTCAAGAGAAGATTTTGATAATTATGATGAATTACATTTGATTATAAGTGATGAAGATCAATCTCTAGATACTCCTGATGTATTATATATTCCATTAGATGAGGCTAATGTTGTTATTAATAATGTAATGAATAGAGCCTCATCCAGTGCAAAGGAATTACCTTTAGGAAAAATCTTTAAAAAATCAGTAAGTTTGAATGATGAGAATATAAAAATAGATAATAAATACAGAACGAAAGGATCAAAGAAAGCTGTAAATTATGCTGATGTTATTGATGTATTAATCTATGAATATCGTCAAGAACAAGCTTTAAGAAGAGGTACAATACAATCGATGTTTGACACAGCAACAACACCTTTACCATCCAATAGCTCAAAGATAAGTCAAGATAATCCAGCTGGTAGAGTTCCAATAACTTTAGTACAATTTATTACCATTGTTAAGAATTTGAATAATACAATTGAATTGAGTGAAATATTGAATTTATATCGTTTAAGTTACAAATTGGGTCATACAGTAGTGAATTATGAATCGTTTATGGATGCTTGTGAAATTAGTCAATTCTTTGTGAAATCTTTAAGATTACCACATTTTATTAATGGTTATATATTACATAGAATGGATTCTGATACAGTATATATATTTATATATTTATTTATTTAAAATAGAAAAGAAGTTTAGCATTCTTAATCAGGGAGCATTACACCTTATACAAACCAACACTACTAAGAGTTTTAACAAATTTACACTTATCAAAATGTGAAATAGCAATAATAAATAGATGGATATTAGTATTAGAAGATGAATTACAAAATGATGGTGTTGGTTGGAATGTGGATGGTACAAAAACATTATCATTATATAGACATGTGTTAGATACGATGAGTGAAATTACAACTAATAAATACGAATCAATTGGGGAAGAAAACGATCCTTATCGTGTTACAGAAATAGAAAATGAATTGACACACAAAGTTAAAGCTTTAATAACTCGTAGAAATGCTGGTGATGAGATGAAATATTATAATATAAAGAAGAATATTAAAAGTAGACTTATTCAAATGGCTTATCATAAATTGAGAAGTGAAATTAGAAGTGTTCCAATTAATGTAAGGCCTTTAATGAGTAAAGAATATATGCTAACTAAGAAATTCAAAGAACCTTGGGGAAAACCATTAGAAGAAAGATTTATTCCAACTTTAATCAGTCAAATTTATAATTTCCAAATTCAATTAATATGTGGAAATCCATCTCAAATTTTATCTCTAAGAGAAGTAACTGTTTATTATTTTATTACATTGTTTGGTATAAGATCAATCGCTGAAAGATATGTTGATGAATTCTTTAGAGGTTTAAAGAATGTATGTAATAGTAATCCAAGAGTGAAATTATATATATTAATGTTAGGGTATATTCTATTATTATTATTATTATTATTATATTATAGTGATATTTCATCATTTTCATTTATTTATCCACAAAGTCAGTTATTAATATTTGGAATGAAACATACATTTAATTTCTTCTTGAAATGTTTATCTTTAATTGAAGCTTTCTTAGAATGTATATATATATATATATATATATATAATATAAATAGTGTCACATTCAAAAACAATACAACCTTCAACAGCCAAAGAAATATGTGCTACAATTTGTAAAAGTATATTTTTGTTTTTTTGTAATATTTATATTTATAGATTGGAAATCATCTGATATAGTTTCACTTCATAAAGTATTTGACAAAACATTTGAAGATAACAATACCATAGAACCTGATGAATTCTTATTGTTCATTTGTAGTGAATATGTACAAGAATATTTAAGACAATCTGGAAATCTAAAAAGTCTTTTTAAACTAGAAGAAATGACATGTGATAAAGATATAATGATTGATAATTTAGTTCATGCAGTAAAAGAGTTTCATGAAGGTTATGACTTAACTAATGTTTATAATATATTAAGAGAAACATATGTGTTATATGATAGAGGTAAATTAACAATAAATGAGTTTATTAAAATCTGTGAAAAGTACAATGTAATTGAAATATCAATGGATCATATTGAATATCATGGTTTGCCAAGACATACAAAATCAATGTGGAATTTGTTGATTAGTAGTTGGAATATATTTAAAGATATAGTGAATGATGCAATAGTGAAATTGAAATCAAATCCACATGCCGTAGTTAGATCAAATGAAGCTGTTTTTAAAGCTCAAACTGCTTTACAAAGATTGAAATCTAATTCGTTGAAAATAACCAGTTCTTTAAAACAATTTACTGAAAATGAAGTTGATTGTGAATTTGTAGAACAACAATGGCTTTTATATCGAAAGATTATCAAAGATACTTGTTTGACATTCGATTTAATTGAATAATTAATAAATATATATTTTAATATGTTTTTTTCTTTCATTTCATCTTGTAACATTAAGCAAAACACATCATCTGCAAAAGATTTCAATAACAATTGAAAAACATCATTCAAACTGATAATCAAGCCTATATGATTGAATTGATTAGTTTATGTGGTATACCAGCATCTGGTAAGTCAACCACTATAAATAAATATATAAATTACATAAAAGAAGTGAAATACCCAATCAATATAATAGTCATTTGTTTTGATTTAATAGAAAGTGCATTTCAAGAGAGTATATTGAATATATAAACTATTTAGAGATATGGGATGTAGGAAAATGGCATATATCAAGAGAAAAATGTTTAGATTACATAAATGAGATAGTTCAGTCCATAAAAGAACACTCCAGTTTAGAATTATGTAATGGAATAAATGGAATAAATATATACAAAAGTGAAACAGAAAGTGAAGATTATGTGATAATTTATGATGATAATATGTATTTAAGTTCAATGAGAAAAGAAATTTACCATATTGCTTTAAAATGTATATATAATAATGATTACAAAATATATTATTGTAGATGAATGTAGTTATGGGATAATTTATTTTGAAGTTGAATTAAACAAAGCTAAAGAAAGAAACAAAAGTAGAGAAAATGTAGTCAATGAAAATATAATCGAACGAATGAATGAAAGAATTGAAATTCCATGTAATAGTAACAAATTTGAAGAGAATATTCTAATATTTGATGTTAAAAAATCGAATATTGATTTAATTCACAATTTCGTTCTTTCAATAATTAATAAACCGGTTTTGCCATTTTATTCTGATGAAGAAATAAAAATAAAAGTATTTTATTATATGTATAGGTTTATTATTCGAATAGAAAACGAGAGATGAAGAATCTCGAAATAATTTAATTCATCAATTTGATCTAAAAATGAGAAGTATTATATCTGAAGAATTTAAAAATAATAAAATAAATAAAGATAAAAGTAAGAGAATATCAAATTTAAAAGGTGAAACATTAAAAGAACTTCATAAATATTCAATTACTGATGATTCAATAAATGATTTGGAAACAGAGTTTGTAGCTAAATTAAACAGAATAATAAAAGAATGACACACATTATTTAAATAGTTTATGAGTGTTGTGTAGTTTTTTTCTAGTTAATTTATAATTAAATTGAAATTACGATATGTTCATTCATAAAATAGTTATTTATATGTTTTATATTTGTGTAATTTCTATGTATATACTAAAAACAAATAAAATAAACATATAGGATACTAATTACATTGTAGTTACATTTACACTATTAATATTATAACAAACATTACTCAATTTCCGAATGAAATTCTATTATGAATTTAGATGTGAATCTAGGATTTCTACAAGCTCCATCGACTTCATTTACAGGAAAACTCATCTCACTTGACATACAACTATTACATATTACATAATATATATAAAATATATATATACTAAGGATGTAACCATATAAACAACAAATTACTCACTTCAAATTTAAACTCAGAATCTACAGAAATATTGGGTTGTAAGTCAAAATGCCTTTCATTATTAAATTCAAATGTTTCACTTTCATATAACACTTTTCCTTCATAATTTGTAATTCTGAATGTATTTCTTAATCTTATCAAAGAAGGCATATTATATAATTTGATGTATTTAATTGTGACTTTCTTTTTAAATTGATCTCTTAATATAGGAACATAATTTTCAGGATTTAGTTTTAACAATCTATTTTTGAGAGAATTTAAATCTCTATCATTTATTTTTGATGAAATGATAGAAGCATTTGTTCTAACAGATGCTCTTGTTGACATTCCACCAATATTTGAAGCAGGAGGAGATTGTCTAATTGATATTACACTTTGTGGATGTGATATTAAAATGGATCTTAAATCTTTTACAGGTTCATCAGATGCTGAACTAATGCTATTCTTTTTGATATTATTATTTGTCATTGCAACATTCAAATGAGGTGATGGAAGTGGTGGTGGTGGAAATGATAATAATGATGATGAAGATACAGGAGGAGGAGGAACAGGAGAATGAGTAGGAGAATGAGCTGAGATTTGGTTAGGTAAATTCTGTTCAGATGAAAATTTGGTAGTATGTAATGGTGAAGACAAATTGTTATTACTCTCTGGAAATGAAGATAAATTATTATGTTGTAGTTGTGGTGATAGTTGTTGATTTTGTATTAATGCTGGATGAGTAGAATTATTCCATAACTGATTATTCATACTTGAATTATACGAATCACTAAAACTACTTCTAAAGCTAGTATTATTATCTTCAAATGAAACTTTCTCAATAGAATCTATTAATTCAGGATTCTCTAATAATATATCATAAAATTCATTTAATAATCTTTCATAGTAATGAACAAATCGAATTTGACTTGGACCACTTACTCCTTGATGTTTTGTTGTTGATTTCTTTTCATTTTCTTCAATTGTTATAGAAACATCTGTCGAAGAATCTGATCCATAAGTTCTTTTATTCTTAAATAATTCTAATGCTTCATCAGCTGTCTTACAAACACCACTGTTTATCAAATAAGCACAAATCATACAACCAGTTCTTCCTTTTCCTCCTTTACAATGAACAGCTATTACATTCTGTGGACTTGTTCTTAAGTAATACTCAGCATCTGTTGCAAATTTATGCATTGTATATATTTGAGGAACATTATGATCAGGAATTGGATATTTCCTAACATGACCATGAAAATAGTGAATATTATAGTCTCTTTCATTACACAGATTATAGATTCTATAACAATCTGGATGTTTTGTATCAAAGAATCTAGCAACTTCTTTGATTGGATTTCTATACAGACTTTCAACTCTTTCTGAAGGTAATGACATTGCTATACATCTTGGTGTTATATAAGTCAAATCTAAATCAAATCCATCTTGTTGATATCTTCTTTTATTCTGACTAACTAAATGCTTTGACTTTTTAATTAATCTCTTTCTGCTTCTTAATCCTTTTGTAACAGCTGCAATACCACCTCTTATAATTGTAACTACTGTGAATACTATTGTTATTGTATTAGTGTCTTTGTTGAATAAATCTTCATAGATAATAACAATAATTGTGAGAATAATTGTAGCAGCAGAGAGAATAAAACATAAATAATCTGCTAATTCAACTTTTTTAAATCCATAAATATATACTCTGAGTAAAAATTCAATTGTATATAAAATCGAAGCAACAAGATTAAATAATGCACAAAGTAAAAATGCATGTGTTAAAAGATAGGATGGAATATACGAAAGAACAGCAAGAACTGTAATTAAATATAATACCACTTGAACGGGTAAAGAATCCAACACTTTTTGGATTTTATAATGTTTTGTCTGTGGTTTTGCATTAACATTTATTTCTTGTCTCTATATATACCATTATTTAAAACAATAATAAATATTATATATATATATACTCCGATCTGTTTTCCTATATAATCAAATATTTGATTCTGAGATATTACACCACTGATTCCACTTGAACCTTCTTCCACTAATAAGACATGATTATTCTATTAAATATATTAAGAATTATATATATATACCACTCTTTCCATTCTTCTCAAACACTGTAACAATGTTGCTGAAGTACTTATTGTATTTAACATATCATCCTCTTCAATATTTATAATATCAGACAACTAATAAAAACAAATAGTAAAATAGTATATAAATATATACAATTAAATCATCAGGTAATTTCCCAGATATTAATACTTTCTTTGTTATATCTGTTCTTGTTAGTGAAGTTCTATATGTAGTATTATGTGTAACAAGTATAGAGTCACAGCTATTTATTTATTTATAAATATTATTAAATGAATAAGATTATACTGATGATGATATAACAAATATATAGCTTCTTTTACTTTTTTATTATCTTCAAGTATTAAGAATGTCTTTTGATAAATATCACGAACGAGGCTGTTTCTATTTGAATAATATTAACTAAACATTTAATTATACAGTGGATCTTTATTATATGATTCTTTATAGTGAAAAAGAAGGAAAAATTAAAGATTTAGCTTTATGTTTTTCTATCTAAAAAATGATATATTCTCACAAAATTCAAGATCATCTGGAGATAATACTGAAGAGCACTATACATTAAAAAATTAAACAAACAAAAAGAAATGTGAATTATACCTCATCACTTACTCCATTCGAAACATAACAGTCTTGATGTATTTCTATATTAATATTATTAATTATATATACTTTGTGATGAAAAGTTCACAACAGGAGGAGTAATATAACTACTTAAATATCTACAAAATAAATATAGTTGTATTACCCATTATTTTCTTCTTGTATTTCATCAAAATGTCTATTAAAATAAACAGAGAAAAAAATACATTCTGAACTGTTCGATTTGCGGATTGTTCATTTGCTCTGACCTATATATACAAATGATGATTATATATACGAAGAGTAAGCCACACCTTTTGATTGTTCAGAAATACTCATTTTTTTTATTCAAACCTCTCAAGCATTATTGATTATTGTTTTTTGAGTTGTAATGCCACAAACAAATTTAAATTATTTCGACATACTTTCATGTATTTTTAAACAAATTAAATACAAAGGGGATGGATAAAAGACTATATTACCTTCACAATCCAATTGAAAATAGGGTCTATCGATTTCTAATATGAATTGCTCTTTAGTCATACCAGTTGTATCAATTTCAAATCGATCAGAAGGTACAACATTTGGTACTTGAAGAAGTGTGTAGTTTAGTATACTATTTGCATCTTCTTTTGGTATTTGCTTCCTTGACTGAAGTGCAGAGAGTAAAGGTAATATTATCTTATAAAAATCAGGAGAAGTAGAAATGTTGTACATCAGTTGTTCCAGTGACTGTTTATATTGCTGAGATGGTAAAATAGGTTGTAGAGGAGGAATTTGTGAAGTATTTGATTGAATGGCATTAGATAAAACTGAGAGAGGAGAATAAGATGAAGTATTTGGATTAATACAATTTGGTGCATAGGAAGATGGTTGAGAATTTAATATATGTATAAACTGTTGTTGTTGTTGTTGTTGTTGTTGTTGTCGAAGTTGAAGTTGATGCATTTGTTGTATTTGCTGTTGTTCCATTACTTCTTGTCTTCTTGAAACCGCCCTTCTAGATGCACATATATGAAATGCAGGTGATGTAATAACCCTACAACATCTATAATAACCAAGATTATTGATATCTTCCACAAAAAGGTATGTACAGAATGAATAAAGGTATGTGTTATGTGTAGATAATGTACATGAATAATTCCAGCTGTGTAATTGAGAATTAATTTCAAATACTTTGTGATTTACAATTTCAATACTTGGATAGAATGGAGCTGATTCGTTTTCTTTTGATTTTACTTTGCTAATTAGAATAGTGTCTCCTTCTTTAATTTGGGATTTGTTACCTCCATACAAGCAGAATTGACCATATACGAACATCTTGTCATTTACTACATCTTCACTATCTAATATCACTTTAACAGATTGTCCACAAAATCCACTCTCCTATAAATATAAAAAATGAGGTACTATACTCGATGACGTGTAACACAATGATCTGGGAAGCAGAGTATATGTTTTTGGTTCTTACTTTTGTTATTTCTTCGGTAATTCAGTTTCCATTGTATATTTGGATCAAAATGCATGAGTTGCTAGATTTCTTTTGTTAAGGTTGGACAAAAAAACAATCGTTTAAAGGTTGTAAATACTTTTTTTCTTCTTCATGTTTACACTAGCTGTGTGGAATTATTGAATAAAATACTGCCAATTATAGATATAAACCTATTTGGAGTGATAAAGAAAGACGTACTGTCAATAATCTTCTTCAGTACTTTTATTTTCTCTATATATCAACAATTCAAATATAGAATAACTTAAATAATATATTAGCTAATATTAAATAATGGTTTAAATAATTCTATAATTCACCAGGCAGATTTACTTCGTTATTCCCAGACACATTTATATGAACAGTTCCAGCATCTCTTTCTGATAGTGCTATTTTATTTTTGGCATTCATACTGTTTTGAATTGCTTTCGAAACATCATTCTCTTTCTGTGAAGTTGCTGCTATAGGAGATGAAAATCTGCCTGGTGATTTTATTGAGTTGGTATTTCCAAATATATTATCGCTGTTCTTTTTCACTATATAAGTGTTATTCTCTCCTGTAGAGCATTTTTTCAATTCTTTTGTTGTATTATCATTTTCTTTCGTTTCTATCTTCTCAACAATAGATGTAACTACCCTATTTGGAGGATCAACTATTTCCAAATATATATATTCAATATATAAATACAATATTCATTTACAAATACTGTCTTTCTATCCAAATATACTCTTTCTGCGATTGCTTTCTTTATCTTTTCATCCAAAAATGTATAAGCAGAAAACCAATCATTCACTTCTTCAGCTTTTACTCCTAAATCTGATTTTATGAAATTATGAAAGTTATTATCAATTATTAATTTTTCCATCTCAATCTTTGCAGGTTTAAACATTGAAACATCACCTGGAGTAGTTTTTATTCTTTCACTTAGTTTGCTCTTCATTGATGCATTTATATTAATTTCACATTCTGAACAATCTTTAATAAACTTATTATATATTTCTTTACAATATTTTTCTTTCTGTTCTTCACTTAATTCATCTTCTATACTTTCTAACTCATTCACTGTTTCCCAAAAGACTATACTTTCTTCTTGAAGACATTTGGTCATATAAGCTTTCATATATGATCTTGTGATTGGATCATTAAATATAATCGTTGAAGAAGGAATACCTCTTTCATCATCAGTAGTTTGGGTTGTTGTTTCTTGAGCTTCATCTTGTATCTTCTTATTCTTCTTTATTATGATTATTGGGAAGAAGAAATGGGATGATAATGTAAATAGAAAGATGAATATATATTGAATTAAAAAATCTGCAAATAAATCCAGTTTTTCTCCTAGCGCAACATATACTATAGTAAGAACAACTACAACAACGGTTTGAATTCCAATTATGTATATTGTCTTCCTAACTCTTTTAATCATATCTTTTCCAGAAGATATTATTTTATATACATAATACAAATTAATTACACTTACAATAAACTATAAAATAATGATAAATATAAGAATAAATACTATCGGAATAGCAGGATAAAACACTGCTACACATCTCTCATAACTAATATCAAATCCATTTACATTTTTAGTTACATTATCAGAAAAGTCATGCCATATACCAAAGAAGCAACATTGAACAAAGAAATATAAAACTAAAACTCTTAACAGAACAACTGATGGTCTTGTAAATAACACACTTACTTTTGCATATTTCTAAATAGATATAAATGATATATAGAGAAATATACAATATTGTAAATATAAAGAATTGCAGTATGAATTCCTTGAGTTAATAAAACAGATACTACCATAAAAATAGCATGAGCAAAACATATTTCATCCATACCAGAAGATATTGATGTTGAAAAGAAAATACTAGCAATTATCAACAAAACCATCATTAAATAGTAATATGAAGGTGGTAATCTATCTCTGAAATGAGACTTTTTAATAATAGAATGTATAATTAAATAAACAATAAATAAAACTTCCATAATTATCATCACTATTACTACTGGCCATAACCAATCACTATCAAAATAATTATCTAATTAAATAATAACTCAGAATAAAGAATACTGCATTCTATTTGTTGTGTTCCTGGTAATGATACTCCTAATTGACAGATAAGACTGTCATTCCAAAAAAAATGAACATTTCTATGAAATGATTCGCATTTTGTATCTAATAAAGCATAATAATTTGTTTCTTTACAGCTATAATCAGTTTGATTCAATGATACAACTAATGATTCATAGCAATTACTATTTTCGCCATTTGTATCAAAAGCAACACTATTTCTTTCACCATATAAATCTTTCATTAAATAACTCAATTTAATCGATGTATGTGGTTGTAATACTCCTTCGCTAGGTATTGTTATTATATTTGCTTTTGGATATTTCAAATTCCATCTTAATACATAATCTCCAGTATTAAATAATTCAGTATCACCTATAGTAATATTCACTTTTTTCTTATCTATTGATTCGGCAAAATTAAATGGAATTTTTGATGGTTTCATTTCCCATGATGCTGTTAATTCATCAACTGGTATAGCTACTAATAATATGCTACCAACTAAATCTGATTTTTTCCATTGTACATGATATGTTATTCCATTGCTAGCATGAATGATTACATAATTTACTCTACTTTTTATTGCTGTATATACTTCAGAAAAACCACTTTCACTATACTCTAAAGTTTTAATTGGAGTTGAATGTTGCATTTCTGCTATTGTCATTTTCTTGCCCATCATTATTTCAATTGATTCTTCAGATGCAACTGCGATTGACCCATATGTAGGAATATCATATATATCAGAATAAACTAAAATAGCATAAAAGCCATTCTTAGATGGTTTTCTATTCATTATTGATTCATAAAATTTATCCATTCTAAATTGAAGAGATATGAAGCCTTTTTGATTTAAAACAGTAAAGGGATCAACAAACATAGTCACAAAATAATTTAGATCACCATACATAGCAGGATAAATCCATATAGATTTTGTTGGATTATAATCAGGAATATACTGTTTTACAGTATATTCTGTTATTTTATACAAATTTTCATTGATTTCGCAAACATGAACATCTTCAGCTGCATATCGTACTATTTTAACATATAAATGTATAAAATACTTGACATTGGGTTATCTTCTCCAGCAGTAATAGCCATGCTTATACATCCTTCAACTACTCTATTGATTGTTCTTAAACTATATTATTATAAATTATATTATATATTTATACTATCCAGGGCTTTGGATTACCAATTTAGTAAACATCTGAAGGAACAAATCTCTATCAAATAGAATTGTTGTATCTTTTGACAATTGCTGGATAACGTCCATGTTTCCACTACTCATATACAAATTTTGGAACTTACTCCCTTCAAAATCTGGGCAAAATTGCAAACCACTTTCACTAATATTCGCATTTATAAAATCTAAGTCTTCAAACAGTGAAAACACTTTAAGAATATCTTCAATAGTCTTTAATTTGTTAACTTCATCCAATAATAATTTTTGTGACACTGTACTAACCATATCTGAAGAACATAATTCATCATTTCTATAAACGCATCATTAATATTACATATACATTACTTCAGATGAATATATTGTGGCTATAGATACCACTAAGCAAAGAATTACTTTTAGACAACACATGTTAGACATTAAAATAACAAAAAACTCATTGTGTTTCAACAATATTTTTCTTCTCAATTTGCGATATTTTATAGCTTTATACTCATAAGCAAGTACATTTCTAACTAGATCGACTGAAATAAAGTCATGCAGTACATCATCAAAAAAAACAACCCTGTAATCTAAGTCAATTCGTTGAAATAACCACTATTTACAATAGCATTACACGTTTATATACCCATAAACCAATTAGAATGTTATATTATAAAGATCTATCAACAACTGATAATTCTGGACATCTAATGGCAAATTAAAGAAATATATCATCTACTGCTAATAGTAGTGTGTGGAACGTCTTACCAATCAAAAATGAAAATATAGCCGTTGCAAATAGAATGTATTTTTACATAGCTGATATGCTTTCATCAATTTTACCATATGAAACGCAAGTATTTTTATTTAATTAGTTCATAGATAAAAAAAGAGTAGAAAAGAGAGCTAATAAAGTAGATTTTATTATACAACGCAATAATAATACGAAGATGATGAAAGTGGTGAATGTAGTTAGAGTTAAAGTAAAAAAAAGTATTTAAATTTCAAAAGATTAACTCACTGTTGTTAAATTGTTGTTCTTCTTATGTCTGCCCATCTAAAACATTTTTGTGGGATAAAATCAGTGAATATAAAATGATAGATAGAAAATAATACTTAATTAATCTAGAAGAGAAAATTCAAAGTAAATCCTTATCCCTGAGTGATATGAGTGATGCCATATGCAATATATGTAATGCACTTATGATATTGATTGAATATAATGTAATAATAAGTTTATATATAGAGTAGTAACATAATATATGAAGAAGATAAATTGAAATAATGAAAAACAGAAAAATAATTGTTATATTATTATTTTTATTTTTACAACATAAATAACAAACTTAACAATAGAAAAACTAGTTAAATTATTATTATTCTTTCTTATTTTCATTCTTTTTATCATCTGAATAAGACATTGGCTTTACACTATCTCTTTTATTTTCATCCAAATCTTCATCAATTTTATCTTCACCTAATTCAATCATAGTTGCTTGAATAGTATTATTCAAATTATCATTATTAATCATTGTTTCATCCACACTTGATTTCCTTCTACCAATTGTACCAGTTACAGATGATGTTTTCCTAATATGTTTTGCTGTTAAATTGGTAGTATTACTAAGTTGATAGGATGATTGATAGAGATTTCTATTACTTGAATTGATACTTCTTATTCCATTTTGAAGTAAATGGACTTCACTATTATTCTCTGTTTTACTCATATTATCACTACTACTCAGTCTGTTTTCATTGAATATTTCAAATAAGAATGCAATTTCAAAATTATCAGGATATTTAGAGTTTTTACAAGCTCCATCTATTTCTTCTTTTCTTAATATAACTTGTTTTTCAACGAAACTATTAAATAAATAAATAAATAAATATAAATACAATGAATGTAACCAACAATAAAAATATTCATAACCTGATGGTGTTTTTGCAGTAAATCGAAAATCATTCTTTAAAAGTATATGAAAATCAATTGTAATTACAGGTTCATGGATCTTTTTAATTAGTTTACTTGCAGTTTCATTTCCCTAATACGTAATAATAACAACAATATATACATTTTCATCTTCAATAGTAAACAATAAAGATGTTGAAATTTTAGGAAGCTATAAAAAATAATAAAATAATATAATATACATTATTAATAATTATCTGTTTTGGAGCAACCATTCTTTTATTCAAATCCAAACTATTAGAACTTGGCATTTGTCTATATAACAACGCTTGTTCATAATAATGAACATATCTGATCTGACTTGGACCAGTAACACCTTGATCTTTGCCAGCACTTCCAGTTCTTTTATCTCTAAATAATCTCAAAGCTTCATCTGCATTACAACAAGTACCACTTCTTATCAAATAAGCACAAATCATACAACCAGTTCTACCTTTTCCACCTTTACAATGAACTGCAATTACATTCTGAGGTAATTGATTTAAGTAGTTTTCAGCATCTACTGCAAATTGGTGCATTCTTTCAAGTGTTGGAACATTATGATCTTTGATTGGAAATGATGTATTTACTTTTTTATGGAAATATTCTTCATCATATTTCTTCTCAGCACAGAGATTATAGACTATGTAATTGCCATTATGATGTTCGTCTAGATATTTAGCTACATCTTTAATATTGTTTCTATATATTGATTCTAAGTTTTCTGAAGGTAATGACATTGCTATACATCTTGTAGTGATATAGGTTAAGTCTAAATCAAATTCACCTGTTACCATTCTTCGCTTGTTTTGACTAACTAATTTTTTACTATATTTTACCATCTTTTTAACTGAATAGCAAGCTCTAATTATTCCTCTTATAAATCGAAATATTAAACCAATTTGATAGATTGTTCCAAAAGTTGGATCATCAGGAAAGGCGACAGTTAATAATATAGCCAGTGTTGCAGTATATAATAACAATATAACATCAACAATATTCCATGTAAGTTTAAAAAATTTCTTCTTTTGAACTTTCATTCTTAACACTAATTCTAATATATATATTACGGCAATTACTAAACCAATAATTGGAGGAACACTATCAATAAACACCAAAGTAAAATCTGCAATACATAACATACAAATAAATAAATGAACATCTAATGTATATATATATATTAATAATTATATATATATACAAATTGAACTAGAAATTGCTTGTAGTTTCTGATCTAATTTTGATATTACTCTTCCATCAGCTTTTTTTCTCTATATATATATATATAATATGAATAACAACTAATATATAAATATACGTTTAAGTAGTTAGAAACATAATGAAATATATTATCTAAAGTGATAAAACCACATATTCCACACTCATCAACTAATACAAACTGATGATCTTCTTCATACGCTTCAATTACGTGTAAACACTCTAATAATGGCGTACTGGACAATACAATAAAATGAGCATTAGCACAATCAGCTATATCACCAATCTAATTAACATATATATATATATATAATGTAATATAAATATACTGTTTTTTGATTCCATAATTCTCCTTTTGTAATGATTTGATTGGTTATATCATTTGCACATATTGGTTTTGGTTCACTAAATGCATCTCTTTCATCATTCAAATGAGTGGATGATGATATTGTGATGTTTACTGGTCTACTAGAAGGAGTAGAAGGTGATTGAATTGCAGAAGAACTTTGAGATGATGGTGGAGATGATTCTGAATTTGGTAATACAAATAACATATCACAACTATATATATATAAATGAGTTGAATTTAAAAATTTATACGTTTCAAAATGTTTAATTGCTTCTGTTATTGATAAATCTCTGTCTACAACATGAAAATTTTGTGAAAATGCATTTCTAACTGGATGAAGTAATACATCATCATTCCCATATTGTTTTATATATTATATTCAGTTAAAGAAATATTCACATAATGATTTATTGATCAAAAAGATATATTGTCCAAGAATTTTTGAAAATTTTCATCTCTTTCATATTCTATAACATCATCTCCTTCAATTGTATGTGCTTGTTTGTTTGAAACAGATCCTATTGTTTAAATTAATTTATATAGATTAGATACTTCTTTTTGTCCTAGTAGTTCTTATAGAGCTATAAAGTATAACAAAATGTGACATACCCTCTTTTACTGGAATTACAAGAATTACTAATATCTGCAATTCGTCTCAGTTGTGTGTTTGAAGGAGGTCTAATGACTAAAATTATAGG
This sequence comes from Proteromonas lacertae, assembly GCA_002245135.1. NCBI lineage: Eukaryota > Bigyra > Opalinata > Proteromonadidae > Proteromonas > Proteromonas lacertae. Next base: position 95,540 of record NGBS01000871.1, read on the forward strand.
ATATACATATTTGAATCAGAATGTGCAAATTTCTCCGCTCCTTTATTTGTATCAGGTAATTCTATTATAATTTGATCAGCTAGTAGTATAAAAACAATTATATACTTGACATTTATAAATCCTTGAAAAAATTATTACGAAAAAATTACCCACAATTTTGTTATAACCACATTATATGCTTGACAAACATTGATTTCATTTCATTTTTTGATGTATGCATTCATTTAAATTACAAACAAATACTAATAAAAGTGTATATTCTTAATAAAGACATAGTATTTCCTACTTTTTATCTTTTATACAATTAATTCCATTCACAATCTCCTTAGAATTAACAAATACTCTCCTCTTGTTATTACAATCCAATAAATTGATAAAATTGCTGAATACTTTTCCATGTTGGTTTCTAATAAGCATTTGATACAAAACATCTTCATATCCTGTCAAACCTCTATAATCTTCAACATTATAACCATTATCATCGATTTTCAATAACTCTTTTATGATTGAATCCAAAAGTTTAACTGATATGTAGTTGAAATCAAGTTCATGATAGACAGAGCTACTTCTTTCAATGTAATACTTTGTAACTATTATTAAAAATAATATAAAATTAAGATATATATATATATATATATACTTTTATCCCACTTATAATAAAGTAATACTTTTTCTACAACTTTATCTGGTAAATTCAGAATCATGATCAATGAAGGAATTGTCAATTCATCATATTTATCTTTGAAATTGTTAATAAAATAATTTGTTATTATTTCATTTCGTTTTCTTATTTCATTATCTTTATCCTTATCTTCATCTTCGTAATCTTTTATATAACCTAAGTAACATCTATAATCATCAAATGAATTCATAAACAGAGATATTGTTATATTTAAATCATTTTCTTCTTTTATATAACATCCTCCACTATTAAATAAACTTAATTTTTCTTCATCTTTTAATTCAATTCCATATTTTTGTTTGAATATATCAATAACAGATGTTAGAGTGGAGTAATTACCTTCTTTCATTTTATTCAATAAATATTTTTGTAAATATTCTGATGAAATTGACATATTTTTTTTCACCTCTTCTTCTTCTTTTAGAGTAATATACTTTCTAGATTTCAATGCTTTTAATATTTTTTCTAATATCTTATTCTCTGGATTGAAAAACCAATCAATTAGTTTCACATCCTTTGGAATATTATTTTTTATAACATAAACATCATCTACTTCTTTTATGGAATATTCACAAAAATCATCAAAATGTGAGATAAATTCAGTATAATACCCATTATTACATAATTCATCACAATATAAACTCATAAACTCCATTTCCATCAATTTATTCTCTTTAATAATATTATAAATCTTTTCAGATATATCAATTCTTTTGTTTTTCAACAAAAGTGTAAATAAAGACATTCTATTATCATTATTACTATAATGACAATGTTCAATCAAATATTTAGTTATTAAACTATAATCATTTAACAGATTTATTGGATTTGCTTCAGTCACAACATCAATCATTATCGTAGATAAATCTTCATTATCATCATCTTCTTCCATACTATTATCTTCATCACTATAATATGAATCATTATCTTCAGGAGTATAATCACCATTGATTGATGAATTCTTAACAGCTAATGGAGTTTTACTCTCCAATTTGATTGGTCGATATTGTTTTAAGGCTATTTCTAACAATGGTATAATTAAATCATATTTCTGAAGTATAACAGCATACTGAATTGGATTAAGAATGTATTTTATTCTGGTCATAATTAATACATATTTTGGATCATTTATATCTGCTGTTATTCTCTTTATTGTCTCTAAATCATTGTTTTCCACTGCTTTGAACAACTCCCAAACATTATAATTATGTTTTTCATAATTAATGTCCTTTGATATACCTATTGTTATTGGCATTGCTCTTGGTTCATCACTCTTCATTGTAAATCCATTACAAACGAAATATTCAACTATCTATAAAATAATAAATATAAATAAAACAACATACTTTATTTCTTTTTTCATAATAATCACCATCATTTTTATATGTCAAATTATCTCTCAATAATTCAGATACTCCATCAGGGAACTTTACATTATTATCATAATTAACATCGTTACTAAATTCACATTTATCTTTATATTTGGAAATCTCTTCAGAATATTCTTTAAAGAACAATTCAACAGTTTCTACATCATTTATATTAAATATATTCTCTACAATATTCAAGTCATTATTATGATAATATGTATTTTTATCCTTTTCATAAATATACTGTGGAATTTCTTCTTTTGTATAATATATTTTTGGATGGTATTTTAATAACAATTTGATCTTTTTAATATCACCACTACAACAAGCATTTGATAATAAAGTACTATAAAAATATAATATATATATATATATATATATAATATTATATACTTATAACCTTTTTCAATTTCATTAATTGCATTCCTTGCTTCTTCATATTCACTTAAAACATACTCTAAATACTCAGTTGAAAATAAAAACAATGAACAACTAGTTTTAAAATGAACTAATGGGATTTTAACATCATCATGTAAGTATTTAGTCATTATCTTATATCTATCACTATTCTCTTCATTCAATAATAATAAATCATCACATAATAAATATGGACTTTTTCTACAGAAATTAAATCCAACAAAGACATTACATTTATATTTTCTCAATATTTCACATATCTCTTTATTTCCTAGTTTTATAGCATAATGAAATGCTGTATTTCCATTCTGTGGATCCATCTTGTTTATTGAAATAATATCTGGTCTTTCTATATCATCAAACATCCATTTATCTTTATTTATTAATTTGTCAAGATTCTTTACAATTGCTTGATATTTTGGATCTTTTATAATATTATCAGTTCTTCTTTTGTTAATATTTAAGATATGTTCTAACATTTGTTTATTTTGATGTATAACACAATAATGAATCAAAGTAAATCCTTCCTCATTCACTACATCCAATCTCATTCCATTACTTAATAAATAATCAACCATTCCAATATCATTTGTCAAAACAGCATCAAATAGTAAGTTTCTATTGACTTGATTGGTTGTATAAGGTAATAATAATTTTTCATTTTCTTTCTTCAATTTGGCTATAATCTCTTTACATTTTTCAATATTTCTATTATGCACATTCTCAATAAACTCTATTCTATTCTCATCAATATATAAATTCTTCCACAAATCTTCATCACTACATTGATGAAATGAGTTAGTCATATTGTTACTATCACTTAATACCCATTTAAACTCACCTCTTACCATATATTCTAACTCTTTATCAACAACATCTTTAGGAATCTCTGGGCATTTTGGACAATGATTTGGTAATAAATCTTCAATTGTATCACTCATAAAACATGGATGATAATGATAACCTCTACTTTTTACATCTTCTTCAGAATTCAAGATTTTATCTTTTCTTGTCATTGTTTTCACTATTTCATCAACTGATACTTTTATATCCCAAGGTAAATACATTGCTGCATAATCTGAAGCCTTTATTCCTAAGGTTTCACGGATTTGACGACGTTTTCTACCTCTTTGTTGTTTCTTTTTATCATTAGCTTTGTAAGGATGGTAAGTATTAACAAAATCATCTTTTACATCATCTCCACCTATCTTATCATAATTCAATAACTTTGCAATTTCACCAACTTCATTACTTGGAAGTGTATATATCTCAGGATTGATTTTAGACTTGTCAATATCAGGAACATATACAGAAAACCCCCTTTGACTGTATTTTATATATCTTCCTCTAATACTTGCACTAGGATTGTTGAAATTAAACACATTGCATCTACTAATCAACGAATTAAAACCTTTACAGGATGTATAAACATCTTTACCATCATATCCAACACAACTACAATCTACATCAACTCCTAATAATATTTCATTTATATTTTTGTAGAGTTTATTCACAATTTGGATATGTCTGTATGGATATCTTGTTACTATCGTTACAGTGTAACAGGTTCTTATGTATTTGATTTCACACATTGGGATCTTGTCTTCGAAGTAGTGACATATTGATATTAACTTCTTGGTTGCTTCTTCTTCATTTAATCCATAAATGTAAAGATCTAAATCACTTCCCTTGAATTTTGTATTGTGAAGGTAATTTCTTCTCTTTAAAACAGTTTCTTTGCTTTCTTCTGGGATTGGCAGTAAACAAGCATTAATTGCACCACCTAAAATAAACAGATTATTCATGTCTAAATCTTTGAATAAATCGTTAGTAAATAAATCAAAATTTAATTTAAATTCATCTTTATCTACAAATAATGGTGTTTTAGGAATCTTTGGAAAGCTATTATCGAATAAAAGCACTTCTTGCTTGTTCTGCTCAATCATATCAGAATAATCAACAATATCATTCACATGATCATACAGCTTCATTGTAAGTAAATCTTCTGAAATGTTTACAGCATTATCTGCAAAACATTCTTTATTTGCCTTTATTTCACTGCATCTACTCCTTAATGCTTGTGATATTTCCACAAATCCATTGAATGATAGATTCTTATGAATCTCTTTAAAGTAGTCTTTAGTTGACTTTATTGTTATAGCCATACTTCTATAATATTGTATATGGACAATGTATATAATAACAAGTAATTAATACTGAAAGGATTTATGAGAATGTGCAAATGTGAAAAACAAGATTTCAAGCCTTTTAAAAAAGCTTGATTTTTCTGTTATACAAATGTAAAGTCAAATTAACATACGTTAAAATACAATAATCATTTTCTACCTATCATTATGACAGTCTGAATTGATTTAATGAATAATATTAATATAATACTCTATTGGTTTAAATAATAGTATAATATATTTACCTTTCACATTCAATTTCATCATACAATCTAAAATACAACCATAATATATGCTTTTCTATTAATTTTCATGAGTTAACTATTTTAAAAATATATTCGTTTTGTGTTTTTGTTGAAATATCATTAGAATGAATGAACCAACAGACATAAAAAACATCACAATTGAGATTGAGGACGATTCTAATGCTGGTACTAATATAAATGTAATTGATAATCAAGCAGTAAGAACATTTTGTAATTATAAAATCTTTAGGCAAAAAGTACAACTGATTTAACGTCTAAATCAGACAATAAGTATATTCATTTTTCATTTTCACTTATATAGATTTAGTGACAGTATAATACTTATAAAAGATATTTTTGCTATAAAAATAGATTGCACTACAAGCTTAGCATCACCTAGTGTATTATATTATATTTTATCGTTTAGGGTGCTAGTTATTCATATTCTTGTTATGAAACTTCCAGTATAGCGACAATATCCTCATAATATATTTTTTTGTTATGTTATTTTTAATTCATATTATTCTTAAACACCATCGATTTCTTTAAGTGATCCATTGAATATTCCAGTAATTGATATTTGCAGTAGTCACATATTGCAGTTTTCAAATAAAACTAAAGTGGAAGATGTGCTTATAAAACTACGCAAATCGCAGTATTGTTTATTGTATTACATATATAGTTGTAATTCATTTATTGTAACAAATGAATATAATGAATTTATAAAGTTTTATACTCAAAAAGATATTTATTTTAAAGTTATATATTATGGGAAAATGAATGAATCATTTACTGTATATTATACAATTGATAATATTTATATTAGTTGAAAGATCTAATAGAAATGGATGAAAAAAGTAGAATTGAAACTCAATGTGTGTCTTATTCAAATTCATTAATTGATTGTTTGAAAATTATGAAAGAAAATGTATATACTACTCATATGTTCAATTATATAGAATGTTGAATCAATAGCTGTATCTGATGATCAGAAAAGCATATCAGGAATAATATCTCTGGATGATATTTCAGATCTGTTGATTCAACAAATAAAAATGAGAAGAAATCCACCCAGAAAATTATCACCTGTTGAACAGAAAATATCTAATCTATTTGATTCAATATGTATATACATTCTATGTGTATAATAATTATCTTTAGTTTTTCAAATTTTTTATATATTCATAATGATAATTAGTATTCTTTTCAGTATTTTTAGTGCAACTTTACATTTATTGGTATTTCAAGTATTAAGTCCGATGCTGATATTTATACTGCTTTTTGTTGCTAGTTTAAGAGATAAATTGAAAGGAATGAAGCATATACTAAAAATAGATATACTTGAAACAGTTTGTTTGTCATTTGCATTTATATTTGGATTGTTATATGTAATTGTTTATGTTATTGAAGGTAATAGTGAATACTTATATTTTTTTACTGCTGGGTTTTTAGCCATTCATGTGTTTTTGATTTTTCCATTTAGATTTAATGAAACAAGAAAGAAAATGAAACATTCATCAAAGAAAGCTGTATCAAGAAATAAAACAAGATATCAACAAGATGGATTTGACTTAGACTTGACATATATCACAAATAAATGTATAGCAATGTCATTACCTGCTGAGAAGATTGAAAGTCTGTATAGAAATCCAATAGGTGAAGTTGTAAGATTCTTTGATACAAAACATCCTGGTTGTTATAGAATCTATAACTTATGTAAAGAAAGGGATTATAATATTGATTATTTTCATGGAAATGTAGTTAGATTCCCAATTCCAGATCATAATGTTCCAACTTTGAGAATAATGTATGAATTCTCAAAAGATGCAAAATCATTTCTTTCATCAAATCCACAGAATGTAATAGCAGTTCATTGTAAAGGTGGTAAAGGCAGAACTGGCTGTATGATTTGTGCTTATTTAGTTAACAGTGGTGTATGTAATAATACAGATGAAGCTTTAGATCGATTTGCCTCAAAAAGAACATATGGTGAAACAAAGAATCAAGGAGTTACATGTCCAAGTCAAAAGAGATTTGTTCATTATTTTGAACAATTTTTAGAAGATTTATTTATATATTACAATAATCCAATTGATATAGTTACTATAAAAGATGAAGAAATGGATGAATTATTTAATAAAAGATATAACAAAGAAATAACAATAGAAAGAATAACAATTAATAATGTATAATATAATCTATTTTATATATTGATTAGCTGCCTAAAATGAAAGATATAAGATTTAGAATCGTAGATTATAATGGTAAACAATTGTATATAAGTAGTATAATGAATATTAAAGCATTAAATAAAAGCCAAATTACAATAGAACCAAATTTGAAAGTAAGAAATGAGTTTCGATTTGAATGTAAAGGTAAATTCTATATGTGGCAACATAGTTACTTTGTATGTGAAAGGAAAATATATAACAAACAAGAAATTGATGGGATTTGTAATAATATAAACTATCCAGACAATACTTGCATAGAATTTATATTTAAAACATAAATAAACGAATAAAAAGGTAATATAGTCAATCTAATAGTATATTCTATCCATATATTTTATTTGTTTCATACAATATAAATAATACAAGAAATATTCCTATGCGTAATATATCAAAAGATGGGATTTGATAAAAGCCTTTAACTTTTCTCTCTTATTTTGACAACTTAATAAATTAACAATTTTCAAAAGCAAGAGAATATCTAAAGAACATGTAATATGTGATTTTTGCTAGTGTAAATGCTATTGTGAATGATACTGTTTGCTATATGTTGATGATATATGTTCATTATAAGAATATATGTCTTAAATGTTCTTTAAAAGTGCAAGATTGGCGAATTACTGACAGATTAGGTATGTAAAGAACATCCTTCCCATTATGCTTGCTATAAAAAATAAAAATCTATCTGTCGTTTCAGTGAAGGAAAGAAGAATTGTCAATATTGTATTTTAAAACGAAAAAGATTATATGTACTACAAAAACAAACAAATACACCTAAAATAAACTGAAATTTAACCAGTTTTTTATATATTTGTTAAATAGGGTCAATAACCTCATATTTAGTGAATTTCAATTCTATATTAAAATAATTTGAGTATTTATCGTTTCTATGAGCTAAATCAATTTGAGATTTGAAATAAATCTCTTTTTCATTCACAAAATAGCTATGTTGCCATATGAAAAACTCTTTATTCACATATATCTTAAACTCATTCTATAATAATTATAATATAAAAAGAGAACAAAAATACTTGTAAAGGTAAATCCAAGTTAATTTTTATTGCAACTCCTTTCTCTGGCAAAATAGGTTGGGAATGGTACAAATTAATTCCATCATATGAATCAATATTGACTATTATTGGATAATAATTTTTAAACTATAAATGAATATTTACATTTACTATATATATTAATACATTTCTTATTGTTATTGATGATAATATCACTGATAGATTATATCTTTGATGAAATACTGATTCTATTTCTTCATTTGATAATGTACAAAAATTTTGATTATCAAAATATATAGATGATAAATCGTTTAATAATCTTTCATAGTAATGAACAAACCGAATTTGACTTGGACCACTTACTCCTTGATCTTTGATTTCACCATATGTTCTTTTATCAGCAAATAAATTAAGAGCTTCTTCAGCTGTTTCACATACTCCACTTAATAACAAATAAGCACAAATCATACAACCAGTTCTACCTTTTCCTCCTTTACAATGTACTGCTATTACATTTTGTGGATTGGAAGAGAGAAATAACCTTGCATCTGTTGCAAATTTGTGCATTTCTTCAATTGTTGGTACATTATGATCAGGAATTGGATATTTTACTACATTTCCATGAAAGTAATTTACATTATAATCCCTTTCATTACATAAGTTATATATTCTATAACGATTGGGATGTTTTGTATCAAAAAATCTAGCTACTTCTTTAATTGGATTTCTATATATCTTTTCAATTCCTGTAGCTGGTAATGACATTGCTATACAGCTATTTGTGATATAAGTCAAGTCTAAATCAAATCCATCCTGTTTAAATCTTTTTTTATTTCTTGATACTGTTAATTTAGATATTGCAGAAAACTGCTTAATGGCATTTCTAGTTCTGTACAAACCTACACAACATCCTTCAATTGGGAATGTTACACTTGCTATTATAGCACACATACCAAGAATAAAATTCCAAGTCTTATTATCATGGCTAATTGGTAAACAAAATGCAAAACAACTAGGAATTAGAAAACATAGCAAACAAATTTCACAACAATCACATCTCTGTATATTTTGATATCCTATTACTCTTATTCTTAAGAATGTAATAATTGCCAGAATAATTGAGAATATTAAAGTGATAAACCATTTCGATATGAATTTATAAAAATAATATGTCAAGATAATTGTAGCTGCTATAAATATTATATAGAATATTTGATAATCTATTTCATTAAATAATATAATATAATATTATTTATATACAAATGTTATGAACTATTCTTGAAGCATAATAATCACATTTTGAAATAACCATTGGTGGTCTATCCTTTTCTTCAATACGAACAGATATATAACGAAATATATCATCTAATGAAACAACTCCAGTTATACCAGTTCTACCTTCAGCAACTAATAAACAATCACAATTCTATATATACTTATATTATTTATATTTATATACATTTTCATTCATTATTCTGATACATTCTCTTAATGTTGTTGTTGATAGTATTGCTACTAATGGAGGAGTATTCTCTGGATCTATTAAATCAGACAATAACTTATTCTGAGACATTATATCGTATGTCAAAAATGATGAAGCAATGTCTTTTCTATTTAAAAACTTCAAATAAGTTTCATTGTGTTTCAAAATAAGAGAATAATAGCTATAAATATTACATTTAAAGATGATAATACTTATAATGTTCCAATCTCAATATTGCTTCTTTCACTGATGTTGTATCTTCCATTATTAAAAAATATTTATTGCATAGCTCGCCTACTGGAATTCTTCTAAAACAAAATAAGAAGATTCTGTTGGATACAAAAAATCATCTTCTGACAAAGGGAAAATGTAGAACTAAATTAAGTATATTACATTTAATTTCATAAAAAGATATAAATTGACCTGTTTCTAGATCATCTACTGGCGTTGGAACAGATGTTGCCTAATATTATGTTAAATGCTAAAATATACTGATGAAATAGTTACAACAGAAGATCTACAACGTTCTATTTATTTGGATCCTATAGTCATACCAAAGTTTGAATCTGTCTGAATTAAAACATTTTGTAGAGGTATGTCTGCTCCTACAGGGCTATTTGGTACTGATGTATCTTTTGAATGTATATATTTAGTTATAAAAGACATCTATTCAGTCTTTTTTCAAAATGTGTCTTTATTCCAACATATATTTATTTTATGCAATGAAACATATACAATATTATATCAAAATACGATGATTTATTAAAGTGGTAGAATTAAATACATATAAACTAGATTAAATTTATATCACGTGCAACTTCAAACAGCAATACTTTTAGGTTTGTTAGAGTAAATAAATTCAACACAAAATGCCTCAGAATAATTTTTCTTTGAATTTATTCCATCAACATCATGCTTAAAATATATTTCTTTGTCTTTCACAAAATAACTATGTTGCCATATATACAGTTCTTTATCAACTTTAAATATAAACTCATCCTATATATATATATATATTATATATATTTCACACTAATATATACTTTTACAACAACTTTTGGATGAATTATAATGGTAGATAATCCATCATTTACTCCACTTGAATTTATATACAATTTCATCCCACCATAAGATCTTATCTCCACTTTCACTCTGCCTTTTCGTGGATACTATTTTTAAGTATAATTATATATATATATATACTCCTCTTATGATTATTGTTTCTATCTCAACTTCTTTTGTGAAATATTCCATCATAATATAGTTAAATCTTCCTTCATCCATATTCAACAGTTTATTTGAATTACTTTCTATTTTGTATAATTCATTTAATAATCTTTCATAGTAATGAACAAACCGAATTTGACTTGGACCACTTACTCCTTGATCTTTGATTTCACCATATGTTCTTTTATCAGCAAATAAATTAAGAGCTTCTTCAGCTGTTTCACATACTCCACTTAATAACAAATAAGCACAAATCATACAACCAGTTCTACCTTTTCCTCCTTTACAATGAACTGCTATTACATTATAAAGATCAAATGACAGAAACAAACAAGAGTTTATGGCAAATAAATACATAGATCGAAGTTTGGGTACATTATGATCAGGAATTGGATATTTTACTACATTTCCATGAAAGTAATTTACATTATAATCCCTTTCATTACATAAGTTATAGATTCTATAACGGTTGGGATGTTTTGTATCAAAAAATCTAGCTACTTCTTTAATTGGATTTCTATATATCTTTTCAATTCCTGTAGCTGGTAATGACATTGCTATACATTTATTTGTGATATATGTCAAGTCTAAATCAAATCCATCTTTTTGATATCTTGTTTTATTTCTTGATACAGCTTTCTTTGATGAATGTTTCATTTTCTTTCTCATGTCATTTATTCTATATATTGTAATACAACATGATTGAATGATAATCATTATTCCATCAACAACAAACACCAAATACAAAAATATACTATCAATTTCACCATCATTTCCTATTTGTACGAACAATAATACTAAAGAAGAAATAAGTGAAATAGATGCAACACTCAATTGACATTTCTATTAGTATAAAAAAGACATAAGATCTTATACATCAACAAAAAACATATGTTTATATCCATATACTTTTATTCTCATTAATACTTCTACTAAATAAAAACAAGATATAACAGGAACAAGGTAGCTATGATAATAAATAAAATAAAATACAAATAAACATCTTGGTTTGAATAAAACAAACACATACAAATATAAGCTAGTAATATAACAAAATAGATGAATTGACAATCTAATAATAATAATAATAAATTACACAATTATTTATTTATACAAAATGATTCAATAATCTTTTGCATTATTCTATCACTTTCTGATTTTATTTCTTTAGGATATAGTTTTTCTTCTAATTTATCTCCAATATAATTAAATATTGAATTCATCGTTATTACTCCACTGATTCCAGTTATTCCTTCACTTACAATCATTTCATCACTTTCTTTTTCATACATTATATTTAAACATTCCATTATTGACATTCGATTACTTATTACATTTAATTTTTCATCTTCTTTTATTAAGTCTTTTAAATGTTTGTTTTCCGGAAGTAAACCTTTTCGTAGTATTTCATTACATATCTCTTTTTCATTTATAAATTTTATGTAGTTACCTTCATGAGTTACGATTAAATTATTATTTTTATTATTATGTAATAAGATTATTGATTCTTCTATTGATGTAGTATCAGGTATTAATATGAAGTTCTTATTACATATCTCACCTATTTGATCATTTCTAAATACATTTTATAATATATTATATATATAACATTATATAATACAAAGGATCATCAGGATAAGTACTTCTATATTACATAGCAATTAAGAATTCTATTATATATGAGATAATTATCTTAAATAGGATATTAAATCACAAATAGGATTTGAAGATTCAACAGGAGTTATTCTCTATAATAATCATTAAGGAATAAATACTGACAGGTATGAAGTATTAGATTTGTCACTTGCAGCTATATTTTAAATATTAGAATAACAAGGATAATACAAGGTGGAAATAATGTAGATTTGTTTGAAATATTTATACTTATATGTTTACTATTAAGTAAAACTCTAATAATACTGAAGATCTATTGATTCAGACATTTCTATCCTTTTTTCACTTTTAAATTCAATTCCAATTGGTCTTAGTCCATTTGCTTTTAACTTATTCCCACTATTCCCATTTCCAAGCATTATATTCTATTTAGAAAAAAAACTTGGCTTGAAGTTTGAGTTTTAATGTATTTTTGAAAAATATAAAAGGCAAGAATGGAAGAAGTAAATAATAATGTATTAAAAAGGGGAAATAGAACCGTTCTATATAGTTTTTTCAATTAAATAAAAGTGTTTGAGTAAATAGAAATATGATTATTGCTTATAATATTTTAACTCTTAAAAACCCATATTTGACTGTTTTAAGATTTTGATAGTTGTTAAAATTACAACTGAATATTTTTTCTATTATTCTTGTTCTGTTAAATAATATTACTATATTGGATGGAAGATAATTGGCTTTAATATAATTATTATGTCATTATAAAGAGAAATCATGATGAAGTTTATTCTTATAACAACACTGATGTTGTACGCCGTTGGGAGATAAAAGGGTTTTAGATTACGTTGAAGTTATATACGTAACCATGAGCCCCTAAATATCACAGATATACACTTAGTTTTTCAAAAAAGTTACGTTGGCTGTATATCGTATAGTTCTGGTTAATCAGTTATATAATAGCAATAGCAGAAAACGAAATTAAAGTTTTTAGATGAATAGAATATAATAATTTTAATTTCTTTATACATAATATTTAAATTGAAAAAGTAGGCTTGAAAGAGGCTTGAACTCGATTTTTATTTTTCCATTTTTAATTTCCTTAACATCAATTTTTTCATATCTTATTCATCTCAGCTGATGTATTTTTGTCTGTAGTAACGATTGAAACAAAAAAATATTGAATGAAGTAAAATGCGTTTCATATATACAAGGCGGAAGCTTAAAAAAATATATATCACAGATGTAGCTTATATGCCAAAGTAAGTATATATTTGATTATAACTCACTACCAAACCCTCTACTGTCGAATTAGTTTTTAATAAAACCCTTTTATCTCCCAACGGCGTACAACAACTGATATAAAAACTCAGATATAAAAACATGAATATTACAACAGAAATCAATAATCAGACAGTTAAACACTCCATTAGGGGGCAATGTATAGAATATAATACATTACACTCAAATTTCTATAAGTATAATGAATATATACAGTGCTCTAATGTTAGATTATAATGAAAAGGAACTAAATGTTTTGTTGATAAATTTAATTGCTGATAATATTATTAATGCACATCATGCAACCCATTACTATAATTAGCTAGTATTAATAATCGTTTATATTAAAACAGTGTGTTTATGCTTGTTTTTATAAGAAATGAAATGTTCATGAAACGAATAGTTTTTGAAATTTAAAAATGTCAAAAACTGAAAGTAATCATGAGTCAAATAAGCAAGTAGTAGTTAATATTGAAGATATAGAATTGACTAAATCTGACACCAGTATAATTGATAGAAATGACGATGATTCTAATAAACAGTATTTATATAGGTATATTAAATATAGGACAAATATATTAACGAAGCAAATGAGTCAAAAACAGTATAAATATATTAAAATTTAGTTCATTATAGTATATCTACAACGGTTGTTAATATAAGTATATTAATTTGTTTGATACATTTAAACAGATCGGGTGCAAGCAAGATTTCCATTTTTTAATTCTGTATATTATAACTTGTGAGATTATAGGAAATCACAGAAGTTTCTCCTTCAGCATCATGCATTTGTGATTTAATATCCTATTTAAAATAATTATCTCATATATAATAGAATTCTTAATTGCTATGTAATATAGAAGTACTTATCCTGATGATCCTTTGTATTATATAATGTTATATATATATAATATATTATAAAATGTATTTAGAAATGATCAAATAGGTGAGATATGTAATAAGAACTTCATATTAATACCTGATACTACATCAATAGAAGAATCAATAATCTTATTACATAATAATAAAAATAATAATTTAATCGTAACTCATGAAGGTAACTACATAAAATTTATAAATGAAAAAGAGATATGTAATGAAATACTACGAAAAGGTTTACTTCCGGAAAACAAACATTTAAAAGACTTAATAAAAGAAGATGAAAAATTAAATGTAATAAGTAATCGAATGTCAATAATGGAATGTTTAAATATAATGTATGAAAAAGAAAGTGATGAAATGATTGTAAGTGAAGGAATAACTGGAATCAGTGGAGTAATAACGATGAATTCAATATTTAATTATATTGGAGATAAATTAGAAGAAGGAAGAGAAATCAGAAATATCAATGTAAAGAAATCATGTAAAAGTTGTTTATTGAATATAGTTGATTCAATATGTATTTATTTTATTGCTATATACTTTATTTAGATTTCCAGTTAATCTTAGTTATACTACTTATAGTATATTTTGTAGTAACTATTCTTACTCATGATACATTCACATCAATATTTGTATCAGTATTTCTATTCATAGAAATTATCTTTAGAATAATAGTAAGTGGAATCTTTAATTTACTTTATGTTGATGTATATTATTATTATTATTATTATTTTATTAATTCAATAATAGTATGTTCAATTGATTATATCAATATCATCTCTTGTTGCTGCTGCTGTTTCTTTGAAGTATAATACAGAAATATCATTTGAAGTATATCAATTGTTGAATTCAGTGTCAGGTTCTGCACTTGTTTTTCAGCTAATCACAATCACAGGTTATAGAATGATTTTAATAAAAAGAAGGATGATGAAAAAGAGTAGAAAGTTAGTGTCTAGGAACAAAGCAAGATATCAGAAGGATGGGTTTGATTTGGATTTGACTTATATAACTCCAAGATGTATTGCAATGTCATTACCAGCTGAAAATATAGAAAGTATTTACAGAAATCCAATTAAAGAAGTATCAAGATTCTTTGATAAAAAACATCCAAAATGTTATAGAATCTATAATTTATGTAATGAAAGAGATTACAATATTAATTATTTTCATGGAAATGTCAAGAAATTTCCAATCAAAGATCATAATGTTCCAAGAGTAGAAAGTATGTATCAGTTTGCTATGGATGCTGTTTATTATTTAAACCAAAAACCTTACAATGTAATAGCTGTTCATTGTAAAGGAGGAAAAGGAAGAACTGGTTGTATGGTTTGTGCTTATCTAATAAACAGTGGTGTTTGTAAAACAGCTGATGAAGCTTTAAGATTATTTGCAAATAAAAGATCATTTGGTGAATCAAAGAATCAAGGAGTAAGTGGTCCAAGTCAAATTCGCTTTGTTCATTATTTTGAAGAATTTTTAAAGGAGTTTAAGGAAATAGTTGATCATTTGTCATTAACTGAAGATACTGTAAAAGAGTATGTAAACTATTTTTCAGAATTACGGAAAAGAATTAAAGATAAAGACTCAGGAGATGATGATTTGTTAATAAATAATCAATCTTGTATGGATGATTGTAAAGTGAAATTTAGTTTCATCACTGAACATTTTATAAGAAAAATCAGAATAAACAAAATTGTAATAAGAAATGTATATATATATATATGTTTGTATATATTAATTAGATGCCTGAAATAATGAATGGGAATCAAGTGTTTATTATAACAGATTATGATGATAATATTTTATGGAAAAATAATGAAGTTGAAATAGATGTAGAAATTAGCAGAATAGTTGAATTTGAACCATCTTTAAACATAGAAGGAGAATTTAAATTTGAGGTAAAACCATTCCTTTTTGTATGGCTTCAATCATATTATGTGAAAGATGAAGAGGTTTTAAGTCTGAAATTGATAGATATAGCATGTAGAAATCCAAAGTATTATACTGTTGATATTCTGTAATAGATTTCCACCCAACTTCGAGATTGTAATTTATTCATCAGATATTACTGAAACAAATAGCTGAAAAACACCGTAATTTATAGTAATAATAGATGAATGTCAATTCTAAAGAAGTAATACAAAGTTTATAATTTAAATTGTAATGTATAATCTCTACACTTTAAAATATAATTATTATTCTTTTAATTAACCAAATTTGTTATTTTTAATATAATATGAATAGAAATACTCAATTTAGCCTGTTAATCATTTTATAAGTATTGATTTGCCATCAATTTTCTTATTTTACATTACTTATAGTAATATATATCTCAAAACTACGTTTAGTAACCACATCATGCTTAAAATTAAAAAAAGAAAATAAATTTCAAAATAATATTCGTTTCACAACGATTAGAATTTTTGAAACAAAAAAAACAGATTAAACACTATTTAAATATAATTACTATTAAATATCACTAAATTTAAATTCAATTTGAAAATTTGATGAAAATCTATACAGAATAAAAAGAATGCATCAATACTTTGTATTTCTACAAGCTCCATCAACTTCATTTCTGCTAACAATCATTTCATCTTTAACAAAATACGAATTTAACCATACAAAGAAGTATGATTTCAATTCAAATTTAAATTCACTTAAAACTGTAATTGTTGGTTTTAATATTATATTCTTTTCTATTTCAATGTTAATACCATTACTCTCCCACAGTAAATTACCTTGATAATCTAATATACTAAATACAGGTGTATAATTAATCTTTGCCATCTAAATAATGATATAAGAATATTTCTTTATATACATTTCTTATTAATATTTGTTCAATTCGAACTTCTCTTGTAAAATGATCTAACAGTTGTTGAGGATAATCATTTTGTCCAATTTTATAAATATTTCGAATATCACATACTCCATACATCATGCTAGAGGATGCTGTCCTTCTTCTACTAGAATTATTAGGTAAAGATGAAGATAATGATTCATTCCTATATGTATCTGTTGTTGTTATTGGTGGAGGTGAATAATCTGTTGTATTATCTTCATTATTATTATTATTATTATTATTACGTATTTGGCTTTTCACTGAATTTAATGTAATGTTTCTTATACCTCTCAATGTTATCATATTTTCTGGGTGTGATGTGATAATGCTGTGAATATTCTCATTATTATTATTCGAATCTACATTTGTATTTGTATTACCTACATTATTATCAATCACAGCAGTAGAATCTGTTGTTGTTGTTGTTGTATTCTGGTTATTTAAATGAATAACAGAATCTTTATTAAATAATTCAGGATTTGCTTGATACAATTCCTTCAATTCAATTAAAAACTTCTCATAATAATGAACAAATCTGATTTGAGAAGGACAACTAACCCCTTGATGCTTTTTATGTGTAATAACAGTTATTCTAGTTTCACTATTATTATTATTATTATTATTATTATTATTATTGTCATTATCATCGGAATAAGTTCTTTTATTCTTAAATAGCTCTAATGCTTCATCACCACTATTACTAACACCACTTGCCAATAAATAAGCACATATCATACAACCAGTTCTACCTTTTCCACCTTTACAATGAACAGCAATTACATTATATGGATTTTTATTTAAATAATTCAATGAGTCTGTTGCAAATTGATGCATTGCCCAAACGGTTGGAACATTATGATCAGGAATTGGAAATTTCTTGACATGTCCATGAAAATAGCTTTTATCATAACTTCTTTCATTACATAAATTATAAATTCTATAACAATCTGGATGTTTTGTATCAAAGAATCTAGCAACTTCTTTAATTGGATTTCTATAAATACTTTCAACTCTTATGGATGGTAATGACATTGCTATACATCTTTGTGTTATATAAGTCAAATCTAAATCAAATCCATCTTTCTTATATCTTCTTTTATTTTGACTAACCAAATGTTTAGAATGATTGATTACTTTCCTTTTATATTCAATTGCTTTACACAAACCAAAGCAAAACCCTCTTACTCCCATAAATACTTCATTTGCAAAATAACTTCCTTTTCTTAAACCTTCAAACTCTTTAGGACAAGCAACAGCTAATATATTAGTCGCAATTCCAAAAAATGAGAATATTCCACCAATTATATCAACTGGAGATTGATGTTTAAATCCAGTTGTTTTTATTCGAAATGCAATTTCAAATACTAACATACATGATAAAACTAAACTAATAACAACTGCAATATCAAAGTTTAATATTCCAAATGATAATACAAATGTAACAATATTCATAATTATTAATATTAACATAAAACATTGATATGCTATAAAAATTAAAATGATAATTTCATTATTATACACAATGAATCAAAACATCTTTTTATTTTATATTCATAGTGTGACATTTTCGCACCATTTGCATCTAATTTTTTAGCTAAATGTTCTGCAACATAATTGAATATCTTATGTTCTGTTATTATACCACTTAATCCACTTGTTCCTTCTTCTACTAACATTATATGACAACCCTAATGAAGATATATATTTATAAATTATACCGTTTTTTTCATCCTCCTTAAACATTCTAATAGTGTAGCTGAAGAACTGATTGTATTATAATTATCTGATTCATCTAATTTTATTATTTGTTCAAGTGTAGGGTTTTCATGAAGTATTCCATTTGATAGTATATTATTGATTATATCTGCTCTTGTTATTGCTTTTACAAATGTTTTCTGATGAGTTACTAATAAAGAATCACACCTAAATATTTAAATTGATATTTCTATAATTAAAAAGAATACTTCTTCTGATATAATAAACATATTGCATCTTGAAGTAAAACATAATCTTCAACAATTACAAATGTCTTTTTATACACATCCCTTACAAGGGAATTTAATGGATCTCCTCTAAATTTCTTATTCTTTTCACATATATTTTTGTCTTCTGGAGATAATATTCCAGTATCATCAGATAATACTGACATACACGAAAAATCATGTTTGTAACTCGCTATTTAATATTAATATACAAATATATACATGATGCTGATGATCCATCTTTATTTGGTGTTGTATCTATTGGTGATCGACTATAAATCGATAATTAGATATAATACTCTGGAAAATGGATGAATAAATTAGGTTCAGTACTATAGAAATAACATGGTAAATGATATACGTTCTTTCAGAAGGTAGATTTTTGTTAAATTCTTGTTCTTTGAAAGCAATTCTAGGATAGTTTTAGATAGAATATAATACGACTGATGGCGACATTTTTTATTGGATTGGACTATTCATTTAATGATGTGTCGAAGAAAAAGTATTTTGATTTTTTTTTGTTAACCCAATGCAAAATAGATATTGAGTATTTATTGAAATTAGCGTTTGAGATATGAAACACTATATATAGTTATATATCTAAAGTAATATACTTTGCCATAAGATAGAAATTCAAAAAAATGAAAGAGATATCACATTATTTACTACAAAAAGATATTAAATGTTAAATATAAGCATATGTATTGTATCGTAATTTATATTACTATAAGAAATATATCTCAGAAGAATAGTGTAGAGACAAAAAATAAACAAAAATATATTTTTCAAAATACTTTTTAAGTGGTTGTTTTTTTGTGTTTAATGTCTGATAATCCAGTAGAAAACGATGCAAAAGGCATCATTATTGAGATTAAAGAGGATATAAATCAAAATGTGACTAATACCTCAAACAATCAAGATGATTTAGTATGAAAAACTAGTTATTTAAACTATAGAAAGCTAAGAATAGTCAATCAGCTACTACATCATATGTGACGTATAATAATTATTTATAACTCTTATAGAAGTAGTAGTAGTAATTCAGTTGCATATAGTATTCTATTTAATTTGTAATAATTAGCCCCAAGGAAACAAATAGTAAATGATCATGTATAAATTATATTTACTCATTAGGGAATGGCGATTACCTCAAGCAATATGATATTTAGTAATTTAACAATACCATCACTTTCTCCAGATGATCCTTTAAACACTCCAGTTATCGATATATGCAATAGATATCTTTTGTTACTTCCAGATACTACTAAAATTGAAGATGTATTAATAAAACTTCAAAAATCAAAGTATATTATTATTATTATTATTAAAATGAATTATCTCTATACAGATCACAATCGTTTGTTGTAACAAATGAATATAATGAATATGTTAGATTTTATACTCAAAAGGAAATATATTATAAAGTTGTAATTTTCGGGAAAATGAATGAAGTATTTACTGTATAGCTATATTGTTGTTGATAATATTTATATTAGTTGAAAGATTTAATGGAAATGGATGAAAAAAGCAATAATGAAACTCAATGTGTATCTAATACAAACACATTAATAGAATGTTTATCAATAATGAGACAAAATGTATATATTATTATTATGATTGTTATAATTATTAAAATATAGAATGTTGAATCAATTGCTGTATCTGAAGGTGTTACTGGAATAACAGGAATAATAACATTAGATGATATAACAGATTTCTTAAGTCAAGAAATAAAGTTGAGAAGAAATCCACCAAGAAAATTAACACCATTTGAAAAGAAAATAGACAATGTGTTTGCATCAATATGTATGTAAGATAATATATGATTTTTTAAATAGTTTTTCAAGTTGGATATATAGCTTTAATGTTGGTTAGCGTTGCTGTATTTGCTTTATCATTTACTCATATTGTTGAATGGTTAATGTATAATTATAATAATATCCATATTTATGTGAATGTAGGTATATCTCTCCAGTTCTAATATTATTTATGTTTATTATTTCGCTTTTAAGAATAAAATTAAAAGGAATAGGATATTTGGATAAAAGAGATATATTAGAAGCATTTTTCTTATTTGTAGCTGTTATATTTTCAGTCTTATATCTTCTTCCAATAGATAGTAAAGCAGCAAATAGGGTTTTTTATTTCTCATGTGCATCTGCATTGTTTTTTCATATATTCTTTGTAATTCCGTGTAGAGTAAGAGAAAATAAAAGAAAAATGAAAAGTTCAACAAAAAGAGCTGTTTCTACCAATAAAGCAAGATATAAAAAAGATGGATTTGATTTGGATTTGACTTATATAACACCAAGATGTATTGCAATGTCATTACCAGCTGAAAATATAGAAATGTTGTATAGAAATCCAATAGGTGAAGTTGTAAGATTCTTTGATACAAAACATCCTGGTTTTTATAGAATATATAATTTATGTAAAGAAAGGAATTACAATGCAAAATATTTTCATGGAAATGTAGTTAGATTCCCAATTCCAGATCATAATGTTCCAACTTTGAGAATAATGTATGAATTCTCAAAAGATGTTAGAAAATTTCTATCATCAAATCCACAGAATGTAATAGCAGTTCATTGTAAAGGTGGAAAAGGCAGAACTGGCTGTATGATCTGTGCTTATTTAGTTAACAGTGGTGTATGTAATAATACAGATGAAGCTTTAGATCGATTTGCCTCAAAAAGAACATATGGTGAAACAAAGAATCAAGGAGTTACATGTCCAAGTCAAAAGAGATTTGTTCATTATTTTGAACAATTTTTAGAAGATTTATTTATATATTACAATAATCCAATTGATATAGTTACTATAAAAGATGAAGAAATGGAAGAATTATTTAATAAAAGATATAACAAAGAAATAACAATAGAAAGAATAACAATTAATAATGTATAATATAATCTATTTTATATATTGATTAGCTGCCTAAAATGAAAGATATAAGATTTAGAATCGTAGATTATAATGGTAAACAATTGTATATAAGTAGTATAATGAATATTAAAGCATTAAATAAAAGCCAAATTACAATAGAACCAAATTTGAAAGTAAGAAATGAGTTTCGATTTGAATGTAAAGGTAAATTCTATATGTGGCAACATAGTTACTTTGTATGTGAAAGGAAAATATATAACAAACAAGAAATTGATGGGATTTGTAATAATCATAAACTATCCCAGACAACTTTTGTATA
Source organism: Proteromonas lacertae (assembly GCA_002245135.1). Taxonomy (NCBI): domain Eukaryota; class Bigyra; order Opalinata; family Proteromonadidae; genus Proteromonas; species Proteromonas lacertae. Next base: position 118,194 of record NGBS01000871.1, read on the forward strand.
GATTTTATGTATAAAAGCGAAAATAAAAGTGTATAATAAAAAATATGATTTATTAATTATTTATAATTTATATCCAAGTTAAAAATATTGAGATTTGAGATTAGAAAAAAATCATTTACATATCCCTTCCTGCTACTACTGAAACTGGCCAATTTGAACTTGTTCTACCATGAGGTGGAATTAATTTCTCAAATGCAGAAGGTTTTACTCTCATTTCTATAAATAAAAAAAATAACATAATATAATATATATCTATATATACCAACTGGATTAAAATTGAAAAGTGGAGGAACTGGTGTTCCATTAGGAAGCATCAATCCTGGGGATCTTAATTCGTCGAAATATGGGTGACACAAAGCATCAATTGCTGTAATTCTTTGATTTGGTACATATATAAACATTTTACTTAACAAATCCAATGCATCATCAGGAATTGTTCTTTTAAATACTTTTAACCAAGGTTGGCTTGAGAGGTTTGGGAATCTATTTTCTTCATAACTAGGATTCATAGCATAAATTTCTTCTTTTGTAGGAGTTCCTAATATTTTTATTATTTCTACTAATTGATCTACACTACTATCACCTGGGAATATTGGTCTTCCTAACATCATTTCAGCAAATACACAACCGATAGACCAAATATCTATTGCAACTGTATATTGTGTTGCACCAAATATTAATTCTGGTGCTCGATAATATCTGGAGCAAATATAAGCCACATTTGGCTCGCCAGGTGTTAACATCTTGGCGCTACCAAAGTCACATAGCATTATCACATGTGTTTCTGGATTTACTAGTATATTCTGAGGTTTAATATCACGGTGACACACCCCTAACGCATGAATATATAATAATGACCTTAACATTTGATAGATATATAGTTTTACTACAATATTAGGTAAAAATTGATGAGCTTTACTATATGTACGTAATACATGGCTCAAACTGTCAGGAATATAATCCATTACTATATTTAAATATAAATCATTTTTATCTTCCCTTGTATAGAAACATGCCTTTAATTCTACTACATTTGGATGCTTTTTTAATAATCTCATTATTTTAAGCTCTCGATTTTTATATCTTGGATCTTGCAATACTTTCTTTACTGCTACTATTTCTCCACTATCTCTCAGTCTGCCTTGAAACACTACACCAAAAGAGCCTTGTCCTATTATTTTTATTGCTGTTACTTCAATTTTTCTCTAATTCTAATAAAAACAGTTCATTATACTCTATCACCAGAACTTGAATCGCCCCTTGCTTCTCCATGCTATTATATTATACTAAATTAAATACATCAATTGAAATATTGTTTATTTCGTTTGTAACTGAAGTCACTCGATCTTCTTGTGAAAATGTTGAAACATTATGTCTTGGATCCCTGCTATCAATAAAGTATTATCGATTTTAACATACTTCATATTTTTCTGATTTACTAATTTATTAATAACCTTCAAAATATATAAAACTGCTCAAAACGGCAAGCCTTAATCAAACCATAAATTTTGGATAAAAGATATAACATAATTTACTATGGTACTTATTCTACTTAGGGTTGTTTATTAGTATATATCAATTATAGAAGTTATATTTTATTTTTATATTGATTGTGTTTATCATCACTCACGAATATCATTTTTATGATAAAAGATGTAAATATTATCCTGACGTTTAACATATATAAAAAAAAAAAACAATCACGATGATTTATTTATATATTTAAATTCTTTATAATTAAGCTGGTAATAACATTTGTTTAGTTGCTAATTGTCGATATAATCCACCTTCAATTTCCATTAATTGTTCATGCTTTCCTGCTTCAACTACTCTTCCATGATCCATTACAAATATCATATCAGCATTTTGAATTGTACTTAATCTATGAGCAACTATTATACTTGTTCTGTCACTACTTTCTAATAATTTATCAATTGCTTCTTGAACAACAGCTTCACTTTCGGTATCTAAAGCACTAGTTGCTTCATCTAATAATAATATCTTTGGATTTCTTAAAATAGCTCTGGCAATGGCAATTCTTTGCTTTTGTCCTCCACTTAATGATCCACCTTTGTTTCCTACTTCAGTATTATAACCATCAGGGAATTGCATAATGAAATTATGAGCATTTGCTGCTTTTGCTGCTGCTACTACATCTTCATGAGTTATTTTATCATTTCCATAATCTCCCATCTTTATATTATCTTCAATTGTTCCACTGAATAAAACTGGTTCTTGACCAACTAAACCAAATTGTTTTCTCAAATATTTTATATTGATTGATGTAATTTCATGACCATCCAATAACACTTCACCAGCATCAGCATTATAGAATCTTTGTAATAAACCAATTATTGTTGATTTACCACAACCACTTGAACCAACTAAAGCTACTTTCTGACCTCTTTGAATCTTCAAATTCAATTTTCTTAAGATTGGAACATCTAATCTGGTTGGATATCTGAATTTCACATCTCTGAATTCTACTTCACCTAAGATTTCGGGTGTTTCACCATCAGGACGAGTATAATCAATTGGTGGAACTCTATCCAATATTCCAAATATACTTTGAGTTGCTTCTTTTACTTTAATATCATCAGTCGACCAACCAGCTGTTTCACCAACACTTTGAGCTGCTATCATTACAGACATTAACACTTTCATTAAATCAGAACTATCACATTTACCTTCAATTGCCCATATTCCACCTACTCTCATTACTAATGCAGCTGCTCCTGTTCCAATTATTGCATCATAACATTTTAATAAAGCAGTACACCAAGCATCTTTCTTACCCATTTCATATGGTTTTAATTGCTTCTTTCCAAACATTGTAGAGAATTTCTCTTGTAATCCAAATGACTGAAGTGTTCTAATTCCATTTACTGCTTCAGAAGCTAAAGCTCCTGCTTCTTCCATTGGTTTTCTCATTTCTTTAATTAATGTTGCCATTGCTTTCTCTTGTAAATATGTTCCTATCACTAAGAATGGGAATACAACTAATACAATTAATGTCAATAACCAATAAGAAGCAAATGATATTATTACAGCAACAATGCAAGTAAACACAGTTTGAACTCTGCTTGCTATTTTTTCACCCAATGCATTTTTCACATTTTGAGCATCTTGAGATAATTTGGATGTCATTGCTCCTGTATTGTTATTCTCATCATCAAAGAAACCAATGTCTTGCTTTAGACATTGCTGTAAAACACATTTGTCTAATTCGACAACTTAAGCTTTCGCCAGTTGCACCAAATGTTAAAGATCTGTAATAAGATAGAATGAATAAAACAACTGCAAATACAATAAACACACAAGCCCACATTATACTTCCATTTCTCATATCAACTGTTCTTCTTTCATAATAGACATTTAACATTTCTGAGAATAATATACCAAATACTGGCATTACAGCACCAGAAATTCCACCACAAAGAGTACCAATTACCATCCACAATGTTTCTGGTTTAGCTAAAGCCCATAATCTGGATGGAGGTACTTCTGGTTTTTCTACTTCTGCTCCAGTTTTTGGATCTATTATATGTGATGTTAATCTACTACTTCTTACTGAAGAATTTCTAGCTATATAAACTTCATTTTCTTTTTCATCATCATCATCTTCTTCTTCTTTTCCTTCTTCATCATCTTTCTTCTTTTTTAACATTTGACGTTTTCTTAAGTCTGCATATATTCCATTTAGAGCTATTAATTCTGAATGAGTTCCATGTTCAGCAATTTTACCTCCACTAAACACTACAATTTCATCAGCAGTTTCAATTGTTGATAATCTATGAGCAATTATCAGAGTCGTTCTAGCTCTTTGTTTTACTAATTCATCTAAAGCAGCTTGAACTATCTTTTCACTTTCACTATCTAAAGCACTTGTTGCTTCATCTAATAATAAGATTCCGGGATTTCTAACTAAAGCTCTAGCAATTGCTATTCTTTGTTTTTGACCACCACTCAATGAATGACCACCTTCACCAACATATGTATCATAACCTTTTGGAAATTCCATTATGAAATTATGAGCATTTGAATCTTTGGCTGCTTTTATTATATCTTCATCAGTGCAATCTAATCTTCCATTTCGAATATTGTCTTTTACAGTTCCATTAAATAAAACTGGTTCTTGACCAACAAAACCCATTTGAGCCCTGAAACTAGCTAAATTCAGATCACGAATATTCATTCCATCAACAAATACTTCACCTTCTTCTGGATCATAGAATCTTTGTAACATTTGAATTGTTGTTGATTTACCACATCCACTTGCACCAACTAAACCAACTGTTTTACCAGCTTCTATTATTAAATTCATTCCATTTAAGATGATTTGATCTGGTCTACTTGGATATCTGAATTTGATATTTCTAAATTCGATTTTACCTTCTACATGTTCTACTTTCTTGCCTTTATCATCCATTCCATCAATTGGAGGAATTCTATCAATTGTTTCATACACTGCTGCACCAGAACCACAAGCTTGTCCAATTGAAACAACAGATGGTCCTAACATAGTTAAACCCATTGTTCCCATTAATACAGACATAAATACTGTTATTACATCAGCACCAGTAAAACAGCCATGTTCACCCATCATACATTCACTAGCATATTGACAAGGCTTAAATCCATTACTACCACAGGTTGCATTAACAAAACTAAACTCAATATCACCTACTTTTTGAGGATCACAAAAATCCATCATTGCTTTATTCTTTATTTCTTTAAATAGTTCAATATCATGATGATCTTTACATTGTTCCATTATATAATCTCTAACATCATCTTGATCATCACCAACTAATTTGCCACCATACCATAAGCCTAATGAGTAAGTTAAATACATTACCATCATAAAGGTACCTATCACAAACCCAGCTAGCTTACATATATAAATACCAGCAGTTCTTGCTTTTTCTACTGTTACTTTGAATCTTTGAATGAAATAATTTTCAATACCAAATGAAGCAACTGTTCTGATTGAACCAATTGCTTCTTCAGCTACACCACCTGATTCAGCAAAATTATCTTGTTCCAATAATATCCATTTCTGTAATACTAATCCGAAGTAACTACCAATAAGACTTAATGGAATTCCTAAAGCTAAAATGACTAAAGTCATTGACCAATCTTTTGTAAAACCAATTATATATCCAGCAATGAATTGTGATATTGATTGTAGTGTCATTCCTATATCTTTACCCATTCCTGCATTCATTATGATTGTATCATCAACAATACGAGTAGATAATGTCTTTGGATCATGACTATCAAACCAAGTAACATCTTGACGAATTATACCTCTGAAATACAAATATCTTATTCTAGCAATCTGTCTTTCAGCTGATAATTTCCATGCCCACATATAGATAAAACTTGCAACACCCATTCCACAAGCAATTGCAAACATATATAGACTATTTCGTATTATATCATCCTTAGCTTTTTCTATAATCTGTTCAACTTCAGCTGGATCTATTACACCTGTATTTGTTTCACCTTGGTAACTGGATTCACCCATCATATCACCAAATATTAGCATTGAACATGGAGTTCCTGCACCAGCTGCTAGTGAGAATATTATACCAATCACTTGAAGAATTCTGTCAACTTTATCTGAATACTTCAGTAGTTGTCTGAAAGATAGACTCTTTTTCTTTGGTTCTTTGCTTTTATCAGACTTTGAATCTTTCTTGGCATTATTTTCATTATCTGTTGGTAATTTCACTTCTTCACCAGACTTTTCCACATTTATCGTTTCATTCTCTTTCTTTGCATTAGCTGGGTTGGAATTTTCCTCTTCAACAGTTAAATCTTTTGTTTCATTTCGTTGATTCTGTTCTGAACTGGTTGGTTCATATTCTACATTAGTAGTACTACCACTTTGCGCCTCTTCAGTATTTTTATTTGCCTCTTGTTGAGGATTTAAATTCATATTCTCAACATCTGAGTTGTTAACTGGCTTTGTGGTGTCTAATGCATTCCCTTCGCTATTAGACAACGGTAATTCAACACTGCTATTATTTTCAATTGACATTTAAATAATAGTGGTTGATGATTCAATTGTGTTTAGTTAACAATTTTTCGGTCAAAATTAACATTCCCCTAAATTACATTTTACTCACTCCATTTTTTCTTCTCTTTTAGATGTTGTATTCTGTTTATTATGTTGACATTGAGTTCAGTATACATTACTAATGCGCTTTATGCTGTTAATACGGTTATAAACATATACATACATTGAAATAATTAATAGGACAAGAAATTATATCATAATTCTATTTTCCAATCTTTTTAGTATGATTTTATATATAATATTGTATTATTTCAGAAAATATTATAATTCACTAAATTTCTTAAATAAAACCAAAAACTACAAAATTGTATATATGATTAAAGTTAAATAATTGAAAATTATTTATTAGTGAATGCAATTAATTTAGTACAGTAAAAAATAAGAATTAATGTCAAAATGTTTTATTTATTACAGTGGTTATTACAGTTAATCATATCATTAGCAATGAATTTTGAATGTTAATAGTTAGAAAAAAAGAAGAATGACAAAATTAGAAAATGTAAATTATGTAATTTTGGGGATTGTAAACTTACACGGAAAAAAGGTTATATTCAAAATAAATAAAAAATTTAACCGCCTTTTCCCTATTTAGCGCCATAGATATCATAATATTACTCTTCAAAAAATGATGTGAATAATTATTGTTTTACATAAACAAGGAAATATTTAATGAAAAAAATAATTATTTTCTTTTAACCTCTCATTATATGACCTCCCATCACTCCAGCTGGTCCTGAGCTTTGCATTATTGTTGTCATATATTCTGAATATGTATAAGCACCTCCTGGGAAATTAGCTTTATCTTCAACCAATCTATATCTGAATACCACATCCATACTACTATTTTCATATACAATAAATACTTTCTCATAAACAGATCGATTTTCTCTAATAGCATTCACTATATTATTAACTTTCATACTAAATTCATCACTTTCATCACTACTTGGAAGTAAAAATAATTTTGAACAATCTATATTTTCCAGACTATCAATACCAACTAAACTTTTGATCATTTCACTATTTGCATTCTTACCTATCCATATAAATATATTTAATACATCATCCAGCATGTAAATGCATTCACTATTCAATATTGTTGATGATAAATTGATTAATGAGGGGATTAGAATATTATTACTTGATTCAATTGAACTACCTAATGGTATTTCCATCTTTATTTCACCATCTTCACCAATGGGAACTTCTTCGCCAAAATTTGTACCAATTATATCATCAATTCTACGAAGATGAGGGTAATAGAATATCTTTGACTCTTCTATAGGTAAATTCCAACATTTATTGAGATAATAACTTCTTTCATCAGGTTTTATATCATTCGAACCTCTGAATGTAATTGATTTTTGTGTAGACATCTATTATTTAATATAATATAATATATATACAATATATAATGGTAATAATGATAATGCTTGATTCAATTGTAAATTATTACCTAACGCATTATTATTATTACCATTAGCAGTAATAGTTGCAGTATTGTTTGTAGAAAATGCACCAACACTTGCACGATAACTCTTTATAATCTCAATACATATTTGTTGTAATTTAAATCTTGCTGTATCTAAACCTAATGTCAATACATTATTAATAGCTCTCTTTGATAAGACATTCATTAAACAATCAATATTAATAGAGTCAAAAGCTTCACTAATTACAGTAGTCATTTCTATAGATATGGTATGGCATCTAATTCTTCTATTACCATCACTTGTTGTGTATAATAAACCACTTTGAACAGTGACAAAGTTATTCTGTATTACACTCTCACCATCTAACTCTAATTCTAATACAAATACACTGTCACTGTGTACATTTGGTAAGCCAATCAAATCACTTGTTCGTTGTGCGCAATTACCATACCATTGGCTGATTCTTAATCCTTTAGAGACTCTCACTCTTAATACACCTTCCCAACCTGTTTCTCTAGTTAAATCATGTATTAAATCATAATAAAACTTCAATCCATCTAAGTTATAATCAAAATTAGGATAATAATATAACTCACCACCTGTATTCTTAGGTAAATCAATGAGACTTGCAATATCTAAAAACATATTACCAAAACAATATAAATCAACACAAATATGTTTCTTCTGACACATATCAGCGAACTTTGTATAAAATGGTTCATTATTATTTAATAAGTTCCTTTCTTTATCAGTACCTAGTAATGTACTACTTTCACGATGTTTTAAAGCACCTAATCCTTTCAATGGTAAGACACTTTGGAAGATTAGAATCTTTCCACCAACATTCTGTATTATGTTATAAGCAGCTTGAATTGCATTACCTAAACATGAATCACCTATTCGAGTTTCACTAAAATTGGTGCTTAATTTACCTAATAGATCTGTTAATAGATCTTTACAATCATTTATATTCACTAATAAATCATCAGGGCAAGGTAAGAAATCATTATCTTCCGAGATCACTACAGACTATCATCTCAGCTTGTTTCATAGTTCGTTTCATATAGTAAAAATGTAAATGAGTGTCATAGGTAATAATAGCAATCTGTGATCTTTCATTCCAATTGTTAGTTGGATAAGTATCAAGTAAATTCTTTATAGTAGTTGTTGCTAATTCTACCATTCGACTTGCTACTGCTGGATAAGTAACATCAATTAAAAACACATATACTGGTGCTTGAGGTGGACGCATCATGTATTCTGAAGTTGCAACGAATTCAACTTGTCCTTTTTGTAGTTCTGGATGTGTGTCAATATCAATTCTTTTACCAAATTCATCTAAATTACTATAATATGGAGTTGGAACATCGTTGAAGGTGGAACATAAACTACATTTCCATCTACGACCATTATCTACAAACTGGTCGTATGGATTAATATAAGCTCGACAGGTTCGACATCTGGCTATAGGGATTGCACCGAAATTGACGATTGGTATTTCTGAATCTTCAGTTTGTTCTGCTAATGGTCTTAATACTACAGATAGTGGAACTCTAAATTTTTGAAGTAATTCACCTGGTAAAAACTTGTTAATTGTAACATCCATATATCTAGGATCTGGTGCTAAGCTTGGATCTAGTGGTGCTCTAACTGAGTTTGGTACTGCTCTCATTCCTGGATAGGCTGTACTAGATCCTTGAGACATCATTGCTGATGATTGCATTGTTGGGGATGTGGAGGACATTCCTCCATTATTAGGAATTTGGTAGAATGGAACAGTATCTCCTGATATTCCACTTGTTGTAGGTGGAATTCCTTGACTTAATTGTTCTACCGTTGGTGGAGGAGGTAATACTGTTGTTGGAGGTGCAGTAGTACCATATCCAGGCGCATAGATACTAGCAGTAGATATAGGAGGAGGTTGAGCAAAATCTGTTGGTGGAGGAGGTACACCTCCCATAGGAGGTGCGAATCCTGTTGGTGGTGGTGGAAGTATGTTTGTAGATGGAGTTGCAGCAAATGTTGTTGGATAGGAAGAAAAAGGAGCAGTAGGATTCATAGAAGGCATGTTCATAGCACTTGATGAAGGTAAATTCATTGCTGGTTGAGAGGCAGTATTGATATTGCCTTTCTTTGAATTTTTAAACGGATTATTCATTCTTTAGTGTTGTGTTGATGTAACTCCTAAATATATTGCAATATGCAAATTATATACTATTACGAAATAGATTTTGCTTTAATATTATCCCTAAGAGGGAGATGAAAAATTCTAAAAAACTTCTTAAATGTTGAGGCTTGAAAGCTCGAAAAATAAAATAGATTTCTTTTTGAAACAACAATGTCAGCCAGCTTTATCCGTTATGCTGTTGTATCGAGACAGTATAGATTTTTGAATTATTATGTTTCACAGAGGGGTGATATTATCAGAGTGTGCATTACAAAGATCACCAGAACATGAAGGAATAGTTAGATCCCTATTACCAAAATTTCAAGCAGATCAATACAATGTGAAAAAGACATTCCATTATAATGCGTATAGCTTTAACAAATTTATTCGTAATAGTCAATATGATTTTCACACTTATTCAAAGGATAGATTACTTTTCGTTGCTTTAGCCGATCATTATGTTCCATTAAGAGTAGTTTATGCATTCTTAGAATCAATCGCTGATCAATTCGTCAATACATATAGAGGAAGATTTGAATTTGCTGGACCTTATGGAATGAGAGAATTTGCATCAGTTATAACCAATGAATTAGTATATTATTCATAAATTATTTAATTTTGAATAGAATCGATATAATGATCCACGAAGTGATGCTGTCACTCAAGTCATGTCTAAATTGGATGATGTGAAAGGAGTGATGGTGCAAAATATTGATCAAATTATGCAAAATCACGAAAGATTAGATGTTGTGTTGAATAAATCAGAAAATCTTCAAGTAACTTCAAGAATATCATTTTTAAAAATAGAATTTTTAATTATTTATCGTTCTTTAATTATATGATTTACCAGTTTAATAAGAATTCTGGAAATTTGAAATGTGAAATGATTAAACAAAAATGGAAGTTGATAGGCATTATATTAATTATTCTTATTGTATGATTAATTATATTATTATATTATCTTAATAGATAATTATTATAATTATTATTGTTGCTACACAATAATAATACAGTGGGAAATAATTCTATTATACTATGATACTTTTTTTGTTATTATATTGCTGTTTTTACTTTTATTAAGCCATAATGAGATATTTTGAATATGATGATGAAGAAAAAGAATTAAATTTGATTGATGATTTTAAAAGTCATGAGAGTGATATTAACTGTGTTAGATGGAATCCTGTAAAGACTAATATGTTGTGTAGTTGTAGCGATGATGAAAAAGTGAAAATATGGAAGGTTAGTGAAATTTTAGATTAATAAGAAAACTATTCATTATTTATTCTATTTGTTCTTTTAAAGGGTTAATAATTTATGAGTAAATGAATATTATAACCTTTTTATGAAACGATATTTTTAACTGAAAGAAGTAAAAAGAATTTTAAAGAAAATAATCGAATTTTGTTGTTTTTCAAGATGTTCATTATAAATAAAACTGTTTTCAGTATAATACACAATATTCTTATTAATAGTTTTGGTTGTAGTAAGTGTTACTTTTATAAATGCTAAAGTTCCAGCTTTTGAAGGATTAAAAGTAAACACTCACACTTTTCCTACTGCAGTAATGACTAACACAGAATTGGCATATATTGAAGGTGTTTCATCAACAGAAGTTAAGAAGTTTGTATTTTCACTTACAAAAGCTACTGAAGATGAAACTTCAATAGATTATGCTGTAAATAATAAGATAAATGATGAAAAATCATTTTTTATGTTTTCTAACGAAGAAATTGAAAATGCAAACTCAAGTGGTAAAGAATGCAGTATAACAGAAAATAAAGAATACAAGTTGAGTGAATTACAAACAATGTGTGAAAGTCTGTATACTGAAATAAACACAAAAATCACTAAATTCAGTAAAACTATAAATGTTGAATATTATAGTAATTATTTTATATCAGTAATTAGTGCTGGTAAAATAAATTCAATATCATTAGAAGCAGCTAATACCCTTATTAATATTGTTAAAGTAAATCCAACAACATATTCTGTAAAATCTCATTTCTTCAAAATATGTGAAATGAAAGGAATATTTATCAAGAATGATAAGATAATTTACTTTTTATATGAATCAGATTCAACTCATTTATCTTTGTCTGGCAATGTAGAAACTGATAAAGTTGTTAGTTGGGTTGATAAAACAGATTATAGTGAGATAAGAATAAAGAGATTGAGTAATGAATCAGAAATAATAACAAAGATATATTCATTATCAGCAAATTCCAATATTGTTCATTATAAAGGAATATATGAAATAAGTGAAAGTGTATATATATTACCAATTGGAGAATCAATAAGTGAAGATGATATTTCAACAGAAATAACAACTCAATTAACAAACATTCAAAAAGAAATCAAAGATTCTTATAAACAGAAAATGAGAATGAGAAATCTTAATGAGAATAAACAACTTAAAGAAATAAAGGCTAATACTGTAGATAGTTGGTTTTATGAAGATGTAACAAGTGATTATTATAAAGGATATTTCATTTGTGGTGAAGATTTTATATACATTGAAAAAACAAAATCAAATGATGCAAAAGTATTAGAAAAGATAATTCTTCAAAAGAAAATTGATTTAACAGCTCAATCACCTACTATAACAATCTCTGATACAAATACTGAAATGAAAATCACTCTTAAAGAAACAGTTAAAAGTTGTGATGGAAAAACTGAATATAAAGTGTATATATTTATTTAATTGTATTCTAATAGAGAAACAGTAAAACAATTATGTCCAACTGCTGATCCTAAATTGAAAGAAGTGATAATTGAATTTTCAAAAGCAGGAGATAATGTGAATATGATAATATTAAGTAATACAAAGTATATGAAACAATCAACAATTCAAAGAAATACAGAATTATTGAGTTTGATTGGATTAGAAACAAATGCAATACCAATTGGTAAATACATAAGTCATGAAGAAACATATGTAAATGATTTTCATATTATTGAAGATCATTATTATAGAGTATTAAAAAGTGTAGAAATGGATTTAAGTGAAAGTGATAGAGAAATAAAAGATTATATAAAAGTTGGAATGTCTATTAGAGAAAGAATAGTTATGAGTGAAAAAACTCAGCTTGGTGAATTATATTTCTTTATAATACCAAATTTAAATGATAAATATTTGATTCAAAGAACTGTAAGTGATTTTTATAAATATGACAGTGAATTTAATTCATATGATCAGTGATTTAAATGGAATAATGAGTGATACAAATAACAAAGTAGATTTAATGATAAAAAGATTGACTGATTTTATGAAAAGCAATGATGATGATACAACAACAACAACAACAACAACAAGTGCTACTGCAACACTAATGAATCAACAGAAACAACACCAGATTCAACATCTCAAACCACAATTCCAGATACTACAAAAGATGGATCAACTACAACATTAACTAATTATTCAACTATATCTACAGATAGCAGTATTGACACAAATACTGATAGTGATGATGATATAAATACTCCAACTACTAAATTAGATGATAATAGTGGTTGTTTCTTATCATCTACTATCTTGTTCGTTATAATAATGATTATTTTGATAAATTAGGATTTTAAATATTAAGATTTAGAAAGTTATGATGATTTTCTAAATGTATAAAAACATTAACGAAAATAAATATAATTATTTATTCTTCACTTCTTTCACTCTCTAATCTTTTCAAATACTCTTCACTGGTTAATAAATCTTTTTGAATATCTATTAATTCATTCAATTTTGGTTCAATAATAGCAATATATCCTTCATTATGTGGTTTATCGAATAACAAAGTTGGTTCTTTTGTTAGTTTGTTATTTAATTCTATTAAATACCCTCTTATACATCCATGCAATTTATATTTCTCGTTATTTTCACATGTTACCTCACACAATATTGAATGTGGGTCAATCCAATAACCACCTTTCTTATTCTTACCAGAAACAGTATTATCACTTAAATCACGATTAGTACTCTATTTTCAATAAAATGAGACTATATATACTTGATAAGATATAGAAATTGGTTTTGATTTTTGTTTGAAAATTGTATGGCTTGGAGCTATTCCAATTACACATAATTTATTTGAATGAAAATAAATATATCTATTTCAATTATATATGTATATAGATAGATAAATATTAATTTTATACTGATCATTCCCTTTAATTCCTTGAAAATCCATTACATACATCGCATTATAATATCTTTCTACAACTGTATTTCGAAACTTGTTTTTGAAATTCCATATTTTATTCATCATCTCTACACTGTTCATCCAACCACTCAATGTTATTCTTTCTTCTGTTTGTTCTCTCACTAATTTTCTATTTTCTTCTTCTGCTTCATCTTCAACTTTTCTTAAATCATTTCTATATGTATTTAATAGATTTATTGAATATATACCGACCATGAGCAAATTTGCATTTGTCTCCATATCTACAAGATCCTTTCTGTTCAAATTCATAACATACTCTGGTTTTAGTGGCATCCTTCTATTAAATAGTCAAATACTTAACTGATACCTTTCTTCTCTTTCTAGACTGATTATCTTCATCTGTAGGAGTCTATAAAACATACTATTTCGATTAAACTTACTGATGTTGACATTAATTTGTATTTTGAATAATTCCTCAAACTATCTGTCAAACTAAACTACAGTTTCAAATTTTATTTTTTAATTTTTTTCAACAAGTAATATAAATCGTTGTAATAGAGTGTTAAATAACATTAATACAAACAATGAATAGTCAATTGTTCTATGTATTTTTTTTTTCTATTGAAAATTTAGAGACCTCCTCCTCAAAACCTTCATAGTACTCCGGCTTATATACAGTACAAGGTATGAAATTTAAATATACTATTAGAGGCAGGACTTACAGAGCTCCTACTCCACCAGTTCAAAGAAATTTTATCCCGTTGACTACATACTCCCAAAATCCTGCTCAGCGTTATGGAAATATGGTGACAATATATGGACAACCGATACAAAGGAAGTCAGAACAAATATAGAAATGTTATGAGAGCTCAAAGGAGTAAGAGTGCAAGAGAATCTCAAATTGCGCCACAACAAGTACAAGCACAAATGCAACAACAGCCAGTAATTAATTTCTATCAAAAGAATCGTCCTCAATCTGCAACATCTCATGGTTCTCGTCTACCAAATGGCCAACAGAAAGAATATCAACGTCCCAATTCAACCAATGCAATATACAGAACAGTCCCACAAGAACATCAAAAAGTACAACAACATAATATACCAGAAACTAACCGTCTAGCTCCACAAGCATTGAAGCATACCAATTTAAAAGAACAAATAGAACAAATACGAAAGAAAAGAGAAAAAGAAAATTATGTATATATATATATTTATAATATTATATATATAGAGTATGACACATCGTCCTCCAAGTGCAGGTTTAGTAATGTATCCTCGAACAGCAGTAGCTGGTAAATATTCACAAGAGAATCAACGTCCTCAGAGCAGTATGGGTGTAAGTAATGCTGTTACCAATAATGTTTATCACCATCATCATGTGAATGATAAAGATATTATTGTGAACTGACGCTTCATCTTCCTCATCTTCTTCATCATGTTCTTCATATTCTACTTCTAATAACAGTAATAATCTAAAACAACAACAGCAGGTGGTTAAGTATGTATATCCAGCTAAACAAGAATCATCACCAAGAGGTATTACTATTGCCAGTAGTAATAAGAATAACAAACCATTAATAGCAAAAGAACCAATACCTTCAACTACAACTACTGTTAATAACTAAAGAAGAAAAACCAACAATCAAAACTTCTTTACCAGCTAATAATAATAATAATCACAGCAATAATAATTCAATATTGACATCTGCTACACCAAATAGTACAATAGCCAGTAAAGCCAATGTTTCTAATATAACATCTAATACATCCACACCAAATCGAGCTCAATCTGCACCACCAGCATCTTATAGTTCAAATACCAATTCAGCAGCATCAACACCAGCAGTTTCTACTAGAAAATCAGCTTCAACCACACCTAATAATATAAATCAAAGATCTAGAAGTGGTAGTAATGCAAGTACAAACAGTAATAATAATAATAATAATAAACCATCTTATGAATCACATTCAGAATTAGCAAGAGGAAGAATAGAGAATTATACATTCGGTAAAGTGTTAGGACAAGGAAGTTATGGTAAAGTAAGTCAAGGAATTCACAATTTAACAGGTCAAACAGTAGCAATAAAAGTATATGAAAAACAGAAATTAAAGGATATTAGCCAATATCGAAGAATCAAACAAGAAATTGTAGTGATGGAACATAGTAATTATCCATCTTTAATTAGGATATATGAACATTTTGAAACAAGTACTTGTGTTTATTTAATCATTGAATATTCAGGTGGTGGTAATTTGTGCCAATATGTGAAAGATCGTCATAGACTTAGTGAGAATGAAGCAAGAGATTATTTCTATCAATTATGTAAAGGAATATCATATATGCATCATAAAAACATTATACATCGTGATATAAAACTAGAAAATATATTATTTGATGATAAATCAAAGAAACATATAAAATTAGGTGATTTTGGTTTTAGTATAAGAATGAGAGATTCTGAAAAACCATTAGCTGTATTTTGTGGTACGCCAACTTATATGGCACCAGAAATTGTACGAAGACAGAAATATAAAGGTAAGCCTGTGGATATATGGAGTATGGCTGTGTTATTATACAGTATGGTTATTGGTAGATTTCCATTTTCTGCCAAAAGCTTATCCAGAGTTATATAAAAAGTATATATATATATATATATATATATTATTATTTTAAAATTTAATTATCAAAATAGAATTGCAGTTGGAAATATTGTTTTACCTGATACAATGTCTGGTACATTAAAAGATTTGTTAAGTAGGATGTTTGTTGTAGATCCATCTAAAAGAATGACAATAGATGAAGTATTAAATCACGCTTGGGTAGCTTGTATTAATCCAGCAGGTAAATTAGAAAGACCATTATATTTACCATCTGATAATCCAAATGAAGATATTATTACAATTGTACTGAATAAAATGGAAGAAAATGGATTTAATAGCAGTGAAGTGAAATTATCAATTTTGAATAAACAGAGGAATTATTTAAGTACTTGTTATTATTTATTTAAATGGCAAATGGGTTTAAAATCTCAGCCTAGAACCCCAAGAAGATCATCCAAGACTAATTCTAGTCCGAAATAGTTATTCTTCTAATAGAATATCAAATACACAACAGGAAAGAAACAACAATACTCCACCTCAATTAAGATTATCAACTCCTACTACAACAACAACAACGGTTAATGGAAATGATAATAAGAATAGTTCAACTCCATCATCAGGCGTAAAGCATCGAAGACCAAGCGTACATGGACCAGGTACTGAAGATGATGCTGAAGTGAGAGAAATTATTGATTTGTTAACTTAATTATAAAGAATAGTATTTATATACACTCCTTTTTCAAATTAATAATAATAATATAATAAAAATAATAAATTTATATGAATAGATAATAATAATATAGAAATTTATGTAGATGTTTATCTAATTAACCCAAGAAATAATATATACAATAGAGAATTAATAAATTAATATATTCTCTATCCAAAATACAATAGAAAGCTTCTTAATTGCTCTTAATATCAGCTTTTTGATCGTGATATTCTTCTTTGGCTTGATCCTTCTTTTCTTTCATTTCAGCCTTCTTTGTATCCATCTTATCAGATACAATTTCCTATAAATAATTAAAATTTTGATTTAATTCTAAATACTTTTTTGTCTTGCATCTTTTCTTTAGCTCTGCCAGCTGCATCCTTTATTGATTCTTTAGCATGTTCCATTTTTTCTATAAAAAGTAATAAAACAACTAATACCTCCTACTTTCGCAGCCATTTCAGCAGCTTTATCTCCCATGGTTTCATTGCTAATTTATATGATATGATATGATAATATACTTTGATGACATGTTTTAAATAGATTAAAATACTATTAAATAATGTAAGAAAAGCAAAACTAAAAGTTTTTTCTTACTTTCTTCACTTGGATAAGAAGCGAAGGATGAGATTAATTTTTGGAAATATATTCACTGAAGCGAAGAAATTATATTTCTATTCCTTATTGTATCACACTATTCAATATAATCACTATTCTCAGCAACATTCTGCTAGAAAAATCCAGATACATTTTCTATTACATAATACAATCTTTTCATTCACTATTTCCTTAAAATATGACACACACTCAATTTACCTATTTTCATTAATGTAACAACACTAACGTTACGATAAAGACATATCTAAGATGATTAGTATATTTTATTCTATGATTTCTATTACATTTCAAGAAATATGAAGATTTTTAATGAATGGGTGAAAAATTTCAACCATTTTTTTCATTGAAAATACCATAGTTATTCAAGTCAAGTAAATTATGTTTTTCTTCATTCTTGTCGTTCCATTTATCTTTTTGATTGTATAACATGAGAATGGTATTTTAAATAGATAGTAGTTGTAATTAAAATGATTTATACAGTATATAATGCAAGAATTCTAAAAAATAAAAAAATGGATGACAAAGAATCATCATTTTACAGTGTAAAAAAGCAGTATAAAGTTATTAATTGTAAAATATTTAGACAAAGGGTTAAATTTCCTTCACTGTTTGATTCATCCTCAATAGACACTACTTTTGTTGTTGTAACTTCTAATTCACAGAATTTTATATCCAGAACTCTTGATGGGATTATTGATTATTGTGAAAAATTAAGAAAGAAAGAAAATTATGATTGGGAAATAATTGTTGTTGATTGCAATAGTATAGATCATACCAAACAAATAATATTACAAAAATATAATAAAATTAGTTTAAGAGTAAGACTATGTGAATTGTCTCATAATTATGGAGTTGGATATGCAATGAAAGTAGGGATATTACAAAGTAGAGGTAAAAAGATAATAATAAGTGAAATAGATCCAAATATAAGATACGAAGATACAGAATTCTTAGAAAGTGCTTTTGAAAAAGATGAAAATATGATATATTGCAGTTGTGATTACAATGTTGATAAAAAAGGATTTTCCTTATTTAAATTGATAGTAAATAGACTATTTAAATTAAATATAGAAGATGTCAATAATAATAGCATGAAATTAATCAGTAGAGATAATTGTAGAAAGGTTATTAATCAATTAAATGATTATAATAGTTGTTATGGAATAGAATTATTGTATTTGTGTAAAATGTATAATATTGAAATAAAAGAAGTGTATGTAAATTGTTTTGATAGTCATATTCTACCACCTTCACCTTCATTTATTTCAAGATTGTTGGAAATATTGACAATCAGGCTTTGTTATTTATTTAAAATATGGTAATAAATACTTAATATAATATAATTGTCTTTTGATTTTTATCTATCTTTTTAGCTTAATAAAAACAATTAAACATATGAAAAAATGATTAATTAGGTTATAAGTATATATATATATGTATGTATAAATTATATCACTATTAATTACTCTATTCTAATTGTTCAGGTATTTCTGAAATTGTAGGTTGTATCTCTTGGTATGAAGATCTTCTTTCAATTAGTATGGTCAATTTTCTAGCAACCAGATGACAATAATACTAGATCACATTATTATTCTATATATTATACACATAATCCTAAAATTCCACCTGAACTTAAGAAAATTATGAATAATAATCTTGAATTTGACGATCTAACAATATTAACTTGTTCAAAACTAAATATTATACTTTTCTACTAATATTTGATATGACAAAACAATCAAAGAACAAAGTGCAATCAATGAAAAAGTAAAATTACTGGTTGAATACTAAAATATTAAATATAATTGTAATTAATACAATGTGCAATGATAACATGCTTTGTTTAACAGCTCCAATAAATCCAGAAAAAGGAACAAGTATAAACACAACTACAAGGAAAATACAGAAGTTTAATGGTATTTCATATTTAGAGCCACTTGTTTTATTCCTCAAAACAAAATATAATGAAACCATTCCACATATCTACAAAACAATAACATTGTGATATACAAATTCGAAAAATGATAAAATTTTAACTTGCATAATTTTAAGTTTGAATTTATCCATCAACAACTATACAGAATAGATTAAAAAAACAAAAAGAAATAAAACTTGGTCAACCGAAAAAACAATTTTTGTTACAACATAAAAAACACCCACCTCTGTATTTCATCACAACATATCCAGCAAACATAATAAAAATAATAAAAAAATACTATATTAATATATACATCATTATTTTTTAATAAATTATTATAAATGATATTAATTCCTATTCATCTATCTTATCATGGGGACTAAAGTCATGATGATTTTCATTATAAGGTTTAACTGTTACAGTCATCTTAGCAGATATACCAGATATTCTAGATTTATTAATCCCACTCAAATACCTAAAAGTAGAACCATTAGTAGGTGAATAATCATTATTAGTAGTACTTTCATTATAAGAGAAAGTAGAAGGGTGAACAGACCTGTCAGAGAAAGGGATATTCGCCATAGACTGTAATGCCCTTTGGCTAGTTGGTGTTAGAGGTATATTATCTTCTTGACTTGATTGGTCACTTACACTGTTATAATTTATATTCAACGGCTTAATGTTTCGAATTCCTACAAATCTTTCTTGTGCAGCTGGTTGTGTTGGCGTTGTTGGTATATTTTGATTCTGCCGCAATTCTTCAACACGATTTTTACCATGACTATGATGGTGATGATTTCTATTCTGATTTTTATGAGGAACTTTTCCAATGTATTTTTGACATAGTTTAATTATCACTGTGTTTATTACTTCTTCACTATCTGAGAGTGGTGCATAGGAGTACTTGAATGGATGAGGATATTTCAATATATACACTAAAAATCCATTTATACAAGACAAATTCGGAAATTTGTTATTATGACTTTGTTGATATTGTTTTATTTCATTGATTTTAGTTTTACGTTTTTCTATTACTTTACATACATGTTCACCTAAAAACTTTTGTCTAATTCTTTTTCGAAGTGAATTTACAGGTAAAAATAATTCTACAAGGATTGTATTGACTTTCATTATTTCTGGAAATACTAATAGGCCATCATGATCTCTATCAATTGCTTGGAATATTGTGTCTATTATATCGCTTGGTATATCACTACCTATCACATTACAAAATGTGTGAAAATCTTTTCGACTTATTTGTTTATAGGGTGATATTCTGCATGCTGCAAAAATGACGGAAAATATGTATTTTGGTGGTAATAGAGAGAAAGAGACTATAAACCAGAAAAATTCATTAAAAGTGAGATCTGAGCCATAAATGGAACAAAGAAGAGTGATTAGACTTCTACTCTCACCAATCATTTCTCTAAGAATATCTATGGGTAGATCATCTTCTAGCAATCTAAACAATAAATATATCATAAAAAATACTTTTGGCACTCCTTGTAATATATGTTACTCATTATATCCACTTCTTTGTCGTTTACTACATAACGTAAAGAAATTCTATACGATATAGGTACTGAGCTAAAAGAAGTGAGTCAGATGATATATTTGACTTCTCAATTTCTGTATCCATTTAATGTCAACAGATTTAATCCCAACCAAATAGAATAATCATACAATCAAAAAAATATCGTTTTATTTTGAAAAAAAAAATTACCGTTTTTTAATTATCATCAAAATTACAATAAAACAGCAACACACAACAATATAAATAGTCAGATGTAAATTAAATAAATATTAAATAGATAAAGCTGTTTATTATATTCAATCGTTCCAAATCTTTTTAAATCTTATAAATTTATCATCTTTCTTATTTTCATCCTTCTTTTCTTCATTAGATTCCTTGTTTCTATTAAATTTGAATTTCTCTTTCTTTTCTTCATTTTCTGTCTTATCTCTATACCATTTAAATATTGGTTCTTTTTCTTCTTCTGGTTTTTGTTGTGATTTTTTCTTTTCTTTTTCTTCATCATCATCATCATCTTTAGGACCTTTTATAATGTTATTTTCTACATTTCCTACTCCTGAAAAGTTATTTTTTTCTTTCATATCATTATTAATGATTTCTTTTTCACTACTATCTCTACCAAATACAATTTCTTCATTCTCATGATTATCACTTTCTTTAACTTCTTCAATTATTATTGATTCTTTCTTTTCTTCATTATTTACATTAAAATTATTACTTTCTTCCAGCAGTTTTGGTATAAACATCTGTTTAATTGGTTGAGAAACAACTTCATTTTTTTCATTTTCTTCCTTTTTAACCATTAAATTATTCTCAATTTTTTTATTTGTAACATTTAATATCACTTTATTATCTTCAATTAATACATTATTATTGTTTTGAACACTTTTATCTTTTCCACCATCATCTGTCAATACACCAGGTTGTATTATCATCTTCTTTGGTTTATCATTATTCATTCTCATTCTTCTTTTTCTATTATTTAATCTACTATTATGGCTTAATATTGTAACAGGAGGTCGAGTATGTTGATGATGATTTGGATTATTGTGATGAGTGATTGAAGATGATATAGAATCACTAATATTTGAATTTTGACTGATTCTTCTCCTTCTACTGCTAATGCTGCTATTGTTACTATGACTGCGATGATGATGATGATGATGATGATGATGTTGATTGGTGTTATTTCTATTTAAAAAAATAATAAAAATAAAATAAAAATAATATTTATATACATATTAATAACACATTCATCAGGATTTCTACTTTCTTTATTATTTCTTTTGAACGGATTTAATGAATTAATTATCGTATTTGTTGTAGGTAAGACATTATTATTACTATTTTCATTATTATTATTATTTCTTCTAAACATTTTAAAAATATCTTTTTTATTAGAAAAGAATTGAACAAGGAAATTTAATATAAATATTAATAATACACATCCACAATATATATACCACTATTAAAAAAAAAGAATTTATAATTATACACAATATGATTGATTATTATGCCTCAAATCATCCACAAACCTTTTATAATCAAGTGGATTAGGAAATTGGTTAAAATCAACACAAATTGAAATGAATAATATTATAACATAAGCTCCAATAAATGAGGTAGTAATCATTATGAATATTTTATTAATAAATTGACTGATTATTCCAAACAAAATTCCACCAATAAATAAAGCACAACCAAAATATATCTATTAATATTAATAAAAATAATAATTATATACATATGGATATTTTAAGTGTAGAAATACACCAATACATAGTGGATAAATATATCCAGCCAATAGTAATCCAAATGAAACTCCATATATAAATCTACAACCTCTTTTTATTCTACACATAAATAATCCTAATAATATTCCAATTACAACTCCAACTGTTAATTCTGATGCTACTGCTATAGTATCTGACATTTTGAGTGGTATTAGTGCAAATAGTAACGTTCCACCTATTATTCCAACAAATAATCCGTAAAAGAAAGCTAAGCAACTAAGATAGTAATATTAAGATATTGATATTCAAACCCTTAATAATTTATATCCAAGAAATCCGATCAATAAACCATATACAATTGCCACTATTGAGATAATTACATGATATTGATCTATATATCCAGTTACTAAGTAAGTTATGAGTTGAATATATCAAAACATTTTTTATTGAACGGTAAATCATCCAAAAAATCAGCTTTGCAAAATGATTGATAGCCTAGTATAAAAAAGTATGCTACCAGCATGTAATTCTTCTATTTATTTATTATATTACAATTGCATACAGCCTTATATAAGAACAGCATTAGAAAAACAAAAAAAAGTGATTTGAGGATTATGATCGATTTTTGAACAACCTTTATGTGACCGTCACTTTTTTATCAATTATCTTGAATGTAATAGTAATAAATTTATGAAGAGTAACATAATCTAAACAAACCGATGAATAATCTCACCATTTACAGAATTTCTTAAAAATTGAACGTTATTTTAGAGTCATTCACATTAATACAATTGTGTATTTGTCAAGCAAAAAGTGAATATTGTAAAAAATACTTCTACATTGAAATATATATCACATCACATAGACTTATCTATTAAAATTGTTGGATAAAACAAATTTTCGAGTTTTTCTCTTGAATTTACTCATCTCGTTTCATGTATAGTCCAGTTTTTTTGTACTAAGGGATTTTTTTTCTTGTTTTTCGATAACCACAATTGAAAATACACTCATGATTTCAGCTAATCTTCAAGTGTGTTTGGGCAAGAAAATACTGCAGCCTGAAGATGCTAGTCCTTTCTGTCCTCTAGAAGATTTTATAAACCCCAAAGATTTAATATGCCATAATCATTCAGTCATTTGTGTAAATAAAGAGAGAATAGTAAAAATTATATTGACTGATGTATGATGAACTGCTTTCTAATTTAACATAGGCAACTGATCTTCAAGATTTATTAGATCATCTTCAAGTGATTCCTCACTTCCTTAAAGTGGATATCTTGGAAACAGCTCCATTATTTGGCAGAAGAGTATATATACTACAGTTTTTATATCAAATTAGGCTTACATTTTATTAGATGCATGTGAATCGGAAGTATTTGTAAAAGAAGTTCATGTATTATATCCAAATCTAACAGTAGAGCAAGTTCAACATGACTGTGAATACAGACATTGTGAAAGAGATAAATCCTTCTGTATTGTTCCATATGAAATAGAATCAAGGGAATCATGTTCAATATACTGTTAATTCCAATCAAATGCTTCCATTACAAATCAATTATGATAATATGAGAGAAGAAATTGGTGCTATTGTAACATATTATAACAACAGATTGTCAAACGGTTTATCTCTATCATTTATTCAGTACCAAGATCTTTCTAATGAAATCTTTTATCTTATTAATAAAACAATGCAATTAAAATATCCAAATACTTTGTACAACATTGTTTTGTTGATACATGTGTTATATTTAAGAATTCCAAATGTGGCTATAAAGGAATCAACAGAAACAATCGATACACAACAGGTGTTGTGGATTAAGACTAGAATTAATTTGTTAAGATTTATAAGTGATACATGTTTTACTAATCAGGAGTAAGAGTGATGTGTAAGAGTATTTTATTAAAACAAACAATTAAATGTATATAAATAATTTGTGAAAAATGAATAACTTCATTTTAGTTTTATAATTATTTTTTTGTGTTTTTTTTTAATTTATATCTTTTCGACACACCATAATAATGCACTTCTACTTCTTACATTATTCTTTATCTCTTCTTTAGTTGGATGTTGAGCAGTTCGAATTACTTTCATTACCTTTTTATCATAGCAATACTTTCTGAAATAACTCTTTATCATTTTTGCTTCTAAATCTTGAAATGATAGAATTACCATTCTTCCATTTTGTTCTAAATGTTCTGGAACAATTTCTAAGAAATGATTCAAACTATCCAATTCTTTATTCACTTCTATTCTTAATGATTGAAATAGCTTTGTTGCTGGATGTTTATGGTTTTTATATGGTAAAATAGTTGTAATTAAATTTGACAATTCAGCACACGTTTTTATTTCATGATTCTATTGAATTATTAACAATAACAAAATAATATAGAAATACTCTTCTATAATCTACAATTGTAAATGATATATTTCTAGCATTTCTTTCGCTTTCACAACCATATTTTATCAATATATCTTTTATTTCTTCTTCAGAATACGTATTTACTATGTATTTGGCTGTTAATTTGTCATTGAAATTGTATCTCATATCTAGTGATGTAGTATTTGTGAAATTCAATCCTTTCATTTCATTAGATATTTGATGTGAACCAAAACCTAAATCTAACAAAATTCCATTTACTTTATTTGGCATTTCTATTATTATTGCAGAAATCAATATATTTAAATTATACTATTTATTTTCAATATATTATCAATATCTTTGTAATTTCCATTATAAAAAGAAATGCGATTTAAATATTTTGATAAAATATTTTTGGATATTTCTATACTCTTTATATTAATTAACATATTAGTGTAATAAAATACATTTGGATCACGATCTATACACAATAATCTACACGATAAATTTGTTTCTAATATCTTCTTAGAATGTCCTCCACATCCACAAGTAGCATCAATAAATATTGCATCTGAAGGAGATTTTTCGGTAATATATTGAATAACCTACGATTAAAAGATCTATTGCTATACTTCATTTAACATTACTGGAATATGCAAATTCGAAGTATTTCTATAGAATTGCACTATTGTTGTGTAATAGAAAGGTTTTAAATGCTTTGAAAACATCATTTTTTTATAAAATTCATTTTTTCTTATGGAAGTATTTGAAGTATACTCATTTTTATGTTATATTATGCATAGGGGTGGTTAAAACCAGAGTTAGAAAAATTAGAAATTGATAGTGATGTATAATTGACTCATCTAAGTGTAGATTTACTGTAAATATATAACAAACATTTTAAAAGATACAGATATTCAATTGGAAGATAAAGAAACTTCATTGCTTGAATTATTGGGTGATCTAACAGAAAATGTATTTCAAAACTCTATTGTAATGAATATTAATAGGATGTAAGTAATTTAATAAAAGAAATAATGTCAAAATCAGAATTATTGAAGGATAATAGTGAGATTACTTTAAAAGAAAAGAAGCGAAAAGAGTTAGAAGAAAGTGAAGCAAAACTAGAGGCAAAACTAGAAGCTGTGAAGAAAGAAGCTGAAGATATAAAAACTCAACCCAAATTGTATAAATCTAATAAATAATGATGATAGATCAACTGTGGAAAGATTAGAAAGAGAAAAATTTGTTACTCATTTCGGAGTACAGCAAATGGATATTGCAAATGACGGGACAATTGTATTACATGAAGTATTTCTAATATTGTTTTTACATTCAAATAGTTTGATGAAGATAATGGTCCAATAATCCCTGTAAATGATAATAAGCAAAAAGTAAAAGAAGAAGAACAATCAAAGCGATTAAAAGCAAAAGAAGAGTATGAAAAAGAAATGGCAAGAATAAAAGCTCAAAAACAAGCAGAAAAGGAGAAGAAAGAGAAAGAAAAGAAGAGAACAGCTAAGAAGGAAAGGCAGCCAAGAGGATAAAAACACAAAAACAAATAAAAATTATAAATAGAAATAAATAATAATAAAAAAACACACACAACCACAAGTTATTGATTCTTTTTATTTTTATTTGAATTGTTTTTATGTCTTTGCGTTAGTATTATTCTCTTTCAAAAATGGATTGTTTAATAATTCATCTTGTAATATAGTTGGCTTTCCATGACCTGGATAAATCAATGTATTTATTGGAAGAGTTTTTAATTGAAGTAAAGAACGAAGTAACACTTTTTGACTATAGATATAGAAATTTAAACTATTAATAAATACTTTGAAAATCTAATATCAGTTCTACCAATTGTATGACAGAATAAACTATCTCCTGTGAATAAATAATTTTTATATAAGAAACAGCATCCACCAGGAGAATGACCAGGAGTATAGTAAACATCAATTCTTTCATTGCCGAATAGCAACTTTGTTTCTGGAGTGATATTCTCGTAATGTTTGATTTGTTCAATTTTTGGCATTCCAAGATAAGTTTTAATAGAATCCTATACTCTTTAATAATCTTTCATCTCCTTTATTGATATAACAACAAACATCAATTTCTTTCTGTATTGCACCAACTGCTCCAACATGATCAATATGACCATGAGTGCAGAGTATATATTGTAGTTTTGCTTTTCGTTCTTTAATAACAGCTAATAATTCTGAAGCATCATATCCAGGATCAATAAAAATAGCTAGATTAGTTATAAGATGAATAGCTTATATACCTTCATTGTGTTGATTCAACAATATATATGAGTTGTTTCTTAAAGGACCAGTACACAACGATATCAAATCATCATGTATTTGGTAATACTTTACTGCATATTTAAATGAGGTTTTGAAGTAATTAATTTTCATATTCAGAAAGAACAGAAAAGAAAAAGAAAATAAGTCAAGCTTTTTATCAAGTATGTAATTCTAGTTTTGTTTTGTTTCTCTCGTTTATGAAACTTTATATGAATAGAGTTATTTGTTTATTAATCTATTTATATTTACTAATCTCTATAACATATTCATATCCAGATATCGATTATTATAAAAACAATCCATACGAATACAACATATCCAATATTTATACTCCGTTATTATTATCACCTGGAACTTGGGTAAATGAAGGGCAGTATGAATTAAAGGAACTGATAGACATTTGTGATGCTGGAGGTTCTTCACCTGTATATAGTAATTTTGGATTATTACCAGGACCAGTTAAACAAGGTTTATATGAATTAATAGAAGTGATTCATGAAACTTCCAAAAATCTACTTCCAGCTCCTTCTAAGGATATAAAACCTATTAAGAGTGAAGCAGTAATTGAAAGGAACTTTATCCAAAAGTTAATGTTGAAAGTATGTATTTAGTAGACATTAATTTATATTTGATATAGTTACCAGAAGAACCAGAGTTAGTATATGAGACTATAATAGGAAGAGGAAGTTTTGGTGAAGTATGGAAAGCATTCAGCAAAAAAGACAATCATATCGTCATATTGAAGAGATTATTCATCGAAAAAGGAGAAAAATATCATTTAAGTGGAAGAAGAGAAATTCACTTTGGTATATTATTAAAAGGTGAGAAATATATAACTCGATTTATTGATTATTTTACAGTAAGAAATGCAAATAAGAATGATGAATTATGGTTGGTTTATGAGAATGAAGGATTATCTTTAAGATCGGTTATATATAATACAAATGATGATGGAATGCAAGTGCTATCTGTATATATCATTATTTTTTAATTTTATTATTTTTATAGTCAATTTGGCATTCTCTTCGATCTTCTTTAACAGGTTATAATCTATTCAGATTAATTATATATAACGTTGTAAAAGCATTATATATCTGTCATAATAAATATAAAATATTATACAGAGATTTAAAACCTGATAATATTCTAATTAATATGAATATTTATCCAATAACAGTGAAATTATGTGATTTTGGAAGTGCTGTTGATGAATATACAATTGTTAATCATTTATATTCTCCTTTACCTAGTTTAGATGAAGAATCGGTAGATTATCAACCTCCTGAGGTATTGTTTCATAATGATGTAGTGTATGACTTGAAAAATCCATATGTATTATATTTAATTAATTAATGTTATTTTTTTCCATAGAGTTATGATATTTGGAGTTTAGGAATCACTATATTGGAAGTATTAATGAGTTTTATATATTATAATGAATAGATATATTTAGGTACTTCAAAAGTATTTGATATTGATGAAAGAACTAAGATTTTGATAAGAAGGAAATTACATACAAATGATGAGAAAATATTGAAACAAGCCTATATACTACATGGACTAAGAGAATACTGTATCTCACCTGATAAAGAATTAGAGTGTAGTTATGCAGACATATATGTATATTATTGTTTATTGCTTTATTTAGAGAGCTACAAAAGCAAGAGATCCATTGAATCATGGAATTGAAGATAGAAATCTGTTATCTCTACTCTCTCAGATATTGAAATGGAATAGTAGTGAAAGAATTACTAGTGAACAGATTCTGAAACATGTATATATGATTATTTATTTGTAACTATAGCCTTTTTTTAATATTTCACAATCTCTTACAGAAATTGCTTCTAAAGTGTAAGTATTATGATGCATCCTTTACTGTATATACTAAGTACTATGTTTTTCTATGTTTGTTTGTAGGTTATCACTATCATAACTAATTTGTGTATTGTCATATTGTTTGACTATACTCAATCCATGAATTAACACATATAGAGATAAACTCAATTTTAAAATTTGTTTTTTCCTTTTTGTAATATTTTATTAAAAATATTTTATCGTTACAAAATCGTTTGATTGTTTTTTTATATCATCTCTTGTAATTGGATGAGTTCTATACCAACAAAATCATCAAAAATACTAGAGCTGTCACCACCTCAAGGACTACCTATTCGAGCAAAACAAGCTAATGCTCCTTATATGAACAGTCCTATACACTATGTTAAAAAGCCAAAAGGTATTATAAAGATGTCACCAATTGCTCAACCTAGTACACCCTTAAAAACACCAAATTCCCTCACATCCTCAGTTTTCACATTTGATGTTTTAGAACAAAATAGTAAACAACTTCCTCACCTAGAAACACCAAAAAGACTTAAGAAATGTATGTCT
This sequence comes from Proteromonas lacertae, assembly GCA_002245135.1. NCBI lineage: Eukaryota > Bigyra > Opalinata > Proteromonadidae > Proteromonas > Proteromonas lacertae. The sequence continues at coordinate 148,209 of NGBS01000871.1, forward strand.
CAACCTTCTGCCTTTATGCCTGATCTAAACTCACCACTAATAACTCCCAAAAATGTTAAAAAGAAAATTCCACCTATTAAAAAACGAAAATCAACTTTACCAGAAAATCCTGAAGAAATCCAGAAATTAGCAACAGAAACAGAGACAAAGGAATTAAAAGAATTGTTAAACATATTAACTACTACTCTCTCAAATTATGAAGGTATATTTAAGTGTAGAATTGCAGGAGAGAGTGTAGAAACAACAATAAATGAAACAAAGAATGTCATTTCAATGTTGTGCATAAAAGTAAATCAATTCAGCAGAATACTTGAAAGTGCTGAGATAATGTATAAAATGATTAATTTAGTATTTATTTACATATTTTTATTAATACTTATTTATAGATTATTGAAATATTCAATTCATTTTTACTTTCAGATAATATACCATTAAGCTTTCAAATATTATATAATGTATATATTAATAATTTGTTTTATATTTAATGTTATATATAGACAACAATTCAATTATTACAATCAATATTAGATAATAAGATCTTCACAGAACCGATCATAAAATATCCACTTCCTTCAAAACTTACAGAAACTATAATTTACCAACTAATAAAATCAGAAAGTAATTACATCATTACATTTGAAACATTTTTGAAGAAATTATTTATGAATTTTCCTAACTACAGAATAAAGATGGAAACCAATTTAATGAATATTTATTCTCTATTTATTGATGATAGTGATGAATTACCTGATTATATTGATAAACTATGGAATATTTCCATTATGGTTTTTGCTTATAGATATGGAAATGCTTTAGATGAAAATCAAGTGATTTTCTATAGATTATATTTATTGAAGTTACTTACTGTATATATAGAATATATATATCTAATTAGAAGAAGAATATATATTTATATGATAAAGAGTATATAAAATTCGTAAATGAATTTTTGGATAAAGATGAAGAATGTAATTTATTAATGTGTAATTATATATGTAAAATATATAAAAATGATAATTGGAAAAATGTATTTAATATATTATGTATTTATAATTTATATATATATAGGAAGATTTGCAGTTAAGACTATTATATAGAAGTGCATTTAATTTAAACGATCATTATGTATTACCTTTCACGTTAGCATCAAAAATTGTAAAATTGTTGATGTATTCAATGAAAACCAATAAAATCCAATTACATGATGATTATGTTCCATTTGTGAATGGATGGTTTATTATATATCTCGTTCCGTTATGTGATTTTGATACTACTTTGAAAGATCAGTTTGATATGTATTGTTGTAATAAAGATGAATTGTATATATAATTATGTATTATATATTGTAGAGAGAATTACTCTGTTTCTTACAATGAGTTTGATTTTGACACTAAATGTAAATAGTTTATTTATTCTTTCTGTATTTATTAATTTTGTGTATATTTTTTGTGATATAAATACATTTATAATCGTTTTAAGATGTTTTAACATGGAAAAAAACAATTAATATAAAACTAGCGAGTTTGTGTACATCAAGTCAAGCCTATCAAATCCATTTATCGTATTTATTTTTATGAAATTCATACTACCTGTTCTAGCTATACTGAGTATAATTTATTTGCATTATTAAATTTCTACATAGGTATCGTAATAGCTGATAGTTGCACTATAAAGAAGGATTTAATCGAGTTATCTACTCAAAGTTCTTCTAATATATCGATAGTAAATTGCGTGAACGAAATATCTTCTTGTATAATTAATCCCAGATTACCAAGTGCCTTAAAACTATCTTCGAATTGTGTAATAAGTGGCCAATCGAGTAAAACAGTAGAGAGACGAGAATTTGAAGTAAAATATGTCATACGATGGTATTGTATATAAAGAAAAAGTAGAATATAGTGATATATGGAATATTGAATAGTTGTAGTTATGGAGTTAGTTCCGATGGAATAATAATATCTGGAAGTAATGCCTTTACAATCTCTGCCCCTCGATGTAATTCTCCAATCAAAAGTTGTAGTTGTGGATGATTTACCATCTGGAGTAAAAATATCAGAAAATGGAACAATCTACACTGAAGGAGAGACAAGTGAATCTTCTAAAAGTAGTTATACAATCGTTTGTAGTGATGGATACTAAGTCCTGATTACTATTTCTTTACAATTAAGGAATAAAATCGAGTAGTGAATCAAAACCCCTTCAATATTTCCAATATCCAACAAATGATTTTGGCATTTTATGAAAATAGAGAAGCTTCAATAGCACCAACATATTTAGGTAATATAAAAAAAGGAGGTTGTAGTTATACATCAGGAAATAGCTTTTATGATGGAGTTACACTTGATCATGATACTTGTGTAATAAGTGGTAGAATTGGTGAAATTCCTAAACCAGCTGAATATACACAGCATTTTATTACAATAACTGTAATATCAGCTGATGATCTTAGTAAATGTACATATACAATGAATATTCGATATATTAGTGATAGTCATGGAAATTATCAACATGGTTGGTTAATCAAATTTTATCGATTTAAAACTGCTGATTGTGTTACTAAATATGTAGATCAAACAGGCAAAAAAGAATTAATATATGTAGGAGTAAGAGATTATATAAATTACACTAAAGGTAGTAGTTTATGGCCCGAATATGGCTGGCATTTAGAAGAATATTCTTCATTAAGTTCAATTGGATTTTATCATGAAAATAGTCCCAAAACATATTTTGGTTATAGTGGTGTAGTAGATGTATATCTAGGTATTAATAATCATTGGCCAGTTCCTGGTCTGCCAGATTATACCACCAATGCTGATTGTAGCCCACCATCCAAAACATTATATGGAACTCTATATGGTAAAGGTATAGTAGAAATGCATATGCATAGAGGAAATGGAACAGATGATGAATTTAAATATCTAATAGAAGATTATACTAGTGATAAACTAGGTGAATTTATTGGTCCATCTACTGTATCTCATCAATATTTAGGATTATTTGAATATTCTTTAATGAAAGCAATATATCCAGCTCATACTAAAATTCCAATTAATAAACCAATTTTACAAGCTTGGTTTAGAGTAGAACGTCCAATTGACAGTTTTGAAATTGATCGAGAATTACCAATTGGATTAGAATTTGATCCTAGAACAGGATGTATAAGTGGATATAGTGATGAACTAACAGAATCTCAATATTATACAATAACATTAAGAGGAAGAGATAATTATAATAATGAAAATAAAAATGTTCCATTTGTATTTACATGTGAAATTGAGATAGAAATAGAAGAATATATAAGTTCCGAAAATGAAATAGAATGTGATTCAACTAAAGTAGTTAGTGTAACAAATAAAGAAATAAGTCCAATTATTTGTAGAAGAAAAAGTGGAGGTAAAATATTATTTCATTCAACTGATTTACCATTAGGTATAAATATAAATGAAGATGGAATAATCAGTGGAACTCCATCAGAAGTAATATCTAATCATATATCAACAATTTATGGATATACAATAAATGGAGTTAGTTCAATTGATATTCAATTTGAAATAAATGACTGTATAATTCCATCTGATTTAATGGAACTATCAATAAATCAAGCTTCGAATATATCAATAATCCGCTGTAAAAATGATATATCTTCTTGTATAATAACACCCAGATTACCAAATGGTTTAAAACTATCTTCGAATTGTATGATAAGTGGAGAATCAAGTCGAACTTTAGATCGAAAAGAATTTGAGCTAAAATATGTTTATAATGGAATTGTGAATAAAGAAAAAGTGAATATAGTGATATATGGAATATTGAATAGTTGTAATTATGGAGTGAATAATGATGGAATAATAATATCTGGAAGTAATGCCTTTACAATCTCTGCTCCTCGATGTAATTCTCCAATCAAAAGTTGTAGTTGTGATGATTTACCATCTGGAGTAAAAATATCAGAAAATGGAACAATCTATACTGAAGGAGCAACAAGTGAATCTTCTAAAAGAAGTTATACAATCGTTTGTAGTGATGGAAGTCGAAGTGTGAATATTCCATTACAATTAAGTATAGATACAACCAAAAGTGGATCAAAACCCCTTCAATATTTCCAATATCCAACAAATGATTTTGGATTTTATGTTGGAAGACAAGCATCAATAAAACCAATTAGTTATTTAGGTGAAATAAAAAGTTGTTCATCAAATCCATCATCATATGCAAGTGGTATTACATTTAATGATAATACTTGTGAGTTTAGTGGGAGTTTTAGTGGAAGTCATACTTATCAAAATGTTTCAGTAACTGCTGTATCTGCTAATGATCTTAGTTCATCTACATATACAATATATATTCGATATATTAGTGATAGTCATGGAAATTATCAACATGGTTGGTTAATCAAATTTTATCGATTTAAAACTGCTAATTGTGTTACTAAATATGTAGATCAAACAGGCAAAAAAGAATTAATATATGTAGGAGTAAGAGATTATATAAATTACACTAAAGGTAGTAGTTTATGGCCCGAATATGGCTGGCATTTAGAAGAATATTCTTCATTAAGTTCAATTGGATTTTATCATGGTCAACAAAGAACATTTGTTGCTTATAGTGGTGCAGTAATTGTATATTTCGATTATCCAGGAAAATGGGAGGTTCCTGATTATAATGGTTATATTGGTAAGGATGATTGTAGTATACCAAGTCATACTTTAGTTGGTACAGGATTTAATAATAGAGTAGAATTCCATCAATATAGAGGAAATGGAACAGATGATCAATTTAAATATTTAATGTGTATACCAGTTGGACAAGGATCTGCAGAAACAAATAATTATGTTGGTCCATCTACTGTATCTCATCAATATTTAGGATTATTTGAATATTCTTTAATGAAAGCAATATATCCAGCTCATACTAAAATTCCAATTAATAAACCAGTTTTACAAGCATGGATTACTGATAGTACTATTAATGGTTATGAAATCGATCGAGAATTACCAATTGGATTAGAATTTGATCCTAGAACAGGATGTATAAGTGGATATAGTGATGAACTAACAGAATCTCAATATTATACAATAACAATAAAAGGAAACAAAAAAAATTATGGTTCATATACAATGACATGTGAAATCGAGATAGGAATAGAAGAATATATAAGTTCCGAAAATGAAATAGAATGTGATTCAACTAAAGTAGTTAGTGTAACAAATAAAGAAATAAGTCCAATTATTTGTAGAAGAAAAAGTGGAGGTAAAATATTATTTCATTCAACTGATTTACCATTAGGTATAAATATAAATGAAGATGGAATAATCAGTGGAACTCCATCAGAAGTAATATCTAATCATATATCAACAATTTATGGATATACAATAAATGGAGTTAGTTCAATTGATATTCAATTTGAAATAAATGACTGTATAATTCCATCTGATTTAATGGAACTATCAATAAATCAAGCTTCGAATATATCAATAATCCGCTGTAAAAATGATATATCTTCTTGTATAATAACACCCAGATTACCAAATGGTTTAAAACTATCTTCGAATTGTATGATAAGTGGAGAATCAAGTCGAACTTTAGATCGAAAAGAATTTGAGCTAAAATATGTTTATAATGGAATTGTGAATAAAGAAAAAGTGAATATAGTGATATATGGAATATTGAATAGTTGTAGTTATGGAGTGAATGATGATGGAATAATAATATCTGGAAGTAATGCCTTTACAATCTCTGCTCCTCGATGTAATTCTCCAATCAAAAGTTGTCAGTTGTGATGATTTACCATCTGGAGTAAAAATATCAGAAAATGGAACAATCTATACTGAAGGAGCAACAATTGAATCATCTGAAAACATGAATTATACAATCGTTTGTAGTGATGGAAGTCGAAGTGTGAATATTCCATTAAAATTAAGTATAGATACAACCAAAAGTGGATCAAAACCCCTTCAATATTTCCAATATCCAACAAATGATTTTGGATTTTATGTTGGAAGACAAGCATCAATAAAACCAATTAGTTATTTAGGTGAAATAAAAAGTTGTTCAGCAAATCCATCATCATATGCAAGTGGTATTACATTTAATGATAATGACTTGTGAGTTTAGTGGGAGTTTAGTGAAGTCATACTGTATCAGATACTAATTACCAGTGACTGCTGTATCTGCTAATGATCTTAGTAAATGTACATATACAATGAATATTCGATATATTAGTGATAGTCATGGAAATTATCAACATGGTTGGTTAATCAAATTTTATCGATTTAAAACTGCTGATTGTGTTACTAAATATGTAGATCAAACAGGCAAAAAAGAATTAATATATGTAGGAGTAAGAGATTATATAAATTACACTAAAGGTAGTAGTTTATGGCCCGAATATGGCTGGCATTTAGAAGAATATTCTTCATTAAGTTCAATTGGATTTTATCATGATAGTAGACCCAAAACATATTTTGGTTATAGTGGTTCAACAATTGTATATTTTGGTAGTAATACATGGGCCAGCTCCAGGTTATAAACTTACCGAACGGAGCTGAATATGTTGGTAAAAAAGATTGTAGTATTCCAGATAATACATTATATGGAATTCTAAATGATAAAGGTCCAGTAGAAATGCATATGCATAGAGGAAATGGAACAGATGGTCAATTTCAATATTTTATTGATCGAACACCAGGAACAACTCCAGCAAATGATTTTATTGATCCTACTATAGTAGCTCATCAATATTTAGGATTTTTTGAATATTCATTAATGAAAGCAATATATCCAGCTCATACTAAAATTCCTATTAATAAACCAGTTTTACAAGCATGGATTACTGCTAGTACTATTAATGGTTTTGAAATTGATCGAGAATTACCAATTGGATTAGAATTTGATCCTAGAACAGGATGTATAAGTGGATATAGTGATGAACTAACAGAATCTCAATATTATATAATAACAATAAAGGGAAAATAAAAGGTGGTCCATATACAATGACATGTGAAATCGAGATAGGAATAGAAGAATATATAAGTTCTGAAAATGAAATAGAATGTGATTCTAAAATATTAAGTGGAAGAATGGATAATGAAATAAGTCCAGTGAAATGTGTAAATAAAAATGTAGGTAAAATATTATTTCATTCAACTGATTTACCATTAGGTATAAATATAAATGAAGATGGAATAATCAGTGGAACTCCATCAGAAGTAATATCTAATCACATATCAAGAATTTATGGATATACAATAAATGGAGTTAGTTCAATTCAGCTTAGATTTGATATTGATATTGCATGTCATTATAATTCATTTTACTTTAATTATACTATTGTTACTGCAGGAACATCATATACATTTATTCAAAACGATGAAATAATATATTCAACAAATAACACAGATTCAGTAGAAGAAGAAAAAATGCTAGTAGTTTGTGCAACTTATGAAACAGATATAAGAATAATAATTAATAGTAATTCAATAATAGGAGGAAGATTTGTATTTCGTCGAAATAAAGATTTAGTATTAGTATCAGGACAAGTAGAAGATTTAATCGATCAAAGAGAAATAATAATAAAGTTTCCAAAAGAAGATGAAAAACCAATTCTTAATTACCCTGATATGACAAATTTGATAGTTGGATTTAAATATTATATTGGTCCAATAGTGATAAATGGAGGTTATACATTTGAAATTGAAAATCCAAGTGATGATATAAAATTTGATAATAAAACAGGTGCTTTTTATGGAGAAATAACTAATGAATTTAATAGAACGTATATGGTAAAAGCAACAAATTATAATGGAGAAAGTATTTTAACTCCAGTAACAATAATATCTTCAAGATGTAAAAATGAAAAACAATTATTCAAATTAAATGTAAATATTGGTGAAGCTGATAATGGAATTGCTTCTATTGAAATTAAAAGAAAGACTGATAGTACAACAGTATTTGCAGCTCATCAAATGATTGCAACAACATTTGAAAAATCATTTTGTGAATTACAAGGAGATTATATTGCATTATATTCATTCACATCTGCTTCTACTATAACAATAGAATTAGAAGATGTAGATGTAACAACACTACTACTTCCAGGAATAGACTATGGTCAAGATTTCTTTGTTTATCGAGTATATACTGGCGAAAGTAATTGGTATTATACTTCAACATATCATGAAGATTGGATTAATATCACTAATTTTGATAATTCATGGAAAAATAAACCAATGGGTGAATTTGATGATGTGAATAGTATAGTGAGATATTATAAACATAACTTTACAGTTCCAAATACTGATTTAAGCACAGCAATATTATTGAATCTTACTTATGCTGGAGGTATAGCAGTTTATATAAATAATTATTTTGTATATATTAATAATTTACCTGATGAATATGGAAATAATACTCCATGTAGTTCAACTGCTGTTCAAACAATCCAAATTCCAATAGTTACTTCTTATTTCAAAAGAGATGGAAGTGATAATTATATTTCAATCGAATGTCATTTCCCAAATCAAGATATAAGACCAGATAATTTGAAAGTTAATATTCAATATATGGGAATAAATCAATGTTTGAATGCTCCTGCAGTTACTGAAGACAATATTGCTGATGTAAATATTACTGCATTTGTTGCACAAACTCAAGCTGTATCAGACAGTACACTTAAAGAATCTGTTTTTACTGGTGTTTATAGAACTGCAATATATAGTGATCATGAAGGTAAAGGTGGAGCATTCAATTATGATTATGGATCTTATAATGCTTATGAAAATGCTTGGTTTAAATACATTTACAAATATCCGATAATGATTTCTAGATATTTATTTAGTGCAAATGGTTTACCATTAATTAATTATGCTGTAAGTTGGGATGTGTTAGGATCAAATGATGATAAAACGTGGGATATATTACACTCTGTAAGAAGAACTGCTGAGTTACAGAATGAAGAAGATAGACCATATTATATTCCAAATTTAAAAGGACAATATAAATATTATATGTTTAATATAACAGCAAGAGGTGATAATAAGGAAAGATTATCAAATGTATTTAGAACTGCAGGTATGTTACCATCAATGTGTAATTATCCACAAACATGTGGTGATATTCCAATGGGAAGTGAAAGTTATTTCATGTGTCCTGAAGGTCAAGAATCTGATGAAAAAACGGCTACATCTGAACCAATCAGGATAGTGGAACAATGTAAAAATTTGAAGGGTATTCCAACACTTCATGATGATGATTTACATACTCGTAATGGTTGTTCAAGAAAACATATAATATTCGATGCATCTAATAATCTAGTAACTGGTTATGTTGGAAGAGAAGTCCCAACATATAGATCATATTTATATGTTGATAGAACTACAAATACAACAATTACTTCTACTCCAGAATTACCTGAAGGAGTGAAAATAGATCAATTGAGTGGAAGAATATATGGTGTTGCTAATGAAGTTAGAAAAGAAACATCATATAAAATAACTGTAACTAATAATAATTATCCTGATGAACAAAAAATAAAAGAAAGAACAATTAAATTAGCAATATTAACTCAATATTGTTTAGAAAAAGATATTTGGCCTAAAACTGAATTTAACCAAATAGCTTCATTAGAATGTGATGAAGGATGTCATGGAAATAAAACAAGAAGATGTGAAATAGTGAATGGCAATCCCGAATGGGGCGATGTTAATTATGAAGGATGTTCTTATCCACAATCAGTAATATATCCAAATACAACTACTCATTATTTAGATATCGGAATAATAAAACCTAAAGTTATTTCAATGGAAGATAAGAATTTAACATTTGAAATAGTATCTGAAAATGAAATATCTCGATTATTAAAGATAAATGAAAGTAGTGGAGAAATAAGTGGAAATATAACATTAAATATAACATCAAATGATTATGAAATATTGGTTAATGTAACAGGAAATCATACAATCACTACTTCATTTATACTAACGGTGGGTATAATAGTTCCAAATATTAGTTATAATAGAGAGATATATAAAGGAGCAAAAGGATTATATTTTGAAAGTGAAGTTGGAAATATTAATGCTTATCAACCAAAATTATCAATATCTCCTGATCCATCATCTGTACATTCTGGATTATCATTTAATTCAAGTGATGGAAGAATATATGGAACTGTAAATACACTATTAAATGAATCATTAACAGTAACAGTAGAAAGTGGAGATTTACCTTCATCTTCATGTGAAATAAGAATATTGATAGAAGAATTTGAGTATATATTTGATGAGATTCATAAAACTGACAAAATCTCAATTTCTCCAAAAGGCGTTGCAGAAAATTCAAAATTCGAATTTAAAGATGAAGAAATAAAGAAAATATTAGAAAATATAAACATCTATTTAAATGAAAATAATGGAAAATTATATACTCGAGAAAATGAAGTTATAAAAGATATATTAAATGAAACTTCAATAACAATAATACAAACATTAAAAGGAGTATCAATTGAAACAACATTCAATTTAACAATAACAAAATATACCTTCAATTATACAGATGTGAAAGATGCTTATCATAAATATGAATCACTAGAATTAATACCAACAATAAAACATGAAAATGTAAAAGTATTTGAATTAATAGATAATATAAGCGAAACTTTAAAGAAACTAGGAATAGAATTAAATTCAAATACAGGTGTTATATCAAGTAATAGAATATTAGATATAGTAGAAAATCATACATTAATAATAAATGTAATTCAAAAACTGAAAGATGATAGAGAATTTGAAGCAGAAGTGATTCTTAATTTATATTATCCAAAACCACCAGAATTTATATATGATATGGATGAAATGTATTATTATAAAGAAAAAATCAATATATCTCCAAGTAACAAAAGTGAAAATTCAATATTCATAATTGATCCTCCAGAGATTGAAACTAAAATGAATGATATAGGAATAATATTCAATAAAACAAGTGGGTTAATTAGAAGCGATAATATAACTGGATTTATGAATGAAACATTTATGATAATACAAAGTAATGAATATAAACCAGACAATACCAATTTTACAATGACTTTATTGGTTGTTTATCCTGCTCCAACAAAATTGAAATATGGAAATGATAGTTATAGATTAATAGTGAGTGATATATTTGAAATCATACCAACAGAATGGGATAATAATGTAGATGCAAAGTTTTATTATGAATCTGAAATAGATTTGGATGAATATAACATAACATTAAATAATGAAAATGGTATAATAAGTGGAACTCCCACTCTGAACCTGTCAGAGACTGAAATAATTATAATATTGAAGAATACAGCTGGAAATATTTCATTTACATTTTCTTTAACAATTGTTTATCCTCCATTAGATAGAATAACTTATGATAAAAAAATGGAAGGAGAAGTAGCTGAATATTATGAATATAAACCCAATTATGCTCATCCAGATCCAACAATCAATTTTAATCTAAATGAAAGTGATTTGAATGATATAATAAGTAGAAATTTGACATTTAATGAATCAAATGGTATAATTAGTGGAATTCCTTTGAATAGTTTATTTAAAGAAATAGTAATAAAAATAACAAGTGATAATGAAAGAGAAGGAATTGAAAGAACAATTTATATATCAATCTATAAACTAGTAATTCCAACAATATATTATGAAAATTCAACAATGAAAGTTCATTTCAATTATTCATTCAGTTATAAACCAACTTCTTATGTAGGAAAATATGATAGTTTCTATGTGAATGAATCTGATGAGAAAATATTAGAAGAATATAATATGATACTGAATAATAGAACAGGTGAAATCTCAGGTAAACCAATGAAATTAACTGATAAAAATGAAAATACAAATATAACAATTTATATAAAGAATAAATTAGGAATAAATTCAACTGTTTTAAGAATCTTAGTAGTTTATGCACCACCAACAGTATTAGAATATCCTGTTAATTACTTGAAATTGTATATTGATAAAGAGTTTGAATTAAAACCAAACAGAGTAGTAGGAGAACCAGATATAAAATTCAAAATAGAACCATCCCAAAATGAAACATATAATATCACAATTGATGAGAATGATGGAAGAATGTATGGAACACCTATAGAAGTAACATATGATCCGATAGAAATATCATTAATAGTGTATAATGAAGAAGGTTATGTGAGTTTTAAATTGAATTTTACAATAGTCTATCCAGTTCCACTTGAATTTTCAAGTGATGAAGTATCTTTTGTATTTAATACAATTACTGAATTTGAAACAGAAGAAATTAGAACAAAATATTCAGGAAGAGATATGAATATAAAATATGAATGTGATTTTGGAGTGAATGAATATAATTTAACATTTAATGAAACAAATGGAGTGATAAGTGGATTGATAGAAGATGTGAATACTTATAATTTCACAATATATGCTTCAAATTTGGAAGGAAGATCAAATGAATCAATTATAATAACAATTAGAATTAGACCAACTAAATGTAGTATATTAACATATTTACCATCAATTTATACATTTTATGAGTATGAAAGTAAAGTGAATATATCAAGTCCAACATCTGATACACTAATTGAATCATATGAAGTATTAGAAAAATCAAAATTTGAATCATATGGATTGAAATTGAATAAAACAAGTGGAGAAATCTATGGAATAAGTGGAAAAAGAACAGAAGGAGAAAATTTCACAATTTATGGAATAAACGAAGATGGAAATTGTTCAACTGAAATAACCATAATCATAATAATTCATCCACCACCATTTTATGGATATGAGATTAATAATACAGTAATATTTGAAAGAACCAGAGAAAAACTTCCTTCAAAACCAATTATTAAAAATGATTATCCAACAGTGGAAGTAGATGGATATGAATTGAATATAACTGATGAAGTGTTAGAAGAATATAATATAACATTCAATAATATAAGTGGTATATTTAGTGGAAAGAGTGAAAAGAATGGAATAATATATGTAGAAGTAACAGCTTATAATTATATAGGAGAAACAAAACAGAATATAACTATCACAATAATTGATCCAATTCCTAATTTAATAAGATATAGTGAAGATTTGATAGATCGAAAGTTTTATGTAGGAAAAAATTATTCAATTGAACCATTAGAATATGATAGATCAATATTATATTTTGATATATCACCATTAGATAAATTGGAAGAATATGGATTGATGTTTGATAATATGAGTGGAAGAATAAGTGGAAATATCTCATCTCCATTTGAATTAACAACATTCACAATATATGGGCATAATAATAATCCTCAGAATATTGCATTAGATTATAAATTAGAATTAATAGGCAAACATCCACCACCAATATATATAGAATATAATCCAAATTATCTATCAGTAAATGTAAATGACACATTTAACTTTAACAAACCAACAGTAATTGGTAATTATACATCATTTGCAATGAATGAATTAGTTGAATTTGATAATGGAACAATATTGTTCAATAATAAAACAGGTGAATTAAGTGGGTATTATTCATCTTACCATGAAATTTCAGTTGTATTAACAATATATGCATTGAATGATGAAGGAAATACTTCAACCAATGTTAGTATTCAAATATTATCACCTCCACCTACTTCTATTGTTTATAACCAGAGTGTTTATTATTGTATTCAATTATTATACTGTTATATTCCTGAACCAACTGTAGGATATCAAGATCGAGTAGATGGTTATTTAGTGAATAAAACATTATCGGAATATGGATTAGATTTTAATGAAGATGATGGTTCAATGAATGGATTAATAAATAAGAAGTTTTTAGGTGATTTATATTTGAATATTACAGCTTATAATTTGAGAGGATCTTTATCAGCATTTATATTGATTAAAATAATAAGAAATAAACATGAAACTGTAACTCCAGCTCCAGTTCCAAGTATTGATCCTCCATCTCCACCACCATCTGATCCACTTGAAGAAGTGAATGATATATTACAGATTGAAATAGAATTAAGAAGTAAAAATGAAAATCCAATGATATTACAAAGATTAATTTGTACTTCAAACACAACTGATTATTATTTACAATTAATAAAAACAGATGAAAAATTACCTCCAATAAATTCAAACGAAGAAAACATACTTATAAATTATCCAATCAAAGAATATATAGGAATTCATTTACAGTTATTAGAGAAAGAAGGATTTCCATATTTATTGAATAAAATATTAGGAAATATGAAAAGGAAAACCAATTTGATATTAGCATCAACAAAAAGAGCAGAAACACCATTAAGAATATTGCAATATGCCAAAGATTCCAAAGTATTTAGACTAGACATATCATTATATAAACAATCAAAACAGAGTGAAGAAAACAATAGAAATAATAGATATTTGACAGAACTAGTAGAAGATGATGATTATAATTATAATTATATAAATAGGAATAGGAAAAGAAGTAGAAGAAGTGTATTAGAGAATAATAATAATAATAAACATTATAGAGTTATAGAATTATATAGAATAAATAAATGTGGAATATTTGGTGACTTAATAAATGTGACAATGAGAAATATATATATTAGAATTTATGATACATTAGAAATCAGATGTAGTGGAACTTATGGTATATTAGCCAATACAGTAGTTAATTCAACATTAAAGAATATAAAAATCGAATTTTTCAATTCCAATACAAGGCATATTTATATATATAGTAATTCGGGTGATAAATTTGGATTATTATGTGGAAGTGCAATAAATTCAACATTTGAAGATGTTAGAATAATAGGTGATTCATTAACAATAAGAACCAAATCAAATAATACAAATGAAAATGAGAATGGGAATGAAAATGATAATATAATACTTTCTTCAATGATAGGAGAATGTGATAATTGTTCAATCGAATATTCCTTTGTAGATTTATTATCATTGAGAATAATAAATGAAAATGGAAATGAGAATAATAAAGTGATATTTGGTGGAATATTTGGATTAGTAAAAAACGGAAATGTTTCAATGAATATAACATTCGCATTAATAAGAAAATCGTTATTAATAACAGCTCCAGAAATTAATGTTAATGGAATGAAAGTAATATATGGTGGTTTAGTTGGTTTAATAATGAGAAATACAAAAGTGAATATATATTCAAGTTGGTATAAGATGGTTTCAAATGGAATCTATAGTAAAATATCAGATATGAGATTTGGCGGATTTGTTGGTTATTATGAAGATATTGATAATAGTTATATAAAGTTGAATGTTGAATATTCATATGTAAGATATATAGTGAAATATAGATATTTAAGTAATATTTATATTGGATTATTCTTTGGATTTGAAGATTCTGATAATAATAATAATAATATAGAATTAATAAATCAGAATAATTATGGATATTCATCTTATCCATTTATTTGTGATTCTAAATCATTCTATCTATTACCATTTGCCATAGAACCATCTAAACGATTACTTCAAGGCATAGATCCAGGTGAACCAAATCAATGGCCTTCATTCTGTGTTGATAATAATACATATTATGGTGATGGTATATATCATTCATGTTGTTATGATATGGAATGTGATGAAAAATTGAAGTTATATAATTTCCAATATAGTAAAATATCTGGATTTTATACGAATTATGCTCCAGCTGAAACATCGGAAGGAATTCATGATAAATCAACCTTATTTTTGAAAAGAAGAATGTTTTTATCTCCTTTTACAAGATTATCAAAAAGAAGAATAGTGACAGATAATTATAAGCATTCAAATGCATATTTAGGAATGGTGACAAGTTCAAATTGTCCATCGAATTGTAATAAGAATGGAAAATGTCTAAATGGCAAATGTGCATGTTATCCTGGTTATGGAAGTGCTGATTGTAGTTTAAGAACATGTCCATATGGAAAAGTGAATGGATTGAATGTTTATATGGAATGTTCCAATCAAGGAAAATGTAACACAGATAGTGGAATGTGTGAATGTTTTGATGGATTTGAAGGAAGAGATTGTTCTAGAATGAGTTGTCCAAATCAATGTAGTAATCATGGAGTATGTCATGAAGTGAAAGATGTAGAATTAGTAGATGGAAAAATTATACCTCAGTTTACTCGAAGTTATAAAAAAATAGATGGAAAATTAGTTCAAGTTTGTATATGTGATGATGAATATGAAGGATATGATTGTAGTTTAAGGAAATGTCCAAGAGGATATTATGAAAGAAGTGATGATTGTGAATCATTCTCTCAAGATAAACAAACAATAATATTTAACATTACTTCAAATACCCCAAATTATGGTGAAGGTGATAAAATATTTTTGAGATATACAGATCCATTTGGAATGAAATGGTACACAAATGAAATAAGATACAATGAAGTAGATGATTGGAAGAAAGAATTATATACATTGCCAAGTGGAATAATTAGTTTAGAAGATATAAGAATATCAAATGATGATTTAGAAGAAACTAAAATCGAAATAATCTATTCAAAGCATCAAACAGGAAGACAAATTCCAATAGAAATAATTGGAAGAAAAGAAATAAAAAATCATTTAGAAATATATAATTATAAAAAAGTGAATGAATTATTAAATACAAAGAATGTGAAAGTAGAATCAATAATGGATGATATATTACCAGCTACAACTTGTAGTGATAATGGAATATGTAATAGTAAGAGTGGATTATGTGAATGTTTTGAAGGATATGAAGGAAATGCTTGTGAAAGAAGAATGAATGACTTTTAATTTATTAAATTCTATATAAAAAACATAATTAATATTATTTTATAAAATGTGTATTAAAAAATAAAAAATAATCAATAAAATCCTAAAAAATTAATGAAATTATTGTTATAACAAGAATTAAATTGATTGAACAAAAAAATCCATTATTATCTCCTCCATCTTTTGTAGTATCTGGAATTGTGGTTTGAGATGTTGAATCTGGTGCTGTTTCTGTTGATTCATTAAGCGTTGTAGCAGCGCTTGTTGTTGTTGTTGTTGTTATATCATCATCATTATCTTTCATAAAATCAGTCAATCTTTTTATCATTAAATCTACTTTGTTATTTGTATCACTCATTATTCCATTTAAATCACTATCATATGAATTAAATTCACTGTCATATTTATAAAAATCACTTACAGTTCTTTGAATCAAATATTTATCATTTAAATTTGGTATTATAAAGAAATATAATTCACCAAGCTGAGTTTTTTCACTCATAACTATTCTTTCTCTAATAGACATTCCAACTTTTATATAATCTTTTATTTCTTTATCACTTTCACTTAAATCCATTTCTACACTTTTTAATACTCATATAATAATGATCTTCAATAATATGAAAATCATTTACATATGTTTCTTCATGACTTATGTATTTACCAATTGGTATTGCATTTGTTTCTAATCCAATCAAACTCAATAATTCTGTATTTCTTTGAATTGTTGATTGTTTCATATACTTTGTATTACTTAATATTATCATATTCACATTATCTCCTGCTTTTGAAAATTCAATTATCACTTCTTTCAATTTAGGATCAGCAGTTGGACATAATTGTTTTACTGTTTCTCTATTAGAATACAATTAAATAAATATATACACTTTATATTCAGTTTTTCCATCACAACTTTTAACTGTTTCTTTAAGAGTGATTTTCATTTCACTATTTGTATCAGAGATTGCTATAGTAGGTGATTGAGCTGTTAAATCAATTTTCTTTTGAAGAATTATCTTTTCTAATACTTTTGCATCATTTGATTTTGTTTTTTCAATGTATATAAAATCTTCACCACAAATGAAATATCCTTTATAATAATCACTTGTCACATCTTCATAAAACCAACTATCTACAGTATTAGCCTTTATTTCTTTAAGTTGTTTATTCTCATTAAGATTTCTCATTCTCATTTTCTGTTTATAAGAATCTTTGATTTCTTTTTGAATGTTTGTTAATTGAGTTGTTATTTCTGTTGAAATATCATCTTCACTTATTGATTCTCCAATTGGTAATATAAATACACTTTCACTTATTTCATATATTCCTTTATAATGAACAATATTGGAATTTGCTGATAATGAATATATCTTTGTTATTATTTCTGATTCATCACTCAATCTCTTTATTCTTATCTCACTATAATCTGTTTTATCAACCCAACTAACAACTTTATCAGTTTCTACATTACCAGACAAAGATAAATGAGTTGAATCTGATTCATATAAAAAGTAAATTATCTTATTATTCTTGATAAATATTCCTTTCATATCACATATTTTGAAGAAATGAGATTTTACAGAATATGTTGTTGGATTTACTTTAACAATATTAATAAGGGTATTAGCTGCTTCTAATGATATTGAATTTATTTTACCAGCACTAATTACTGATATGTAATAATTACTATAATATTCAACATTTATAGTTTTACTGAATTTAGTGATTTTTGTGTTTATTTCAGTATACAGACTTTCACACATTGTTTGTAATTTGCTCAACTTGTATTCTTTATTTTCTGTTATACTGCATTCTTTACCACTTGATTATGCATTTTCAATTTCTTCGTTAGAAAACATAAAAAATGATTTTTCATCATTTATCTTATTATTTACAGCATAATCTATTGAAGTTTCATCTTCAGTAGCTTTTGTAAGTGAAAATACAAACTTCTTAACTTCTGTTGATGAAACACCTTCAATATATGCCAATTCTGTGTTAGTCATTACTGCAGTAGGAAAAGTGTGAGTGTTTACTTTTAATCCTTCAAAAGCTGGAACTTTAGCATTTATAAAAGTAACACTTACTACAACCAAAACTATTAATAAGAATATTGTGTATTATACTGAAAACAGTTTTATTTATAATGAACATCTTGAAAAACAACAAAATTCGATTATTTTCTTTAAAATTCTTTTTACTTCTTTCAGTTGAAAATATCGTTTCATAAAAAGGTTATAATATTCATTTACTCATAAATTATTAACCCTTTAAAAGAACAAATAGAATAAATAATGAATAGTTTTCTTATTAATCTAAAATTTCACTAACCTTCCATATTTTCACTTTTTCATCATCGCTACAACTACACAACATATTAGTCTTTACAGGATTCCATCTAACACAGTTAATATCACTCTCATGACTGTTAAAATCATCAATCAAATTTAATTCTTTTTCTTCATCATCATATTCAAAATATCTAATAATATTATCTCTACAACCTGTTACTAATATATTCAAATCTTTATTATAGTTAATAGAATACACAGTCATTGAATGTAAACCATTTAATAATTTCACATTTTCCCACCTATTTTTACTATTTAATTCCCATATTCCAATCACTCCATCACCATCACATGAGTACATGAGATTATCATCATTAAAATCTATTTCCCAAACTGTAGTTTTATGACCAACGATTATTTGATTACAAATCCAATTATCATCGTATTCATTCCACATTCTAATAGAATTATCATAGCTACAACTATATAGCACATTATTATGCCATTTTATAAACTTTATATCTTGTGTATGACCATCTAATATTGTTATACAATCATATTCATTATCACTACTTCTTCCATATATAAATATTCGTTTATCTCTACCACAACTGGCAATATATTCTTCTGATTTGTTCCATGAGATTGATTTAACTTCATTTTCATGACCATCTAATGTAGCTATTGTTTCCCACTCAAAATTAATTTTGGACCATACTAATACCTTGTTATCAAAACTACATGATGCTAAAAAACTATTCAAACAATATTAAGAAATGAAATACTTCCCAGAAGGTGACCATTCAACACATCTTATTGTTTTGGTATGTGCATCATCTATAATATCTTGCAACAGCCACTCTTTATCGATCAAACGATATATTCTGACAGTCTTGTCTTCACCACAAGTTGCAAGTTGATTACCACTTGGATTCCATGATACATGCCTATTTCATAAAATATATGATGAATTATATGATAAAATACCACACAATTCCCTTATTATCTTCTAAACAAGCAATTTCATCAATTTTCATTTCGGCTTGACAAAAAGTAATTCAAACCTATTTTCTTTTTTATTCTTAATTCTTCTTATAATCAAAAAACACACAACAAACATATAATAATAAAACTTATAATGAAAATCAATTACAACAATTAATTATCTATTGAGCCCAAGTAATGGTTATTTGCAAATTTGTATCATTGATTGTAGTTTCTTCAGTACTGATTAATTTACCTTGCAAATCACTAACTGGAGATGGGAAACTTTGTAATGATGAAGTGATTGTATCTTTCTGATTCTTCAAACATTCAACAATATTGTCTTTATCTTCACTAATTTCATAATAAATATTAATTCTATCAGTATAATTCAAACCAGCAGATTTTCTCATCTTTTGTACTCTATTGACAAATTCTCTTCCAATATTTCTTTCAATTAAATCTTTATCAACAGTTACATCAATCATTACTAATACAGATCCATCATCAGCTACAGCACTTTCGTATTTTTCTTTATCACCCATAAATTCTCTCATTACATGTAATTCATTTTCTACTATTTCTTGTCCACATACTGTTATTTTATTCTCTTTCATATATTTCAATACTTCATCATGAGGAAGTTTTAATAATTCCATTTTAACATCTTTAAAGGCTTTTCCTAATCTCTTTCCTAATAGTTTATTATCAGGTTCTACTGATAATTTACACCATTTTTCTTCATCCTTATCAAATACAACT
This sequence comes from Proteromonas lacertae, assembly GCA_002245135.1. Lineage (NCBI taxonomy): Eukaryota > Bigyra > Opalinata > Proteromonadidae > Proteromonas > Proteromonas lacertae. The sequence goes on from NGBS01000871.1 coordinate 168,994, forward strand.
TCTCTAGCATTTAATTCTTCTTTCAAATAACCTTCTAAACTCTTCACATCTTCTAAATAGCCTTCATCACTAGTTACTACTCTTACACTAGCTACAGGCATCTTTAAACTAATATTTCTCTTCTCTCTAGCACATCTTCCTAGTTCAATAACAGTAACTAAATGTTCCATTGATTGTCTAATCTTATCATTAGCACAACTTGCATATTCATCACTTTTAGGTAACATTAAGTAATGAATAGAAGGACTTCTACCTAAACTATCAATTGGTAAAGAATCATTGTCTTTATCTGGATGATATAATCTTAATTTTTGATAATAATATTCAGCTAAGAATGGAGTAAATGGAGCCATTAATAAACTCAAATTTAATAATGTTTCATATAACACACATAATGATAACATGCAATGATCTAAACCTTCTATTCCCTTCAGTCTGTTTCTATTTAATCGAATATAGACATTAGTTAAAGAGTTAATAAATGATAATAACTTTGGAACAACTGTGTATAATCGATAAGCTTCCATCTCTTGTCTTACAAATTGTATTAAATCACATAATGAAGCCAATAACCAGCAGTCCATTACATTTTCACTCTTAATTGCAGTTTCTTTAGATGGTACAAATGTAACACCACTGTCTTTTTCTACTTTCTCTAAACATTGGAATAAGAATCTAAAAGCATTGTACCATGGCAATAATACATCTTTCACTACACCACTTAAGAAATCTTCATTAAACTTCAAGCATTCGGCTCGAACTACAGGTGAATTGATTAAATATAATCTTAAAGCATCAGCTCCAAAGCTATTAATCGTTACATCGACTGGTGGGTAATTATTTAATGATTTACTCATCTTCTTACCATCTTTAGCTAATACTAGGCCATTTACAATTAAATTCTTAAAAGCTGGTTTATCAAATAAAGCAGTAGATAATATCATTAAAGTATAAAACCAACCACGAGTTTGATCCAAACCTTCTGCTACAAAATCAGCTGGGAATCCTTCTTCAAATTTCTCTTTATTTTCAAATGGATAATGACATTGAGCATAAGGCATACTTCCACTCTCAAACCAACAGTCAAACACTTCAGGAATACGATGTAATTCACCTTTACCTTGTTTACTTGGTATCACTAAATCATCAATGTTTTCTCGATGTAAATCAGTAACTTTTTTACCTGTTAATTCTTCTAATTCTTTAATAGATCCTGGTACTACGATTTCTTCACCATCTTCAGATGTCCATATTGGAATTGGAGTTCCCCAGTATCTATTTCTACTAATATTCCAGTCTCTTGCATCTTTTAACCAATTATGGAATCTCTTTTCTTTTACAAATGATGGAACCCAATAGGTCTTCATATTATTATCTAATAATCTTTCTTTAATACTAATTACATTAACAAACCAACTATCAATAGCACGATAGATTAATGGTGTATCAGATCTCCAACAGTATGGATAACTATGGACTATTGTTCCTTTTTGTAATAATCTTCCTTCATTCTTTAATCTAGTCATAATCTCATCATCACAGGCTTTCACATGTTTGCCTTTATAATCAGGAACTTCATCAGTAAAACATCCATCTTTATCTAATGGACAAACTATACCTCCTCCTTTCACAATAATTCCATTTTCCATACAAACTCTGTAATCATCTTCACCAAATCCTGGAGCACAATGAACGATACCTGTACCACTATCATTAGTAACATACGTATCATTAATCACTTGGAATGCATTTGGCCAATCTTTGAAATAAGTGAATAAAGGTGTATATCTTTTACCTTTTAGATCCTTACCTTTCATCTTTTCTAATAACTCATAATCATCTTTGTTTTTATAATTTGGCTTTAACATCTTAGGATATAATTGACTTAATCTACATTCAGCTAATATATACTTCTTGTCAGTTTTAATATCTCTTATTTTCACATAATCAAAGTCAGGGTGTGTACATAATGCCAAGTTACTTGGTAAAGTCCAAGGTGTAGTAGTCCAAGCTAAAAATGCTACATCTGGTGACTCAACCATTGGGAATGTAATAACAATAGCTGGATCAGGAACATCTTTATAATTCAAACCAGCTTCAAAGTTAGACAATGGAGTTGTGCATTGAGTTGAATATGGCATTACTCTGAAACCTTTGTAGATTAATCCTTTCTTGTATAATTGTTGGAAGACGTACCATTCACTTTCCATATACCAAGGCTCAAGGGTTCTGTAACCATGTTCGAAATCAATCCATCTTCCCATTCTGGTGACGATTACTTCCCATTCCTTGCAATATTTTGAGACGATTCCTCTGCATTCTTCATTGTATTTACGAATACCCATTTTTTCAACATCTGCTGAACTTTTGATATCCAATATTTTATCTACAGCATATTCAACTGGTAATCCATGTGTATCCCATCCAAATCGTCTTGCAACGTGATGACCTGTTTGATGTGCATATCTTGTAACAATATCTTTTATAGTTCCAGCTAAGATATGACCATAATGGGGTAGACCTGTTGCAAATGGAGGTCCATCATAAAATGAATATTCTGGTCTGCCTTCAGAAAGTTTCAAAGATGTTTGAAAAGCATCAATTTCTTTCCAGTATTGAAGAATTTGCTCCTCTTCAGCAGTAAATGAAATTCTATCCTCTAATTTCTTGGAATTTAAAGGTTCCATTCAAATGCAAATTTTCTTAATGACGAATTTGGTTACCGGAAAAGAGTATTTTCGCTCACACCCATTTCAAATTTTTTTATATAAAATCTGTTCCGTTAGATATCATTGCTAATTAGCAATTATAAATACTCAGTTATATAGATACAATCCGTTAAATAGGTATTAAACCAGATCTTCATTGAACTACAAAAAATGAGTTATACAAGCAGCAACATTGCTCAACTATCTCCCATTGAATACACTGTGGAGAATAACCAGGTAAGCGAAAGCACTGATCAAAATATGGATTACTACAATCAAGTTTTGTCTAATGAACCATTAGTTTCAAACGATAGTACACCAATAAAGAGAAAATGTACAGAAAGTGAAAAACTAAATCAATTTGTCATAAAAGAGAATGATATTTACAGATGCAATGTCAAAGGCTGTATATTATTCAATCCACAGAAATCATGGCATCGTTTAAAAACTCATTTATACGAATATCATGCTGATAAGTTAGTAGAAGCAGGTATAAACATAGAAGATAAAGAACGAAAAGCAGATGATGTTAAACCAAGTCTTCGAAGAGGTCCACCATCTAAAAGATCACGATTACCGATGGATTATTTCAGAAATTTCTGTAAAAAGGATGAAGAAAGTGGAAAATATTCGTGCACTGTGCCAAACTGTAAAGATTTCCATCCACAAAAGTCAATTACTCGTTTAAAACGACACTTGGTTCAATGTCATGAAAGATATTTGATAGAGAATGGAATAAAAGAAGAAGCGATGAGGGAAATGAAAGAAAGTTTAAGAAATTCATTGGCAAAAGATGAAGATGATGATAATAATAATAATACAACAGCAACTACTACAAATGGTAGATATAAAAAAGGGAAATATGCTGGTGTTGGTGCACCTTTAACAAAAATGTTATTAGCTTGTGATATGCCATTTAGATTGATTGATAATAATTATTTTATTGAATTTCTAAGAACTTCTACTAACAATAGTGATATATATTCAAGAACAATGAAAGAAAGAATTTTAGATTTTCATCTTTTAGATTGCTATAATATGATCAAATTGAAGCACAGTAAAATAATTGAAGCATCACAAGAAAATGGATTTATTTCAGTAAATATATTTGAATTGCCCTATGATCGAAAAGTCATTGTTTTGTTCTTTCATTCTAATTCATGTGGGAAGATTATGTTATGCTGTAAAAGTCAAATATGTGTGAGTTTAGAACCAAAGAAACTAGAAGATATAAGTATTTTTATTTGATATTATATTTATTTAATTTATTAAAATAGTTAAATATACAATAGAAGAGTGGAGTATGTCAGCTTCTAATCTTAAAGACAAAATCTGTGGCTATAGAATCAATAATATTAAATATTATAATACTCTATTAGAGAGTAGTAAAAACTTAGGATTTAGATATTTGTTAGATGAAGAATTGATAGATAATAATATCAACAATAGTAATGTAAAAATATTACTTTCATCTCCATTTGTATTTAATGATTATGCAGGAATCTTAAAGAGAATTTTTACTTTATCAATTGGAGAAGGATCTTCTGCAATGTTTATGATTAATAATATAGTTAGAGATAAGACAAAATATGCTGAATTATTACACAAGATTAATAAATACAGAACATTATTTAGACAAATGATCACTTCATTCAATTTATTGTATGATACTGTTGGATATTTAAAAGACCAAAAAGAATGTAAGAAATTCCCAGAAATAAGTGTTTATAACCAATTAGATTTATGGTATGAAAGAATAGAAATATTATTGCGCTATAAAGAAGAAAGAAAAACAAGAATTCAAATATTTAAGCAGTTATATGAAGGAAATGAATGTATGAATTATGAGATTGAAAAGTTCATAAATTCATTGGAATTATATGATGAAAACTTTTATGAGTTTTATAAACATATTTTGGATGTATTTAAGCCTTATCAAGAAATGATAATAAAGATGAATACAGATGTAAAATACGATTTATCTCATTTCTATGTTGATTTGATTACATGTAGAAATAACAACTCCAATAAAAGGATCATGAATATGAATGATAGTTTTTATCTATTATTTGATGATATTTATTGTTATTATGAGTCTTATTTTCAATATGATTATTTGACTTTAGCTTATTTACTTGATCCAACTATTATTGACCCAATTCAACAAATTGAAAGTAATAATTTAAAGATAAATGACAATCCAATTGATTTAGTGGCAGATAGTATTAACATAAAGAAAATGATTAGTGATGAAAGAAATTTTAAAGGATTTCTAACTGAATTTGTTCGTAATAAAAAGGAGATTGTAATGGCGAATGGACATAGTGTTGAAGATAAAGCGTTGTGGTTTAAAAATGAGAGTAATGAATTATGTAAATTAGGAAATGTTCTTTTTTCATATAATATGAGTGAAGATTATAGAGAAAAGAATATATCGTTTGATTTTATAAATGATGATGAAAGATTTAAACAGAGTGAGTTTATAAATAAATATATGATGTGTAAAGAGAATATTGAATTGATTGATATACTAGATGGAAAGCAATTGAATAACACTTATGATAAGATACCAGTACCTATACCTATACTAAATACAAGTAGTTATTCCGTATAAAATATGTTTAATAACGCAATTTATTATATTTTATTTTTGTTGTTTCTAAAAATAGATTCGTTTCGCCCAAAATTCATTTCTTTATATCTTCATAGTCATAGGATTTGAGATGAATATAAAACTAAAAATTGATATGTTTCTTATATTTATCACAGTATTAGTGGATATAATATCCTGTTCATTCATATTTCCATTATATCCATTTTATGCAGGAGATGCAAGTATTTTGATGTATTCAATTCTCTGTATATCCTATCCAACTGCTCAAATGATATGTATTACTTGTAGAATCTAATTGTAGGTTTAATTCCGTTTGGACTAGCTAGTGACAAGTTTGGAAGGAAGAAAGTACTACTCATTAGTCTATTTGGTTCAGCCTGTGGATCAATTATGCAATGGCTCTCAGGTAATCTTAATTATTTAATTCTATTTCGTTTTATATCTGGTTTATTTGGAACATCAGTTGTATCATGTCAATCCTATGTAGTTGATTGTATAAGAGACGATGAAAAATCCAAGTATTTAAGTCAAATTATGGGATTTTCAACAATAGCCACAGGAATAGGTCCAATGATCAGTAGTGAATTATATTCAATAGAAACACATTTACCATTTCTATTAAGTGGAATATTATATGGTATTTGTTTTATATTGATATTACTATTTTTAAATGAAAGTCCAAGGTTTGATGAAACTCGAGGAAGAAGAAGCAGTATTGATATATTACTCCATAAAAATGAATTAACAGATATAAATGAATATACAGATAATGAAAAAGTAATAAAAACTGAGAAAACTTCACCATCTATTGTATATTTTATAATTTCATTATATGATAATATAGTATTTAGTTGTATTTGTCGCTTTATTGGATGGTATTTGTTTGACTTGTATTGGTACTTTTATTAGTAAAAGATTAAAAGATGACTATACCGATAATGTCTTTGTTGTTTCGTATATTATATAATTTATTGTTTATACAATTGAAATAGTGGAATAATATCATTTGATTCATTCATCATCACTATATTTCAATTGTTCATATTTCCATATTTATCAAAAATACTATTTATTCCTCATATGATGTTATTAGGATATAGTTTACAATGCCTTGGTTGGATATTTTTAACATTTAAGCAGTTTGCAATAATGTTATGTGGTTTGATATTTCATGTTTTAGGATATGGTTTAACTGCTTCTAGTCCATCCGTAGTTGCATCTGTATTAATAATATTGTTTATATTTATTATATAGAATATTGCTACTTCAGAGATTCAAGGCAGAGTGTTAGGAAGTATAACAACATCAATGAGTTTAGCTCAAATATTAACACCATTGTTCTTTAGTCTTTTATATTCATTTCAACATACAATTCCATTTATTACATCAGGATGTTTGAGTTTATTAAATATAGTGTTAGTTTATTCAATTATTTATTTTACAAAGAATAATGAAAAGATGAAACAGATGGAAAATAAATGTTATAATGTAAATAAATAATCAAAACATTTTTATTCTTCTTTTTTTCTTCATTCTTTTACAATACAAACAATTCAATTTAAAATAATATATAATTTAATAATAACATTTTAATTATATTTTTTGAGTATTACCAAATCCTTTAGGATGATCATCACACCAATCATCCCAAGCTGAATCTTTCTTCCTCGCTTTCTCAGTCAACTCTTCATCTTCTTCTAATCCCTGTTCTCTCACTTGTTTACCATTCATTACTTCACCTTTAGCCTCTTCTGCTTCTCTAGCTTCTCTATCTTTCATTGCCTGGATTTCAATATCTCCAAATTCTTCAATTGTCATTGTTGGTAAAATATGATCTGGTCGGAAAACTTCACCCATAAATTTTTCTTTGGTGATTGTCATATTTTCACTAATATGGAATAAATCAATTCCTTGATGTTGTGGTACGGGTTTCGGTGGTGGCGGAAGTGTTCCTTCTTCTGTCATTTTTTCAATGTGTTTCAAAATTTCGATTTCTTGCTGAAACTGTTCCTAAATCATCCATACTTAATCTTACACTACTTTCGATCATTAATTTCATCTTTTCTCTGTATGTAGATTCATCAATCCCTCCTTCTCCTAGATTTTTAAGTTGATTTTCTAATCTTTCAATTTCTTTTATTCTTTTTTCACATTCTTTTTCTTTTCTATATCTATTGATTTTTATTTCTCTTTTCATTTCATCTGGAAGTTCGTGATGATCACTTTTGCTTACTATTTCCCATACTTTTTCATCCTCTTTACTCAACATTTCAATTTCTTGAACTTTATCTATGAATTGAGTTAACCTAGCTTCTGCTTCATATAAACATTTCAATCTATTTTGTGTTTTCTATTAGAATTATTAAAGAATAAATACTTTTTGAAGTAATCTACCTAAATAAAATGGTATTTGCAAGTATTTTAAATCTTCTGTATTGATATCATCAACTTCTTCATTCTTTGAAAAGGTTGACTCCTTTCTAACAAGAGTTTCACACTCTTCTAATAAACTCATTGCTTTATCTACTTTTTCTTCTTCCTGCTTCTCTTCTACTTCATGAAACAACTTCATTGCCAAATCATATGTATCGCTTAATGAGTCTGCTGACATTTTAATGAAGAAAAGAAAAAGTGACTTTGTTCTCAAACACTTTACCTAGGCTTGAGATTAGAAGTGACTTTTTGACGTTTTTTATTTTATAATTTAAAAAAATGCCTAAGAAAGGAGGAGGTAAGAAGAAAAAGAAGCGTATTTTATAACAAGGTGATTTTATTTTATAGTTGGAATTGATGAAGGAGGCATAATGCCTGCAGAAGATAAATTTGTCTTAATGACCACAATAAATCAAGCCATGATGCAAACATTGGGTATTTAACAATATGATTACAAAATAATAGGCTCTCGAAGTGTACATGCAAAAGATGCACTAGAAGAGGAAAAGAAATTAAATGTATGGATTTAAATTATTATATTGATATTAGATTGAATTAGAAGAAGCAATAAAAAGATATGAAGATGAAGAAAATAAATTAACAGAAATAACTTCAGATATGACAAGGCAACACAGATCAATGCAAGTATTTAATTCACTTATTATATTATAAATAGGAAGGATTGCTAGATAAAATAAATGCATTAAACAGAATAATAACAGATTTAAAAGATCAACTAGAAAGTCAAAGAGTACAGTTAGAAAATACAAAGAGAGAGAAAGATCAAATAATAGCAGGAAAAGAAGCTGAAATAAATGAAATGAAAGTGAAGATGGAACAAATTGCTAATGAATTTGCTGATATGTTGAAACAAGTGTTAGATAAAATGAGTGATAAAATAGAAGTTGTAGCGAGTAGTTGGGAGAGTGATACTGGAATACCTATTATTCGTAAGCTGGAGGAATTTTCAGCTGATAAATCAGTTAAATAGATTAATTTTTTTTTTAATATTTTATTTGTATTATACTTTTTATTTCAACAAAAGGGTGTGTGATAAAAATAAATAAGTTATTATTATTAAACATACTGAGGAAAAATAATTATTTACTTTTTCATTCTGGTATATCTTCTTCATCATCTTCAATTTCAATATCTTTATCATCTTCATACATTTCACCACCTTCCTTATTATCACCATCACAACTGGAACAACAACTATCTCTTTTCTTTTCTTCGATGAAATGCTCTAAACACATTGCACAAAGTTCTTCTTTTAATGCACAGGCATCACATATTTTATGATATGCACTTCTTACTGTTTTACATTGACACTTTGAACATACACCTGGAACTGTTAATGGCTTGTATTTTCTGTATTTCTTCCTCCAAATCAACTTTTCTTTACATTTTGGACAAACTTCTATTTATAATATAATCATATTTTATCAATACTTTCTATTGGCATCTTTAAAATTGTTTCAGTCTTTTTAGATTTTTTATTATGTCTAAAAGCAAATGTGTTTTGATGAGCAGGTGCTCTGTGTTTTTCACCTCCTCCTTTTCTTGTACTCATTTCAGATTTTGACTGGTTATATAACTCAGAAAATGAGAAATGATATTTACGAAAAATATATTCGTTTCTTGAGTGATTTTTTCATTTTCATTTTTCTAATCAAATAAACATTTAAAAACTCATAATAATAAATGAAACTTTATTGGCTATTCACTTCTATTTCTTTTCTTTGATGGTGATGTTTCTTCACTTACTCTTTTAACTGCCCCATCAAAGCCTGGATCTGCAAAATACTTAGCTTGAATCACAGAAGGAGCATTAGCCTTTTCATTAAACTCTGTCAAAGCTTGTTTTAATTCTGTATCATCAAATCTCTTAGTTGGATCCTTATTCAGCAAATGTTGCAAAATCACATTAACATAACTACTATAATGATTTTTAAGAGGTTCTGGTTCTCTATCAATAATACTAACAACTAAAGTTCCAATTGCTAAATCATTAAATGCATGAGAACCACTGAAAAATAAATACATTAAACATCCAAAACTCCACAAATCAACATGATAATCATAACCTTCACTTTTCAATATTTCAGGTGCAATGAATCTACACGTACTTAAACTTGGTAAACACTTCGTTCCCATATATAAATTATTCTTACAATGATCAACTAATACATTTCTACCATCTCCTTGCATTAATATGTTAGTAGGCTTTAAATTTCCATGTACAATGCCTTGAGAATGAAGTTCTATCATTCCATCACAAATATCAAATAAACAATTAAATATATTGTAATGTTTGAAATGTTCTATGCAGTTCTCTTCATTTAAAGTAAATGGATATATAGGCATTTTTAAAAAGATCATATTATCGTCTTTAAAAACATATGGTATGACCATTGCAATATGGTCGGCTTTTAATGTACAAGCTTTATACTAATAAATATAGACCATTGTTTTAGATATACAAATGCTTCTATTGTGTCATTGGACAAACCATCAATTCTAATCACTTTTAAGACTGTATTTTCAGAGTCCTTTATCCCTCTAACTTCGAAAAGTTGGCTGTCACTATGGCTGCTTAACTCTTTTATCACCTAATCAAGTTTTACATCAGAAAGAGTATACTGTAAATTTCAATGACTCATCATATTTCGTCTATTGAATGTAAATTGAATACATACAAAATCAATTTCTTTAGAGGTGGAGGAAGTCATATATTTTAAATCTTTAAAAAACCTGTCAAATTTACACTTACTTTGTCAGTATATGTAATTAGTTTTTTCTCAACAAACAATGATATAAGCAAACAAATAACAATGAATATATACAAATTAATCATCGAAGCCGACATTTTGGGAGTTCTCATACAAGTATTGATGAAAAGGAACTAATTCTTCAGCAATTGGATGATTTTTGTTACTTAAACATGTTCCATCATCTGCATGACATATACATGGTCCTCCAAATTCAAATGGTAGATTCTCTACATCAATTACCTTTATCAGTTCACTTCTATAATTATGCCTTAAAATCTGTATCTTTGATCTGGTTCTACTATCTACAAAGCCTTTTATCAGATTCCAAAACATGTAATAAGAAAATGGGACATTCACTAAATAAATCTTCTCCAAACATTCAGGATAATAATTCTGTACCATATTCAACAACACTTTACAAAAATCAATCATATCCTTCGATAAAACTTGACTTACAGAAAAGCCATCTAAATTTGTAACAACCAATATATTATTGATCTTTTCTAGATTAGTATTACCACCATCACCATTTCTGGTATTATAATGAGGCGGAAATACTTTACTCATATATTCTATCAATTGTATAAACATAATAATTAATGTATAATCATCCAATTGTTTTCTTAATTCAATAAAATCAGATTTTCCTGGATGGAAATAGAATACAGGACGATTCTATTATAAATATATAATAATAATATACTTCTTTATCAACTTTGTGTAATGCTAACTTCAAATGGCTTCCTAAAATAATCCAATCATTTGGTTTATATATTCTATTAAAAATATGATCTATGTGATTTGTTTTCTCTCCATTTCAATGTATTTACTATCATTTCATATGCTTCCATTGTGTTCCAGTTTCTAGCTATTAGAAATCTCTCTAAAGTTGAATCACTAATTAAAATGTATAATCAACTAATTAAAATAAATATATACATTCCCGTTTGTGCAATTATGATGTTATTAAAAGGCTCACTATCGAGTATATCTTTGTTTTTCAATATTTGCTTTAACGTTATTAATGCAAAAGCTTTTTGGTTTGTGAGATGATCCTATTTATAAAAAATATATTCTGCATCTATACAAAATTATATTCCATTCTTTATTTTACTATTAGAATCCTTTGAATAATAATTCACTGAAATTATAACCTAAACACGACTTTGTTATTTTAAACTTAAACTTTATTTATATTTTTTAAATCTATTTTATCAAATTAAGACAAACATTAAACAGCGACACAACCTCATCACCTATTTTCTTTAATCTTTCTAGATATTCTACCAAAATTCGTTTAAAACATAATATATAATTCATAAATTTATATAAAATATTCAGATTTACATATTAGCCTTGGGTTATTGAGTTAAAACAAAAAATAAAGTTCAAGCTCTCAAGCTTTTTTATAAATCAGTTTTATTTCTTAAATGGGCAATTGTTCAGCTAAAAACAAGGAGAGTACTTTAGCACAAGTCGCAGAGACAGATCCACAAACAAACAACAAAAAGAATGAACAATCAGCAGAAAATAAAAAAGATGATCAATCAACAGGTCAGAAAGGAGCTGATAGTAATAAACCAAGAAATTCACAACCTGAGGGTAAAGAAACAAAAACAAAGGTTTTGACAGATAACGATGTAGAAGGGACAAGTATTGACAAAAACTTTGAAGAAAAATTCAGTTATGATAAAGGACAAGAATTAGGATCAGGTGGATATGGTACAGTTTACAAAGGAATAGACAAGGCAAGTAACAATTCAATTGCAGTAAAAGTTGTTTTAAAAAATCCAGACTTAGATTTAAGTCAATTAATGAGAGAGGTAGGAATTACAAAGAAATTAGATCATCCACATATCGTCAAATGTTTAGGATTCTTTGAAGATAAAGATAAATATTACATCGTTAATGAATTAATGAGCGGAGGTGAATTATTCGATAGAATTATTGAATTAAAGTCATACAGTGAAGAATCAGCTAGAATTTTATGTCATATTTTATTAGACGCAATGAATTATTGTCATGCAATGAATGTCGTTCATCGAGATTTAAAACCAGAAAATATTTTATTAGCCACTCCTCAAGATGATAATTCTATTAAAATTACCGATTTTGGATTAGCCAAATTAGCTTCAGTATTTTATATTATTTATTTATTTATTATTAGGGTGGTTTAGTTACTACATGTGGTTCTCCTGAATATATTGCACCAGAGATATTAAAGAACGAACAATACTCTACTAAATGTGATTGTTGGTCATTAGGTGTGATATTTTATATATTATTAACAGGTTGTCCTCCATTCCCTATGACTGGAAATACAGTATATATATATATATATATTTATCTTCATTTTTTTTTAAATTAATTCTATTATTATTATTATTATTATAGCAATTACTCCTTCGTAGAATAATAAAAGGTGATTATTCCTTCCCATCTGCTCTTTGGGATAATATTTCAACTGATGCTAGAGACTTAGTGAAGAATTTAATGACAATGGATCCTTATAAGCGATACTCCTGCGAACAAGCCTTAAGCTCGCCATTTATAGTGAATGGACAGAACACTGCATCTATCTTAGATACAGTTACTGTAAATATGAAGGAATTCAATGCAAAGAGAAGATTAAAGAAAGCTGGTGATGCTGTAAGAATGATTATCGCTGCTAAGAAGATGGCTATTGATAGAAAAGCTTCTGAAAATACCGAAGTAGTTATTGTACCTGATGAAGAAGAGCTGGCAAAAGAACCAACCATAAAAGAAGGAGAAGGTGAAGGTGAAACAACATCTGAAAAAGTTGAAAACACTGACTTAAAAGAAGAAGGAGAAAAGAAAGATCCATCAATAGCTGAATAAATTTAATATAAAACAAATTTAATATATTTGTTCAGTCACTATAGAAATTGTTTTTTTCAAAATAGTTTTACAAGCCATAAGTTTGGAATTTTTATTTCTTTTTTATTCCGTTGTTTATTAACTTGTGGGAAATATAGTAGAATGAGTGTTTTAAAATACTTATGTGTGTTTATATTATCAATTGAGCTTGTTTTTGCTAACTGTCCTTATGAGTGCAAGTATCTTTTCATTTTGATAATATTTGTAGGAATAATGGTATTTGTAAAGCTAGTACATGTGAATGTCTATCACCTTGGAGTGGACCTGATTGTTCTGTGAGTATTTTTTTTTACTAAATCTATCTGTACAATAGAATTATGTCCATTTGGTAGTGATTGGAATGGTAATCATACAAATTATGTTGAATGTTCAGGTAGAGGAAGATGTAATAGAGAAACTGGTGAATGTATCTGTGAAAAGAACTTCATTGGTCAATCATGTGATAAATTATCATGTCCATCAGTAACCTATCAAGACTGTAGTGGTCATGGTAAATGTCTATCAATGAAACAAAATGCAGAATTATATGTCCAAAATACCAAGTGTTTCGATGAAGATCCAAGTAAAGACCCAATAATAATACCTTATTATGAAGATCCTATTAGTAGTTGGGATGCTAATCGAATACATGGTTGTAGATGTCAATCTGGTTGGAAAGGCTATGATTGTAGTATTCCTGAATGTCCTTATGGTGCTGTGACTTATAAAAATCATGCACATTCGACTAGTTATTTCACAATTCCGAGAGAAAAAGATAATACTTTCTTAGCAACAACAAGATCGTGGAAAATCACAATAAAAAATTGTCCTTATCGTACAGCCACTTTTTGTCCAATAGAAACATTCGACGTTTCTCCATTTATTAATTTAAAGAAATTGCAAGATATTATAAGTGCAAATGGAATAGTTAAAGATGTTATTATCAACAGTATCAATGAATTACCGATATTTAATACTCCAGGAAATGTTATTAGATTTATATTCGTTTCAGATCCAAATGCAGAAGTTATTCAAGTATCTGATAATGATAAGAATAAAATAAATTCAAAGTGTTTTGTTTCAAATATAAATAATAATAATTATAAAAGTAAAAATCAAAAATTTCCACTATTATATACCATATTATCTCCAGCTGAAAAAGTATATTTAGAATGTAGTGGAATTGGTGAATGTATTGCAGGAAAATGTGTAAATTGTGACAATACTGAATCAACTACAAATCCTTACTTATTGAATGAAGATATAGAATACAACAGTAATAGCAATAGAATTAACAATTGTCAAGTATCATCAAATCAATATATCAAATTACATAAAAGTGATGAAAAGGATCTATGCATATGGGGTGAATATTTAATATATAATAATGATTCAGTTTCTGAACATAATTACTGTAAATGCAATCCTGATTATTATGGTAAAAGCTGTAATAAAGGAAAATGTAGTAAGTTTAAAGATCGATCATTTTTCGATAATCCAGTTGCAACTAATGAAGCACATATGCCGAATTCATGTAGTAATGAAGGTAATTGTAATGAATTAACTAATAATTGTATTTGTAGAAATGGATTTAGTGGTTTAACTTGCAATTTGATGAATTGTCCAATAGGAAGTAAGAATAAACAAACATGTTCGAATCATGGCTATTGTAGAACAATGTCTGAGTTATATAACATTACAGAAAACTCAAATTTCTTTTATTGGGATTTTACTTCAATCGGTAATTGTGATTGTGATGAAGGATATACTGGTTATAATTGTGAAGAAAGAAAATGTCCAATTGGTCCAGATCCTTTAGAATGTGAAGATAATCAACATTCATTTTTCCCTCCTTATTTTGAAATACCTCCATTAAATTCATGGAATACATTGACATTTCATTTTAATGGTTTAGATACACCTGCTATTACTAAAGAGACTTTATTATCTGATATATCAAAATATTTGAATGATATAGGAGTAAGAGGTCCATTTACTTATAATCGAGTTGAAAGATATGAAGATAAAATCACATTAACAATAGCAGAAACATATAATGATAATATTCAAGTATCTAATTTGAAGGATAATAAAGAGAATTATCAATATAATATCATCTATTTACATTCTGTATATTATTATTATTATTATATATTGATTAGTATTGTAATGAAGAATTGATACAGACGCAGTTAGTTCCACATAAGAGTATATCTTTATTAACACTTACTAATGAACGTAATAATAACATTATTCTACATAAAGGAACTGTTAATTGTTATGAATGTTCAAAAAGAGGAATTTGTGATAAAGAATCTGGAATATGTAAATGTATTAAACCATTTAGTAGTAGTAATGGTATTAACTTGAAAGGTATAACAGAAAGTGGTAATAGAGGTGACTGTGGGTATTTTAACCCAATTGAGAACTTGGAGAAGCAAGATGTAAATGATGATTTGTAATTTAATAAATATAATAATTATTACTTATTATTATTTTTGAATTGTGTTTATATGTTGAAATAAAAGAAGAAATAGGATCAACAGAGTTTGTATAGACACTTTCAAATGTAAAACTCAGTTGGCTCTGTGGTGTAATGGTTAGCACATTGGACTTTGAATCCAATAATCCGAGTTCAAATCTCGGCAGGGCCTTATTTTTTCATTTTTTATATTTTTTAGTTTTGCGCATTAGAGATGATATTTGTTGTTTTATATTCGTTACATTATTTTTAAAGGTGTATCAGCTAATTATGATATAAAATAGTTTATTAACACACCTTATTAAATATTAAATATTAAATGATTTTATATGAAATAAAAAATGGAATGAATGTAAAGAAAACAAAGAAGCAGATGAATTAGCAAACAATGCGATGAATAGCAAAATCAAAGATTGAATGAGAAAGATAAAGAAATTATAATGAAGTTTCTCAAAAATCTAAAAGAATCGTGGTGTAAGGCAAGGTTATTCATTTTCATCTTATATTTTCTATCTGTGTATGAATGATCTAATAGACAGCATAGCTAAATATACGAAATGTGTTAGTTCAAATAAGAAATTTTTAATGATATTATTTTAGAATCACAGCAAATATCTATAACATATTTATTGAAACTATTTAGTCCATCGACAGATTTGTGCAATAATATATATTGTTGTGCGCCGTTGAGCTAAATGCGCCGTTGAGCGTTAAGAAGACTTTTTTCAATTCTAAAATAATAGTGTGTGGTTTGATGGCGAGTTATATGCAAATATAATCTTACTTTGTCATATAAGCTACATCTGTGGTATATATTTTTTTAAACTTAATCCCAACATATTGAAAACAATTATAATTTTAATTTTAATTTTTTTGCTTCAATCACTACTAGAGCTAAAAATACATTAGTTTAAGCAATTAAATCACACATATTTAGATGTTAAGACACTTAAAAACGAAAAAATAAAAAATCTATTCAAGCCTCATTCAAGCCTGTTTTTTCAAAATAAATTTTACTCAGGTAAATGCAATAAGTAGATATTCCTTTTCTATTTAAAACCTTTATCCCGATGTCTACTATTGTTATAAGCTTTTAAAATAATATAAAAATAAAAAGTGTTTCCAGTACAGGAACCTAAGCATGACTATACGATATTAGGCCAACGTAACTATTTTGGAAAACAAAGTATTGATTAGTAATATTGAAGGGCCAGAGGTTACGTTTATGATATTAGAATTGAAAAAAGTCTTCTTAACGCTCAACGGCGCATTTAGCTCAACGGCGCACAACATATATATATATATATATTCATAATTATTTTACATAAATTATTTATAAACATTATGTTACATAAATTATTTTAAAAAAAGACTTAAAAGGCAGGCTTGAGTGATGCTTGAATCTTTTTTTTTCTTTTTTTTTAATATTATAACATCAAAATCAGTTTATTCTATTTATATTAGATAATGTATTCTAGACTATAGTAGTAACTGAAACATAAACTTAGAAAATATTAAAAATTTATCGCAGATGTTATGTTATAGGACAAACTCACTATATATATATTTGTAAATACCTCCTTATAACTAAGGAAAAATTATATTTTTAAATTCCTTTCGTTTGAAATAAACATTTTCTATATTTTAAAAATAATAATTCGTTTCATATAATATGAAACGTATATATTTTAAACAGTTATTTTTTTCTTTTTTAATTTTCTCATAATATAATCAATAATAATGTCAGATAATGACGAATATGAAGATGGTAAAAGTACAAAAGATGATAGAAATGTAATATCAGTTCGTTCAGATGATGTTAAGAAAAATAGAGAAATGGTAGGTATGTTGGAGTTATACCCTCCTGTTGCTAAAGCAATACCAGAACCAGAACCACCCAAACAAGTTTTCAGAGTATAAATTGATTTTTTATGAAAATTAGCTGACAAGAAAGATAATAGATCCATGTGCAGAACCTGTCAAACCAATATGGCTTCCTAATTTAAATGATCGTAATTCCAGCTCAAATATAATGGCAGGAAAGAGATTTCGTCATACACCTTATTGGTTTAGAATGCACAAGAAATATAAAATTCAAGACAGTTTAATCCCAGCATTAGAAGTAACTCCAGAAATTATAAGCCCCAGAGGTAAAACTCAAAAACCACATCAACCAGATTATAAATGGTTAAATGCAGATCAAAAAGAAAAAAGTATATAAAAATGATGTAACATTATTATTTACAATAGAATATCGAAATTATTTATCAGCAAGAGAGAATCAAAAAAGAAAATATCCTCAATTGAAATGGTTGAATATCTCACCAAGATATAAAGAGGATCTACTACCAAGAGAGTTAAGTAAAAGTCCAATATCACGTCATACATATTGTCCAGATGAAACAAATGTATATTTATAGAAATATATTTTTATTTTTTTCAATTAAATAGGTTTCTCCTCCAAAATATTGTCGATATGTTCCAACTGGAGATTTTTATTATGACACTGAGCAGAGAGTAAGAAAGTATTTATATTCATATACATTATGTTATTATTTAGATTACCATTTTTACTATCAGAAGATGAAAGAAATTCACCTATTCAACCACCTTCACCATTAGGAGATGAAATAAATAATATAAAGAAAGAAGGAAGGCAATATTACCCAATAAATAGAAGATTTCAATTACAACAACAGCAGTTAAAACAACAGCAGTACAATGATAATGCTGATGATGAATATAGTGGTTCAGACAATGATGAAAATAATGAATATAAAGAGAAAGGAAATCTACAAATGTCTCCTTCACAGATGATTAAATATTTGCCAAAATCAAAAGATTATTATCTCAAAGATTATGAAGCAGATTTAAGAAAACAAAAACTGAAAGAAAAAATTGAAAGAGAAAGAAAATTGAGAGAAGAGAAAGAACAAAGACATAAAAATAATTATGAAGATAAAAATCGAAATGAAAATGATAATGAAAATTATGATTCAACAAGTTCAAAGAGTTTAATATCTGAAAATGAGATAGAAGATAAAGAAAGTATAAATGAAACAGTAATCACAAATGAAGAACCAAATAGTAGAAAAGTTGCAAATAATCAATATAACAGTAATAAGAATCAGCAACAACATCAACCAGAACAGTATTATAATGAACCACATCCTCCATTAAATGATAATAACAACAAAGGAGAGGATTATCACCATCACCATCATCATAAAAAGAGAAGAAATAGTAATAGAAAATCCATTACCAATAGAAGAGACTCAAAAACAGGATCAAGAACACCATCAAGAAATAGTCGAAGGAATAGTCGAAGTGGTAGTTCAAATGGAAGAAGAAGGAGAAGTTCAATAATAAGTAATGGAAGTTCATCCAGAAGATCATCAATTAGAAAATCATCACCATTAAAGAATGAGATTAATAATAATAAGAATAATGATTTTAATGATAATATTTATATACCAGGTTCAATGACTCCTTCACCTGAGATGCTGGATAATGGTAATTCTGATTCATCTGATAATGAAATTGATAATGATGGAAGTGCTGTTATTAATAACGACAGCAGAACAATGACAATAACCGGTGGAGAAGATGAAGGAGAAGAATATGTAGAAGAAGAAGAAGAAGAAGAAAGAGAAACAGGAGATGGTAAATCAAAAATGAAAGTTAAAGTTCATCATGCAAAAGTAAAGAAGATAAAAGATGATGAAAAATCACCACGAGGAAGAAGATCAGTAGTTGGATCAAGAAGAAATAGTAAAATTGTAAATACACAATCATCATCCTCTCAATCACCAACTCTATCATCCACAGCAATAAATAAATCAAAAAGAATGAAAAAGAAAAATAATGAAAAATTGGAGAAGAAATTGAGAATACTAACAGGTGAAGATGATGAAGTTAATAATAATAATGAAGAAGAAGAAAATGATGAATTAAAAGATAAAATAAGAGATGAAAATACTCAATATTCATCCAATTTAAATACACCAATGACGGCTAATACAAATGAAATATTTTCATTTGATAATGTTAACACACCCAAAACTCCATTATCATCATCATCAAGGAGAAATTCTCTTTTTGGTGGTAGTAGTAGCAGAAGAACCAGTAGATTAATGACTCCAAGAAATAATAAGATTGAAGCAGAAAATGAATTTGAAAAGAAAAGAAAAGAACATAAAAGGATGGTTGAATTTAATAAAATAATATCTTTATATCAAAATAGAACAAAAGAATGTATAATTATATATTTATTTTATTTGCATTAATAGTGGAACAACAAATAAAAACCATTCAAACAAAGAGATTAAATACTTATCAATCAAAGAGTGAAGGAATAATAAAGAATGCAAGTGCTGTTATTCAAGAAAATGAATTTAATATAAAGAAGAAAAACGCTTTGATAGAACAAATTACAAAATATGAAAAAGAAATAGGAGATCAATATAGTAGTGAAGAGAAGATGAAAGAGAAAAAAGAAATACAATTGAAAGAAATAGAAAGTTTAAATGTAAAATTAAAGGGAATAAAGAATGAATTGAATGATGTAAAAGAGAAATTAAGTAAAGTGAATGAAAAAGTTTCATTTAGACAAGAAACACGAGAAAGATTTCAGAGTATGATAGATGATATTGATGATAAGATCTTAAATATGAAATATGATGATTTAGATATAATAAAAGAAAGTAAATATTTATTGAAAATGATAAAATTCGTGTTTAATATGTATGATAATATGTCAATTCATATATTATGTTGTCATTGTTATGAGAATTTATATAATTGTCGATTTATATGGAGTTGTGGTCATATAATATGTCGAAAATGTATATTGGAATTAGTGAATGTAGAATATTGTAGTATTTGTAATCCTGAATTGGATGAAGAAGAAATGAAGAAGAAGAGAGAAGAAGACGATGATGATGATGATTATAAATTTCATTGTCCACAATGTAATTTCTGTGTTAAAGCAATTCATAGGCCAATGGTTGAATTGGAAGAAATTAGTTCAATATTTAGTAATAAAAAGAATGAATTGGGTGAGATTAAGAAGATGATGATAAATGAAAGCAGTAAGATGTTGAAACATTTGAAGACTGGTATTAGAAATAGTTCTAAATTAAAGAAATAATTTGTTTGTAATGTTTTTTTGATGAAATACACAATAATACACAATTATTAGTCAATTTGACATTTAATTACATTTTCATATTTTTGTTTGTTATTTCTTCGCTTGACTGTTTTCAATGATTATTAAAAGTGAAATATGTAAAAATGAAGGGTATATATGCATTATCGGCTGTAATTATGTTTTTATTAGATTAATTCGAGAAGCTGTAAAATGCGGCTTTGGTGATTTGAGAGTGATAGTAGAAAATGAAGAAATTAAAACATTCAAATTTATTCTTTATGTATGTAATGAAACCTTCAGAAGATTATTGGATGATCCTCTCTTCGAAGAACCGTTAAAGTTGTGTGATGAATGTAGTAAAGAAAGTTTCTTGATGTTAGAAAAATATTATCAAGGTATAGAAATTAAGATAACTGAAAAGAATTGCGTAGAACTATTAGCTATCTGTGTATGTTATAATGAAAACAGAATTATAAGTGCAGTAAGTGATTATATTATAAATCATTTAAATGAAAACATTGTTGTTGATTTATTAAGTAAAAAGGAGATATTAAGAAGTGAAAGTTTGAAGGATTTGAAAGAAGAATTTGAATATTTCTTAAAGAATGAGAATTACAAAATAGTGAAAAATGAGTTATTAAATTGCATATCCATTGACCATCTTGCACAGTTATTTTCATTAGGAGTAATGTTTAATGGAAGTGAAGTTTAATTATTGAAATTATTGATTGACTATTGTAACCACAATTTAAACAATTCAAAAGTAGTAGAAAAAATGAAGAGAATAATTGAAAGATGTAGTTTTGATTCAAAATTACAAAATGAGTTAAATGATGAAGAAAAGAAGGTATTAAACGATTTATACATCTCTCTTAATGTAAAAGCAAGTGAAAAATATTCTATTCGATATTATTCTCTTCCAGAAGTAAAGAATGTGTATTTTTATGATTTCTTAATACATTATTATCCTGAAGAAGATATTCAAGAAATAATATTTAATAGTATATAAAATTATAGTAATTTCTTATAGAATCTCACTTAGTTTCTTTAAAGAGTGAAGATATTTCATGTGATATTGATAAACTATTGAAAGAAGGTAATATTAGAATTATTATGTTAACTTTGCAATTATATGATGGCTTATATATGAAATTTGATGAAGATAAATATTCTATGATTCTAGATGTTATTCTTAATACTTATACAAACATTTATAATGAAGATAAACGAATGTTGTTAATGATGCAAATAAAAAAATTCATTACTGATGATGATGATGAAAAGAATGATGTAATATTTGAAAAACTGAAAGAAAAATGTGGAATAGAGTTGTTGTATAAGTTATTTAAAGATGAAAAGATCTTAGGTTATAAAAGATATTCATCATTATTGAATTATATGCATAAATTTAGGTTAGATGATGCTGAGTGTAGATTATTAGATTCAACAGTAGAAGATGAAGAAACAAAGAAAAAGATAAAATGTATTGATATTCATTAACACCTTATTATATCATAGATCATAAATTAAAATCAATCTTTTATTCTGATGATCGAAACAATTATAATGGAGATTGTTGGTATTCTTCTTGTAGTCATGAATTACATTGTTAATTTATAATTGGAGATAAAATTGATTTAAAACCAATAATTGATAATATTATAGATGTTGAGAGTATAACAATTGAACCTAGTATAATAACTTATTACATATATATACATATATATATTTATTCTTCATTTTAGAACTTCCGTCTGGATTATCTTTTGATCAAAACGCTGGAATTGTAAGTGGAAAAGCTAGTGTATGTATTAATCAGAAATACACAATAGCAATTAAGAATGTGCATGGTTCAAAAAAAGTAAAAATTGACCTTACTATCAAAAGAAAAAATGAAGATAATAACTCTACTGCAAATAGGTATAGATATTTTTAAATAATACAGCAACTGCGCTATTAAAACTTGATTTTGACATAATTCTACTATTTATATGTTGTTTCAGCTTAAATAATTTCATAAATGTAATCTAAGCCAAGTGATAATGCAAATTATCATGTTTTTGTAACATAACTAAGCTTCATTGGAGTAATAGGCAACTACAAAATTTTCCATGAAAATAAGCGAATAAATCAAGAGATAGTAGCTATTTGTATAAAAATACATCCTATCCCTTAAAAGATTTTCAACCAAATTAATTCTAAATTACTCAAACAATGAAAAAAGCTTGATAAAATTTTAGTTAACTTTTTACCCTTTTGTCATTTTTGAACAGAATATGGAGATTATAATAGTTTTATTATTGGTTTCTATGATAATGTATATCATCTTATCAAAAATAAACAAGAGTAAGTCATACTTTTTTAATAGCCAGTTAGCAACTAGAAGTTTAAAAAGTGATAAAATAAACAGCTGGCTTATAGATGGGTTTAATGAGTTGAAAATCAGTCATTATTCAAAACTAAAGACAGCTATGTTGTTGATTTGTTATAACAGAGATAAGTATTTAGAAAGAACATTAAAATCTGTTTTGAAACTATACAATTTGCCAAATCCTCCATCAAAGCCAGATTTAGTCATTAGTCAAGATGGAAATGATAAAGAAGTAAGTAAAGTAATAAAAGATTTTATAAAAGAAAATAAAGAGAAAATAAAAACAATTCATATAAATCATGAAGTAGCAAAAGCCAGAGATGGATATAAAAGACTGGCAATTCATTATGGTTGGGCATTAAAACAGATATTTGATGAATTGAATTATAAACAAGTAATAGTAATAGAAGATGATTTAGAATTTGCTGATGATTTTCTTGAATTCTTTTATGGTTTATCTGATATAATGAGTGAAGATAAATCGTATAATATAATTATGTAATATTTTTTTAATAGAATAATGTGTCTTAGTGCTTGGAATGATAATGGTTTTCCACAGAATGTAGAAAATCCAAGTATATAATATATATAATATATTAATATAATAATAATAATAGAAGCATTATATAGAACTGATTTTTTCCCTGGTTTAGGATGGTTAATGAGAAAAGACTTTTGGGATGAAATAAGAAATAAATGGCCAAAAGCATATTGGGATGATTGTATTAGAGATAATAAAATTCGTAAGAATAGAGTATGTATATATCCTGAAGTTAGTAGAAGTTATACATTTGGTTCAAAAGGAACAAGCTTTGGAAGTAGAGCTAATTCACCAAATTCATTTTTTACAAAATATTTATTAAATATTAAATTGAATGATAAAAGTGTGAAATGGAGTGAGATTAATTATAAACCATTACTTAAGAATAATTATGATATGGTAATAAAAGAAGTTGTAAAAGAAAGTAAAGAAATAAATATTGAAGACTTATCCAGTATATTAGAAAAAAAGAGTGATAATGTTGAAGTTTATAAAATATATTATGAAGATATTAGAGATTACAAAAGGAAGTTAAGAAAAATGAAAATGTTTGACAGTTTGAATAATGGTGGTGGTATTGGAAGAGGAAGTTATCATAGTCTATCAATAAAGAGAAATAACAACAAATTAATACTATTAGTGCCAAAACACTCAACTTTTTATGTTTAGGTAGATCTAGGTATTTTATAGTCAAATAGATGTATTGAGTATCATAATAATATTTTGATTTAATGATTTTTTTTTTTTAAGTTTCTTGGTCAAGCTAAGTTTGAATGTAATTGACACGTCATTTTTTAATATTTTTTGTTTTTCAATTTAATAGTAAGAAATGGCTTTGTTTAATCCTGAAGTAATGTTTGTTTTGCTTTCTTCATTTATTATAATAAAATTAAGCAAAATATTTTCAATTCCTCACCTTGTATCACTTGATTTTTAATTATATTACAAATTAGATCTTAAAAGGAATAAAATTTTGGATAACTCCATCCAATGAAGCATTATCAATGTTAATACCACCAAAAGGCAAGAAAGAAAAAGTGAGTTTAGAAGAAAAGTTGAAACAAAAAGAGGAAGTATTGCCCGCTGTATAATTTGCATATTATAATTCCATTCTAGCAAGTTAGAAGATTAATGGACTTATCATCAGGAACAATCACTTCTGATTCTCTCTATAAGCATCTCTTCTTTAATGAGTTAAATACAGTGTCATTTTTAATGGTTATGTTAATGTCAACATTCCTATTTACCTCACTCATTATGTATTTAGGAATTTGTCCTTCATCTATAACATTGTATATCTCAGTAATGACAGTATATTCATATATTTATTCACTGTAGTTTACTATTGCTGTATATGTACTATCAATATGGGTAATTAAACAAAATTATAATTCCTTTGAAGTTAAATTAGTGATACTAGTTTCAATAATAGGTTTTATCATATGTTTATTAACAATATCATTCAATCCTTCATTTATAGACAATACACTTGTAGAGGCCCTTGATGATATAACATACAACATGAAGAGATACTTTGTTGCTTTAAAAATAGAATCATTTGATGGATTAAACACTTACACATTAGGAATCAGTTTTAGTATATTTGTAGGTGTTTTAACAGGGTTAATCTTAATGCCAACAATTCGATTTGTACAAACATATTTGAATTACATATCAAATCCTGATACTAATGTAATAATGAAGTTTGTATTTCATATTGCTTTTGCTTTACCTATAATCATATATTTATCATATTATAAGCCATTATTGAGAGATTTTATTTTACCTGATGATCTAGTGAAATGCAATAATGAAAGTATATCTAAGGAGTGTAAAGTAGTAGAAACTGATGAATACTAGTATATATATATTCACTTTATATTTTCTTTCACTCATTGTTTTTATTTATTTATTGGTGTTTATATATATATATATAGTATGAATGAAGAAGATTGGATTACACTTCGTGTTTATATAATAATAATATTCATATTATTAAAACTATTACTATTCCGATCAAATATTCAAGAATTCTTAAAATTAGCTCATTCTAAAGATATTGAAGAAGATATAACAAACAGTTTGGTTCATCCAAAGATTGTAAAAGATTTAACAGGTAAAAAAGACATTGTTACTGTTGATATAAAGAGTCATTATACAAATGTTTATAGTTATTTATGTATAGCTTCTACACAGTATTTAGCACCATTAAGTTTGTTTCTATCACTTGTTGTTATTTTGATTAGATATGGAAATATCAATTTACATATATTTGATGTATATATATATATTTAACATAAATATAAATAATAGTTGTTGAAGTATTTATCATTATCTCCAATTGTGAATTGTAAACCTTCAGAATCTATTACTGAGAAGAAATTACAGCATTTTGTTGATACTGTGTTTGTTAATAATGATGTAAGTCATATTAAACTATTCACACCTTTGGTATATCGTTCAATTACAAATTTTATGCTTTTTTGGTTGTTTGGATGTTTAGTAGTTGAATCTACCTTGTCTATTGTGTATTGGAGATCATATCAACCAGGTGGTTTGCTTTATAAACAACATGTATACATATTTAGATTATGTTTTCATTTTCAATAGAAACTTAATGAGTTAAACGAAAATAAAAAGAGTAAATAATTAAATTTTAATTGTTTTTTTACTACTAATTATTGTTTTAGTGTGTTATTGAAGATTGTAATTTTTAATGTAAAAATGTCATTATTTGGTATTTTTGACGTTATATTTTATTTTTAAAAATGGGAGTATAATAAAGTGTATATTAGGTAATAGAAACTAAAAGTGGAAGAAACTGAAGTAAAGACACTTGATGGCAAACCAATATCTTTAAATTATTTGAATCTTACTAATCCTTAATTTTTTTCACACCAATACTCGAATTGTGAAATTGACTGTAGGACCATTACAAGCTAATTGTTATTTGGTATATACAAATGATGTAAATAGAGGAGTTATTGTTGATCCAGGTTATGAGACAAAAAAGATACTTAAAATGGTTGAAGAAAGAAAAGTGGAGATATCTTTTTTCATTTTTTGTTTATATATAATGATTATTGTTTCTTAATTGAAAATAAATTACTGGTGTTTATTTAACTCATGGTCATGCTGATCACATGGGTTCAGCACAGGAGATCCATGAACAATTGAATATTCCAATTTATGGACATCCAGCAGATGATATGTTTTATAAAGATCTTCTTGCATTAGGTGATTTTGATATGCCAGATGCTAAAGTGATGAAAGAATATGAGACAATAAAGGATGGAGATACTCTACGTTGGGGGACACAAAGTGTAACTGTAATACATACTCCAGGACATTCCAATGGATCAGTTTGCTTTTATTTTAATGATTCATTGCTGAGTGGAGATACACTTTTTAGAGACTCTGTAGGAAGAACTGATTTTCCGCAAGGAGAGTATTGTTTCATTTTTTAATAATATAGTCCAAAGCTGTTAATGAATAGTATAAAGAAGAAGCTATATGTACTAAATGACAATGTGATTGTTCACCCTGGACATATGGGAACAACAACAATAAGTAGAGAAAAAAGAGGTAATCCTTTCACAAATGGTTTTAGTTTCAATTAAAATAGTTAATATTTCATAAATAATTGACATTTTAAAAATATTTTCAATTTTTGAATGAGATAGAGAATATTTCTTTTTAATGAAACGGATATATTTCGAATTTTATTTTAGTTTACATAGAGATGTCAGACAAGGAAACTGATCAGGAAAGCTGTCCTGTTTGTTATTCAAATAAACCAATAACTGGATTTGAAAAGTTGCGTTGCTCACATTCACTGTGGTATAGTTTTATGTTATAGAGTAATAAATATAGCAAAAGATGTCTTAGAAAGTGGAAAGATGAGGGCAAAAATACTTGCCCTTTATGCAGAGCACTAATTGACCCAAATTTACCACCATCAAGTAGAAGTCATTATTATAGAATTGTTTCTCCATTTGCTGATTTTAGGTTAGAACCAGAATTCTTATCATATGAAATATATTCTCATCCATCAACTCCTAGACCTTCACCGCTAGAAGAAGAAGGAGGAGGAGGAGATTTTTATCCAGAAAATCGTGATCTTTCTATAAGATCTATGCATAATAATATTCATCGTTATTCTGTTATACGTCAACGTCGTTTAATGAATTACATGGATAGCATTCCTTATGCAAGTAATTCATATAGATCTATGTCTAACGTTCCTTTATTTCCACTCAATCAATATCCTCCTCCACAAATTCATCGATATAGACGTATAGTAGATGTTCCTTCTCCTCCTCCTCCTCCACCTCCACCTCTACCTCTACCTCTACAACAACCTCCACCACCTCTACAACGACAAAGGATAATACAACCACCACTTTATGGATTTACTGGTTATAATTCTACTCCTATTTATCCTCTTTCTACACCTCTACAACAACATCAACAACCTCCACCACCACTACCACCTCAACAACTACAACGACAACAACCTCCACCACCACTACCACCTCAACAACAACAACAACAACAACAACAACAACAACAACAACAACAACAACCACAACAAGAAGAAGAATTTCGACAAAATCTACAAATACTATCACGAGAAGAACAAGATCTACAACGATTTTATGATCTTCATCGTCCTCTTCGTACTCCTTTTAGAGAAAATCCTGCTACTCATAATACTCCTTATATAGATAATAATCATTCACCACCTCGTTTTAGAGTTTCAGATTTATTTTATTCTCCACCTACTTCACCAATACATTCTACTCCTATTCCTCCTCGCTCACCACAATTGTCACCATCATATTTATTGACTCGTAGAAATCTTCCATTCAGAATTGATAGAAATAGAAGAAGAACAATGCCAATTCCAAGAAGAGATAACGATGATTATGTTTCAGTAAGTTTAGATAATTCAGATAATGAAAGACGTAATTCGCATACAGAAGTAATTGATTTAACAATTGATGATGATGATGATGATGATGATGATGATGATGATGATGATGATGATGATGATGATGATACTGAGAGTATTTTTGAATTTAGTGACTTTGAAGATAGTGGTGAAAATGATGATAATGATAGTGAAGATAGTGAAAGTGAATCAGAATATAGTGAAAATGAAAATAATAATGCAACAAAAAGAAAATGTGAAAGAAAATGTGAAGAATGTGATGAGAAGAAGAAGAAGAAACCAAAAAAATAGTTCTTGGTAGTAAAATTAATCATATATATTTTATTCTATGTATTATAATTACATAAATATATTTATGTGTAAAATGAAATTGAGTGTAAAAATAACGACTATATTTTTGTTTATGTTATTTATTGAATTTCAAAATGACTGACTCTGAAAATGATGAAATAGAGTGTCCAATTTGTTTTACGAAAGTAAAAAAATCCGAATTGCAAAAATTACCTTGTAAGCACTTATTATGGTATAATTAATGCTATACTATTGAATTTAATATAGTCATTCATGTTATGATAATTGGGTGAATGAAGGGAAGAATACTTGTCCATTTTGTAGAACAAAAATAAAACCTAACAGTCATATACGAATAAGCCGATTGCTTAATGATGGCTTCAATCCATACAGCCGTAATAGATATATTGACATTAGTGATTCTCTTTTTATAGATAATTTACAAGATGATTATGATAATATAAGTGATGATGCTCTTGAAATACACAATAATTATGATTATTATAATGCACAACCTCCTATTCGTTCATATCAAAATTCTATCGAGAGTTGCATGAATTATAGAAGAGAAAGAGTAGAAAATGAAAGACGAAATAGAAGACAACCACATACATTACCTCCAGATCTACAAATATATGCACAAACATTATCACAAGATATATTAGATTTACAATATGAAATGACACAACGACAATGGATACAATTCCTCAGAGATAATAAATCTGATACAAGTAATTCAAACAGTAATAATTACTCCAATAATCGACACTTGCCTGAACCACATTCACCACCACATTCATCATTATCATCAAATATGTTTGAGCCACCACCAGCACCTGCAAGACCAATATCTCGTTTTAGAAATGAACCATTTCAAATTCCAATACAAGAACCTCCACCACCGCCACCACTTCAACCTCAACAACAATGTAATTCTCTTCAATTTCCACCACCATTACCATTTGAATCACATCACAGAATAATTGTTGAAAAGAAAAAAACAAAAACTACTAGTAATAAGATATATTTAGAATCATCAGATAGTTCTGAAGTTTCATCTATATCTTTTTCTGACTCAGATTCAGAAGATGATTCAAAGAATAAAACTGGATATAGATATGGAAGAAGAAGAAGAAATAGAAAGAACAAATTAAAAATAATTAAAAATAAACCTCTAAATATTAGCAACAATGATAAAAGAAAAGAACTTCCACAATATTCTAAATATGAATTGCCATCACCATTTGCTCCACAACAATCATCATCTTCAGATCAAATTATCCAACCATTACCATTTGCTGCACAACAATCATCATCATCAGATCAATTCAATATACCAGCACCATTTGCTGCACAACAATCATCATCATCAGATCAATTCAATATACCAGCACCATTTGCTGCACAACAATCATCATCATCAGATCAATTCAATATACCAGCACCATTTGCTGCACAACAATCATCATCTTCAGATCAATTTATCCAACCACCACCATTTGCTCCACAACAATCATTATCATCAAATCAATCTATTCAACCACCACCATTCACTCAATCATCATCATCAGATCAATTCAATATACCGCCATTTGCTTATCCACCTCCACAACGATTTATTCAACCTCCACCATTTACCCAATCACAAACACAAGAGACACAATCAAATCAATTTATCCAACCACCACCACCTCAACAACAACAACAGAATCATTCATTTACAGCTCCACAATTTCCTAAATTCCCTATTTATCAACCATATTTACCTTCTTTTCAATCATTTCAACAAATACCTCCTCCAGCAACATCACACCATCAACAAATACAAATTCAACATCCTCAAAAATTGATTGAAATAAAAGAATCTAATCATACATATGCTGATGGTGAAGATCAACAAATATCTCAACCATTTAAATCAATACTTCAACATTTGAATCAAAATGAAAAAGAGAATAGTTATTATTTTGATGAAAATAAGATTTAATCTTATTATTATATTTTTATATTAATGTTGTCTGTTTATGGGTTAAAATAATACAATAAAAAATAAACATATTCTATTCGTTTACAGTTAATTTTATAAATGGAACTTTCTTCAAATTATTATTAATTATCTCTCTAGTTTTATTCAATTCTACTTTCACTGTTTTATTATTTGGATCTATTTCTAATGCCTTCTTTAAGTCTTTTACAGCGGATCTATGTTTACACTCACCATTTTTAGCCATAGCTCTTCTATAATATGATTTAACAAAGCTACTATCTAATTTCAATGAATAATCACAATCTTCTTCAGCATTCTTATACTCTTTTAATTTCAGATAATGTCATTGCTCTGTTACTAAAACTAACAGCACATTCGCTATTCAATGCAATTGATTTAGTATAACACTTCAATGCTTCTTCAAAATTACCTTCACTAAAATATTTATTACCTTTTTCTCTTTCAAGTACATCCAATGGTTTTGTATTTTCACTTTCTAATGAATGATTATTTACTGGTTTTTCATCATCATCATTATTTATGATTATATCTCTTCCTATATCAGCTGGACTAATTATTAGAGGTTTTGCTTGTGATACAACTGTAGCATCAGTTGTATTGGTTGGAGAATTTGCATCTGATTCGTCGAGTTCTTTCAATGCTCCATCTACATCAAATTTTTCCCATTTCTTATACCCTTTATCATATGTATGTGCATCAGCTGGTTTGGGAGGTTTTGGTTCGATCTGGTTTTTCTTCTACTGTTTTTGGTATTTCTGGATTATTCTTTACCAATGTGTTTTTATACATTTTCTTTTTCTGTAGCTCTTTATCTCTCTTGGTAATATCTGATTCCCATTTATCTAAATCAGAATAAAAATCTTGCATTTCTAAAGCATTTTGTCTGATTCGCATTTGTAAATCCATTGTTGATTTGCTCATTTTTGTTATTTTGGTAATTATAAGTTAATTCTAAAAGTAGATGAAAAGAAATTATAATTTAGAAACAGAAATTATCAAATCGACATTCAAGCTTACATAAAATAATTCACCAATTAAACTATTTAACATATCAATTCATAAAGTATAATACACAATAATATCAATTCAAACAAAATATAGAAAATAAAGATATAATAATTAGTACTTTATACATATCTAATATTCCTCTGTTCCTGGTAAAGGTATTGTTCCATTCTCATATCCATGCATCAAACTATATTTATAGATAATATTTAATAAATATAATACTCTGGACGGAGATGAGTTTGAATATTTCTTTCAACTATTGCCACATCATTTGCTTGTAAAGGTAATTTCGCACTACTTAAAAATTTATTAACTTCATAATTTATTATTTTTTTCATAATGATATTTTTTGTATATTTAGGTGTGATTTGTGTAATTAAATATGATTTTGCTTTTTTAACTTTTTCTTCTTTTTCCCTTTGCCTTCTTAATTCTTTACTATGTTTGATTTGTTCTCTCATGTCTAATGTAAACTGTGAAGGAGCAACTCCAATGGTTGCGTGACTCAACTTTAAATCATTCATTAAGTCAGTAGTACTATACACTAAACAATAAACAATACTCTAAATGTTTAGTTGACATGTATATCACACAAAATAAATAAATAACGATTTTATAAGTCAAACTAGATATCAAGCCTATTTACTATTTTTGTCATTTTCTCTTTATTCATTCACCTAAATATAAAAAAAAGAACAGTTAAAATTATAATAATAGATAATTAATATATTCATTTATTATTTATATATTTTAAAATAATTTAGTAGTTTGTTTTTGATGTCGAACTGGTGATGCTTCAGGTGCATACATTCCCATTCTAGCTTCTAATGTATTTCTCAATCCATCATTAGTTTTAATTTCATTTAATATCTTTTTATTCATTTCTCTTTCACGATCAGATAATTTATATTCACTTCGCAATCTATTCTCTTCCATTTGACGGAATTGAATATCTCTCACCTTCTCAGCTTCCATTCTACGTCTTCGAGTCTCGGCTTGTTCTCTTTCCAAAGCTTTTTTATTTTCAATAATCATTTGTCTTCTATATTCTTTATCTCTAGCATCTTCTTCTTCACTATATCATAAAATATAATAAAAAATATATATACTGCTCATGTTTCTTTACTTCCATTTGATTCAATAATGCTCTAGTTTGTTCCTCATTATTTCTTCTTATTTCTTCTTGTTTCTCTCTTTCAATTCTGTCTAATTCAGCTTCTCTTTCTCTAAAGTGTTGATCAATACGTGCATTCAATGCTTCTTCACTCATAAACTCTTCTTTCCTATTCATTTTATTCATTTCTGCTAATTTTTGTTGTCTATCATAAGTTTTTCTTAACCATAATTCTCTTTCTAATTCTTGTTGATCTAATCTTTCCTTTTCTTCTTTCATTAATCTCATATCATTCATACGCTCTATTTCTGCTTCTTTAGCTAATCTTGCTTTATTCTTGATATTATCAGCTTGGATTTGATCTAATTCTTGTTTACGTCTAAGCTTTTCCTCTCTAGCTTGTTGTTCTTCATATTCCATTAATTTCTGAATTCTACGGACTTCTTTTCTTTCTTGTTTTCGTGTATGCTCAGCTTCTTGCTCTTTAGCTTCAGCTCTTTCTCTTAATTGAGTTAATTGAATTTGTCTAATTCTTTCAGATTGTTTCTGTTTCTCTATCATTTTCTGTCTTTCTTCTTCTTTGAATTTTTCATAATCTTTCTTTATTTCATTTCTTGTTTGCTCTATTTTATGTTCTTCTTCTTGTCTATATTGTTGATGCTCTTGTAATTGTAACGTTCTTACTCTATTTGTTTCATTGATTCTTTCTTGTTCTTCACGTCTTCTTCTTTCATCATCTTCTTCTTCCTTTAAATTATAATATGTTTGTAATAAAGTCCAGTCCATTTCTCCTTGACCCACTCTTTGAGTTGTTTTCTTTGCATCTTCTGCATAATCTCTTAATGTATCATCATCTAATGCTTCTTCTTCTTCTTCTGGATATTTCTTACTTCTATAGTTATTGATACTTCCTGTTGTGCTTGGACGACTACCAGTTCCTCCTGCTGGTGCAGTTGGAAGGTTTGTCTCCCATTTGCCTGTTAAACGCATTAATCTTGGGGATTTGAATGTCAATCTACCTGTTTTGAATGCAAATAATGTACTATATGGATTATTAGATTATTTATTAAATATTTATACTCTGGACGCATTTGTGCTTGAATATTTACTTCTAATTGTGAGAGATCATTTTGTTGGATTGGAAAACGGACATGCTTCATAAATTCATTTACTTCAGTATTGATTATTTTACGAATTAATGGATCCTTAGCATATTTGGGGTATAATTGGTTTAAGATCAAACCTTTAGCTTTTTTAACTTTCTCATCTCTTTCTCTTTGTCTTTTGATCATTCTACTGTGTTGAACACTTTCTCTCATATTCATTGTGAATTCTGAAGGAGCAATTCCAATTGTAGCTGGTTTTGGTATTACGGTAAGTGATGGTAGTCTATCAGACGATATTATTTCAATAAATACGTAGTCTTATGCATTCCTATCAATAAAATGGCGTTATTAAAAAGAAAAAACCGTTATTAAAACAGCTAGATTTGATGGCTTGACAAAACCACTATATATTTATAATTGATTTACCAAAAGCAACAAAAAAATAACCCCAAAATAACAAGATTCACATTTTTAGGAATGAGTGGAACTCCAAATAACGAAGGTTCTCCACCATCATTTTCTAATAGTATGCATAGTCATCATTCAAATGGTTATAATAGTATTTCTTTTACATCTTACTCATTTGCAGATAATTACAGTGGGAATGAAAATGAAATTAACCAAGATGATTTTGGATCTATTGCAGCCCCACCTAACATACAAATATCGCAGGAGTCACAAGTGAATAACGAAATGCGTAATACAGGTGAAATAGAAATATCTGGATTTCAATTATCACCTACTGCTTCATTTTTCCCTACAGATCAAGTGTATGATTTTATGGAAACTGAAAATGGACCACTTCCTGGTGCAACGAACTGTATATTATATTGTAATTGTTATTATTATAGTCTCTCAACAACCAATTGCAGATGAACGAGTAGACTCAGCAAATATACTGAATGATTTTCAAATAGAAAGTGAGGAGAATGATGATGGTATAAAATCATATTATTTTCTAATTTCTAAAGATTTTTTCCTCACACAACAGGAAATAGATCCAAACCCTCAATCATCACCATCAAAACTTCAAAATCAAAACGCTTCACCTCCATCCTATCTTAATTTTATGGATGCTGAGCCAATATCACAAGATATACAATCTTCACCTCCATTGATATCATCTTCAAGAAAAATCTTCTCATCACTTGAATATCGTATATTTATATATTATAATTAATTAGAGTCAAGGATATATGATGATAGAACAATCAAAAACCTAACATCAGAATCCAATGAATTATTAAAGGATGTGGATATATTAGAACCAAATCAATTAAATATGAATTACTTTAGAAAGACAGGATTTCGAAATGTAGTGTTGGTTAATTCAATCACTAAAATGACTGATTTTCATTGCCCTGATATTACAAGAGATAATTTGATTATTACATTGACAGGATTAGATTTAAAAGCATATAATGTATATATATTATTATTATTATTATTAATTATTATATGTAAATAGATAGAAACACGTAAATATGAATCATTCAACCAAAATCAATGGCTGGAAATATACAATCATGCATCTGTTACACATAGAACTATTCAATCACAACGTATAATATAATATATAATATAATATAATATAGCTTGTCGTTTCATCAGTACAGATGTATCCAATACAATATTAAACTCATTTCGTTTACCTAAGATCATTCATGATTTAGACTTCAAATCATTAGTTCCAAAATATAAAGATATTCGTTCAGGTTTATATTTGTTGATGTCAGTGAGTGGTTTTTATTTAGATTTTCATATTGAACAAAGTGGAACAGCTACTTGGTATTACTGCTGTGATGGAGATTTATATTTCTACTTAATTTGTCCAAATGAAGAGAATTTAGAGTTATTTAAAGAATGGTATGAAAGTAATTCAATAGACAGTAATATACTATACACTGATATGAATGATAATGATGGAAATCCATTGAAAGAAAAGATGATTACAATAACATTAAAAGTGGGCGATTTTATGATAATACCATCAGGATGGATATATAGCTTTTATTGTAGTTCAAATGCAATATTATTTTCTGGAAATTTCTTACATGGTTTTGATTTATTAGTTGAATTATATGTAAGAGATTTAGAAGAAACGTTGAAATATCCTGATACAATATTATATGAGAATTTTCAAGAGGAATTATGGCATGGTTGTCAGAAATACTTGGGATTATTGAGATTAATGAGTTTCAATAATAATAATAATAATATGATAAGTAATTATGAATTAAATGGTTTACCTTCATTGATCTGTTCATTATCCAATTGGTTTCAATGTTTAAGTGATGAATCTGATAATGATACTTATGACAATAGTATAAGAGAAGCAGCAAATAATGCATCAATAGCAACACACTGTAATGGTCCATTAGATATGTTGAGTGAATTAATCACAAGATTAAGAAAAGAACAATGGAAAGAACGTAAAAGTAGTGTTCCTAAGATATCATATTCTATTGAAAGTGAAACAACAATGCAACAAGTATTAGGTGATAACAATAGTGATGATAATGATAATGATAATGAAAGTGATAGTGAAAGTGAAAGTAATGATAGTAGAAATAATAATAACAATAATATTCATACAATAGGTAAAGTTCCACCAGTTGGTTTAGTTGGTGGAGGTAAATATATACCAATTAATAATAATAATAATAATAATTTATCATCATATTCTGAAAGTGATAATGATTCTGATGATTTTAATTATAACAACAACAATCAATAATAAAATACCATCATCATCATCATTATCTTTACCACCAACTTATTTTGTAGATTGTATATGTGGATTGAGAGGAATGAATTTAAAAGATAATTTACCGTTAGTTCAGTGTTGTATTTGCCAAGTTTATTTTCATAAAGAACATGTTTTACAATCAAATAATAGTTATTATTATTGTCATAAATGTAAAGAAAAACAATCATCACCACAACCACCTGATTTACCTCCAAAACCTCCTGCATTACCTCCCAAACCAATAATATTGAGTAATAATAATAATAAAACTAAAAAAGTAGTAAAAATAAATGAAAATGATATTTTACCAACTAAAAAGAGGAGGAGAAGATCAATTCAGAAAGATTATGAAATAGATGATGATTATATAGAAAAAGAAGAAGAATATATTTATAATAAAGATGATGGAGGATATGATGATGATGGAGATGGAGATTATGGAAGTGAAGATGATGGTGAAATGATGAAAAAGAAGAAAAATACAAAGAAACGAAAAAGAACCAATTATTATGTAAATCAAATAAATTCTGATAGGAAAGCTCAACATTTGTTGTTACAACAACAACAACAACAACAACAACAACAATCTGGAGTAATTCCTCCACCTGTTTCAGCACCACCACCTAAAAAGAAAGAAAATAAAAAACAATCATCATTTAAAAACATTATGAAGAATTTGAAAAAGAAAAGAGATTAAGTGTTTATTTTTTTGTATTTAATTTTATGTTTTATAAGTGTTGTATTTTGTTTTTTGTTGTTATTTATTATTTATAAAGTAAAGAAAACAATTACATGTAATTATGTCATTTTGACCCAAAAATTTTATTTTATTTATTTATTTATTTATTTATTTACTTTAGAAAGTATTAAGTGATAGAGAAAGATATAGCTTCATTTCATTGTTTTTGAGGTGATTTTCGCTAATTAGACTTTAAAAGCAGTATAGATTGAAAAACACCATTGAGTGTAATATAAAAGTATACTATTCGAATTTATATATCATCACGTATAAAGAATATAAACACATACTAATGCAAATTAGCTATGATGGAGTTGAATTCACAGTAAATCAAATTATTCAAAGAATGATTTGAAGATATGAATTATATAAAAAATAGTCGCTTTTATGAATGACTTGTGTAAATATAAAAAGAACTATAAGAATAGAGTTTTCTGATATATATTAATTAATAAAGAAGAAAACATATATCAAATTCTTAATTACTTGAATTTTAACACTTTTTATCTATTTTCCTATAAAATAGTGTAGTATTGTAAAAAATTCTCGGCTTTATATTTGATTTTCTTAGAAGATTGACTAGGAAATACAATTCTTTTGGTATAGTCGAAGTTGTTGTATATAGGGTTCTTGCGCAATTTTGGCGGTATGATAAAACCTCGATGAAATAAGCTTGTTAATTATTTTCTCTAAATTTATGGATTATAGATGGTATGGTATGGTATAGAGACATTAAAAAAGTATGATTATGCGCATAAACTGCAAAATGCTGTCCCAATTCCTATCTCAGATTTCAATATATGTTTTGCTATGAGTAAAGAATACTAAATCCATCTGATAACAACCAGGTTTTCTTAATTGAAGCAAATGGTAGATCATTCTAATAATTTTTGAATGAAGATTTCCACTATTGATATGCTTTGTGTTGTTGCGGATATAAAATGATTAAACATACAATTTTTAACTGTATTAAGTCAGTATAACCATTTTATAAAAAGAACAAATTTTTATTTATTTGGCTTGATGTAAAGTTTGAATATATTACACAAGAAAATGAGAGTATTTAAAGAGAGTATTGGGGATGGGTATATGTTAAACTTTGCTATTGTTATAGATTCTATTCAGCAATGGTGAATAGAAAGTTCAAAGAAGTTGAATTGATTATTGAAAATGAAGAAACTCCTTGTGTTTCTTCTATTTTGTGTGTATCAAATGAAAGGATGAATGATATAATAAATGACGATATAATTGAAGATAAAGTTACACTTCCTGACCAAATTACCAAGAAAGCGTTTTCACTATTATGTAGCTATTATGGATATGGAATGATAGATATTAATAAAGATAATGTGGTTGAATTATTGATATGTTGTCTTTGTTTGAATGAAGTAAATCTACTATGTATATGTAGAAAATACATACTAACTCATCTGAACAACAGATTTGTAGTTGATATAATTAAATTAATTGAAGAAGTACCAAGTAATTATTTGGATGATGAAGAAGCATTAGTGAGTGATTATATTAGGTTAAGATGTATATCAATATTGGATGATAATAAAATATTTCGCATGTTAAATCTAAACAATCTAAAATTCATAATTACACTTGAGAATCTATTAATTCCAAATGAAAAATATATATTAAATAAGATCTTGAAACACTACCATGAAAATATCGAAAGAATAGAAAGTATAAAACATAAAAATGCAAAATACAATGAAATTATGAAATATATAAATTGGAAAGATATCAAAATTCATGAGATTGATGAAAGTGATTTAGAAATTATAGATATGAATATAATGAAAAAAAGTCCAAAATCAAAAATTAATAAAAAGAAAAAATGGAAGAATTCCTCATACGAGAAATGAAGTATTAAATGAGATGATATTAAAGGGTATAAAGGATATTGATTCAATAGAAAAAATATATTGTATATTATTATTATAATTATATTTCAAATAGATGAAGATTGTAAATATATATTATCATTTGATAATTTATTTGTTGAAATTAGTAAATATTTGAAAGAAAGTGAATATTTAATAGAAATAGTAACCATATTGAGGATAATAAAAGAACTGAAAATAGACAAGAACAAATTGGATATGAAAAATAGTGACAAAAGAAGTGTAATTAGATTATTAGTTAAGGAATATGAATCAAATGAAGAAGACAAATCACTGATTGTGGAATGTTTATTATTTTTCTTAGATAATAGTATATATACTGTAATATATTATCATAAATATAGAAGAAATAATGCAATCTGTCTTTAATTTTTATGGTAATTCTATATTTGCAGACTTATTAAATTGTGAAAGAATTGATGATAAATCAAAAATAATTGAATATGTTAGAGATTGTATGAATGAAAGTGATAGAAAACAAATAATATTGGCTATAAATGATGATGAAATAAAAGGTGAATTATTTCCACCATCCTTATATCACTTTTATGATTCTAGTATAGAATATAAACTTACATCATCAAATGATATAAAAGTGGGAATAGAACTAAATTATTTCACATCATCATGTTCAATACTAAAAGGTAATGAAATAACAGAATTAAGATCAGATGGTTATTCATGTTGCGTTCCTAATTATGTATATTATCATTCCTCTAAGAATGAAGTAAATGTTGGTGAACTTGCAGAAGTCAATGGTAAACAGAATCAAATAATAAAATATCCAATGAATATAATTGGGCTAAGATATACTAATTCAGTTGTTCAAAATGCAGTTCGTAATTCTCCAGTAGCAATAGTAAACGATAATGGAATTCCTAAATATGAATTACAATTCAATAACAATATTGTTCATTTGTCTGCTAAAGATGTTTTACTAGAAATTTTGAAATATATAAAAAGAAGAATTAACAACAGTCTTAATCTAAACAATGGCCAAAAAATAATAGCGAAAATGTCAATTCCTATTGATTTAAATGATAAACAGAAAAAAGAGATTATAGAATGTGCAAAAGAAGCTGATATACTAGTAGAAATATTAATTCCTACTCCAATAGCAATATGCTCATCTTATTATCGTAATATTAATATGGATAATTATAAAATAGAGAAAATATTAGTATGTGATTTAAATTTGGAAAGTTTTGAATGTTCTATTGTAGAAATGAATAATAGAAGAAAAGCCATGAAAATTATATCATCTATACAAATTGATACTGGAAGTAATATGTTTATAGAAAAACTTGTTAATTATTATAGAAATGAATGCGAAGTACAAGCAGGATTAAAGATATCAAATCAAAAAATGCTGTGCAAACTTAGAAAAGAATGCCGAAATGTAGGAGAATATCTGTATGACGATAGTTATATTTACAACATTGATTGTGATTTTTTAGAAGATTGTGATGTTGATACAGAAGTTACTCCAGCCACATTTCAACATATATGTAGAGATTTGTTTGATAGAGTATATAATAGAGTTTATTCCCTTATAAATGAAAGTATATTGTCAAAGAATGATATTAGAAGAATAGTTATAAAATGTAGTGATGTGAAAATAATGAAAAAGTATTTAAAATCTAGATTATCGATTGAAACAGAAGATGTGAAAAGTATTAGTTCAATTAACATTGAGTAATAATGCTTTTATTTTAAAATTATTTGTTGTTATTATTAAATATTTTAAAATCAAAAAAAAGAAGAGTAATTTTACAAATTTGTACAATAATTAGTCATTTTAACTGTCATTAAGAGCTGCAACACCTGGTAATAATTTACCTTCCATAACTTCTAAGCTAGCACCTCCTCCAGTTGAAACATGGCTGATCTTTCCAGATAATCCAGTCTTTTTCAAAGCAGATACTGAATCACCTCCTCCAACGATTGAAATAGCACCATTTTCAGTACATTTAGCTACAGTTTGTGCAATTGATAATGTACCTTTAGCGAATGGAGCATATTCAAATACACCCATTGGTCCATTCCATACAATAGTTTTAGCTTCACCTAATTTCTTAGCGAATAATTCTTCAGTCTTTGGACCTATATCTAAACCTAATTTACCAGCTGGCATATGATCCCAAGCACATACTTCATGAGCTGATTTAGCACTCATTTCATCTGCACATACTACATCTACTGGTAATACTAATTCTACACCTTTAGCTTTAGCATCCTTTACTAATTGTTGTGTGAATTCCATTTGTGCTGGTTCTACTAAACTCTTACCTACTTCTTTACCCATTGCTTTGTAGAAGGTGAACATCATAGCACCACCGATCAATAATTTATTAGCTTTTTGAATCAATGATTTCATTACTGGAATCTTTGTTGATACTTTTGCACCACCAACTACTACAACTAATGGACGTTTTGGATCATCAATAGCACCATATAAGAAGGCTAATTCTTTTTCCATTAACATACCAGCAGCAGCTCTCTTGCATAACTTAGCAACACCAGCTGTTGATGCATGAGCTCTATGAGCTGTACCAAAGGCATCATTGACGTAGTATGTTGCTCCTGTTGATTCTACTAATGCTTTAGCGAAATCTGGCTTGTTCTTTGTCTCACCTGGGTTGAATCTTACATTTTCTAATAACATTAAATCTCCGTCTTTTAATTGATCAGCTTGTTTCTTTACAACTGGGCCTGTGACTTCGGGTACATAGTAGACTTTTTTACCGAATAATTCTGATAATCTGTTAGCTACTGGGTCTAATCTTAATTTATCATCAACCTTCTTTGGTTTGCCTAAATGAGTGCAGACTACTACACGAGCTCCAGCTTCTGATAATAATTTAAGAGTTGGAATGGCAGCTCTGATTCTTGTATCATCGGTAATCTTTCTTGATCCATCCTTTGCAAGTGGTACATTCAAATCACATCTTACAAATACAGTTTGTCCCTAATTTATTGATAATAAACAATGTATAATATACTTTTAAGTTTTCTGATGCAATGAGTTTTTTTACTGTTAATTTATTAGCTGGATGATTAGCTGGTAATGCAGAGAATGATCTCAAGGTCATTTTTGCATATAAACCACTTTTTAATACAGAAGATGATGTCTTAAATACGGCCTATAGTATAAATGCAATTAAATCCATACTTGCATGGTTATTTGGGTCAAAAAAAGAATTTAATTTAACACTCTTCAAATCTAGAATAGTCGTTTAGAATATTCTAATTCAAATTGATTGGTTCAAAAATCTGTCCAATCATTTTGCATCTTTAGATCTACTTCTCTTTAAATTCAAAATTTATCATCATGCAATCAGTTGCTAGTCGTGCTTTCTCATCATTATCAAAACCAGTCAATATTGGTATCAATGGCTTCGGCAGAATCGGTCGTTTAGTCTTCAGAGCAGGATTAAAGAATCCAAACATAAACATTGTTGCTGTAAACGATCCATTCATTGCTCCAAAATATATGGAATATATGGTTAAATACGATTCAACTCACGGTAGATATGATGGTGATGTTCGTGCTGAAGGTGACTGTTTAATTGGTGATGGACACAAAATCCGTGTTTTCCAAGAGATGGATCCAGCCAATATTAAATGGGGACAAGTTAAAGCTGATTACATTGTTGAATCAACTGGTGCTTTCACAAAGATGGCAGGTGCTTCAAAGCATTTAAAAGCTGGTGCTAAGAAAGTTGTTATC
The DNA here is from genome assembly GCA_002245135.1 of Proteromonas lacertae. Taxonomy (NCBI): domain Eukaryota; class Bigyra; order Opalinata; family Proteromonadidae; genus Proteromonas; species Proteromonas lacertae. The sequence continues at coordinate 212,555 of NGBS01000871.1, forward strand.
TCAGCTCCATCAAAAGATGGTGCTCCAATGTTCGTAATGGGAGTAAACCACGAAAAATACACAAAAGACTTAACAGTAGTATCAAATGCTTCATGCACAACCAACTGTTTAGCCCCATTAGCTAAAGTCATTAATGATAACTTCGGAATCACTGAAGGTTTAATGACAACCATTCACTCAGTAACAGCCACACAAAAAGTATTAGATGGTCCATCCAAGAAAGATTGGAGAGGTGGTAGATCATGCAATTTCAACATCATCCCATCATCTACTGGTGCTGCTAAAGCTGTAGGTAAAGTTATTCCAGAATTAAACGGTAAATTAACAGGTATGGCCTTCCGTGTACCATGTGAAGATGTTTCAGTTGTAGATTTAACATGCACATTAAAGAAGGGTGCTTCATATGATGAAATCAAAGCATGCGTAAAGAAAGCCTCAGAAACAACAATGAAAGGTATTTTAGGATACACTGAAGATGATGTTGTATCATCAGACTTCAAGACCTGTGCCTTATCATCAATCTTTGATGCTAAAGCCGGTATTGCTTTAACAAAGAACTTTGTTAAATTAGTATCATGGTATGATAATGAATGGGGTTACAGTAACAGAATGATTGATTTAATCCTCCATATGGCTAAAGTCGATGGTTATTAAATTAATTTATTTTTCTAAATTGAGCAACTGATAGATTTCAGTTTTGATCATACTAATATTTTGTGTTATTTATTTGGGTGATTATTAGTAATTAAAAAAGATAATAATGAAAATGAAAGGCTCAAGAAAGCTAATTAAGCTGACCATAATTCAGTGATATATCTCTTTTCTTCTTTCAATTTCAATATATATCTTTCAGCTTCATCATGGTTCATATTTCCACAGGTTTCAACACAGTTGACCAAAGATTGATAAATTGCATTACCCATATCAACAGAACCAGCAGATAGCAATTCTACATTTACTATTACCATTCAATACTTTCCATATCATTTCGCAATCTTCATCTACTTTATTCTGAACATACACTTTCTTATCAGTTTCTCTAGAAAAGGCACAATTCAAATGAGTAATAATCTTTTGTTTTTCATATTCCATTAATTCATCTCTATAAATAAAATCTTCATCACTTCTTCTACAACCATAATAGAATAAACATTCACCTATTTCTTTATTCATATTCTTTTTAAAATAACTTCTTTCTTGTAAAATACATCTCATTAATGATATTCCAGTTCCAACACTGATCATTATGATTGGATTGTTTATACTTTTATATAATTCATAGTTATTATGATGAATATAACCTTTAATAATTGTACCAGGAACACTGTGAAGAATATAACCTGAACAAAATCCAACGTATTCTTTGTCTTTTGTCAATTGTTCTTTATATAATCCAATTGTTAAATTGATACAGCTTGGATTAGATAAATTGTGGTTTGAAATAGTGTAAGCTCGAGGTGTAATAAATGGAAATATCTCTAAGAAATCGTGAAGAGGGATTTTAAATGATGGATATAGTTGGATAAAATCTAATAATTTCAATTTCTTTAAACCAAATAACTTCTTATGCAATTCCTTATCATTACATACATTTTGTATCTCACTCTTTTCTTCTGAATCTGTTATATAGGGTATTAAAATACGTAAAAATGATTGTTTTATTGGACTTGAAAGATCATAATAATATTGTAATAATTCCTTTAATGTTGTAGAAGGAGGAAAGAGTAATGGAAGTGTTGATATCTTTGGCAATAAAGTAACTACAAAATGTAAATCAAAATCTAATTTTCTATTTTTAATAAATTAATATATATATATATATATATATATAATATACTCAGCAATTTCTCTAACAGTTTCTTCATCATTCTTTGCATATAAATACAGTGTATCTCCAGTTTGATAATCTAAACCAGTCTTTGAAGTAAACTCTAAATGATGAATTGATTTTTGACATTTTCCTTCACATAATTCAATATTTCTAATTAACTGAAAATCAGCAGAATGAATATAATTCTTGACTCTGTTATCATATCCTGAATTTGGCACTTGGCTGTTAAATGGACCAGTAATTAATTCAAATTTATATTCAAATTGAGAAGCAGTAGAGGTGTTGTTATTATTAATACCATTATCTTTACACTCATCTGGATTTATTAACTATTTTAAACAAATATATAGTAATATATACTCCTTTTAATACTTCAATTAAACCATCACACCAACTGTGGAAATCTAATTCAATATCACCTCCAGCATCTCCTTCACAAAATTTATATATTCTTTTACCTCCTTTTCTTTCAAGTAATTTATCTGTTTGTTTACCTGTTTCACAGAATTTACGGTAAGCTCTGTCTCCTAAGCCAAAAACACTATAATTAAGTGAGGATAAAGCTCCCGGTGCTAAATCATCGTCTTTTAACCAATTACAGAATCTTATTGCATTATCTGTTGGTTCTCCGTCTCCATAGGTTGACATTAAGAATAATCCTAATTTACAGTTCATTATTATATCCTCACTAAAATCTTCTAAATCATGTATTTCTGAACTGATTTTTACCTTTTTCAACTTATCACATAGCTGAGAAGCAAAATCTTCAGATGTACCAGACTGAGTACCATAAAAAATATCTACACATAACAAAGGCTCATCATTATCTTGATCTTTATACTCTTCATAAGGATCTTGTCTAAATCAAAAATAGAGTTTAATAAAATATACCTTGGATTTGTTGGATCATTTGCATTGCTCAAGCAACTTGTAACCATTGATAAAGATTGAACAGCATAGCTGACAATGCTTTGTATTGAGCTAATCATTTTTTCAAACTTAATTCAAGCTTCATTCAAGCCTTTGAATTGTTTTTTCATTTTTTGAAGTTGTTTTAGATTAAAATTGAACTTATATTACTCCTTTGGATATTAAATTCTTGATAAAATTAGAATTTAATGTGGTTATATTAAAGACAATAATCAAATATTGTTTTAAATTATCTGTATAATATTCATTTATTAAATTATAGATAATAATCAATTTTTTCTGGTGATACTTTAATTGCGCCATAGCATATACATAAACAAGCTGGCTTTACCTTTGTTTCTTTACATAATACACAGCTGAAGCACAATAAAGATGTAGATATTAACATCTGAATAACAGCCACTACAAAATAAGTAAACATGAAATAGGATATAGGTATTGAAAGTGTTGATAGAAATATCATATATATTATTAAAAGTCTTACATAAATAATCCATTTCTCATAACAGCTTGAAATACAAACTAAAATAATACAAACAGTTGAAATTACTGTATTAATAATTGATACAATAAAACCAGCTAAATGAATCCATTTAAGCCATGGCATATCAACATAATACTTTGTATCTGAATGTAAATATAGTATTAGGAGTGTTAATGCGTGAATAAAATATAATACTAATATAAATTTGACTAATTTTTCATGCTGTGAATCATCTCTCTTTGTTATTAAACAACAATTACTTCTTTTTTGATTTACTATTTCTTCATTATGTATTGTTCTTCTTTCTGTTTCTTCTGCTTCTCTTTTTTCTCTTTTATGTCTATTAATCATTCCACTTAGTTCATTTAGTGGATTATAGTAATTTTGATTGATCCAACTTTTTCTATACATCATAACTTTTATTTTTATTTCTCTTTTACCTCCTATTAGTCGATTTGCTGCATAGATCGAATCTTCAGATAAATGAACATGAACTTGGTTAAGTATTACCTCATTTCTGTCAGTTACATCAAAGAATTTGTTTTCTGATTTAATTAAATAATCAGGAACTTCGATAAACCCAACTTCTTGAGCTGTAGGCACTGTAATTACATAATTACAAATATGGTATAATTCTTCTTCCTCTTCTATTGCCCAAGCTTTATTTTTATAATAGTTTGTATATTTTCGCCATTGTGAATGCACTTCAAGGAATTTAGATATACAACTAAAACAATGTAAATAATACATCAGTTTAACTCTGCAATCATCTTCTACTTTTGTTGTATGTCCTGTTTCTTTTATATCTAATTCATGCCTTATTCCTACCTGAGTTCTTGTTGCTTCAACTCCTACTAAAGCCATTTTTCGGTTTAATATTTTCAAGCTTTCAAGCTTGTTTTTGTTGTAAGAAAAAAAAACAAGCAAACATCATTAAATCAAAATATTATTATGATACTCAATACATCTATTTGACTATAAAATACCTAGATCTACCTAAACATAAAAAGTTGAGTGTTTTGGCACTAATAGTATTAATTTGTTGTTATTTCTCTTTATTGATAGACTATGATAACTTCCTCTTCCAATACCACCACCATTATTCAAACTGTCAAACATTTTCATTTTCCTTAACTTCCTTTTGTAATCTCTAATATCTTCATAATATATTTTATAAACTTCAACATTATCACTCTTTTTTTCTAATATACTGGATAAGTCTTCAATATTTATTTCTTTACTTTCTTTTACAACTTCTTTTATTACCATATCATAATTATTCTTAAGTAATGGTTTATAATTAATCTCACTCCATTTTCACACTTTTATCATTCAATTTAATATTTAATAAATATTTAGTATAAAATGAATTTGGTGAATTAGCTCTACTTCCAAAGCTTGTTCCTTTTGAACCAAATGTATAACTTCTACTAACTTCAGGATATATACATACTCTATTCTTACGAATTTTATTATCTCTTAATACCAATCATCCCAATGATGCTTTTGGCCATTTATTTCTTATTTCATCCCAAAAGTCTTTTCTCATTAACCATCCTAAACCAGGGAAAAAATCAGTTCTATATAATGCTTCTATTATTATTATTATATTAATATATTATATATATTATATACTTGGATTTTCTACATTCTGTGGAAAACCATTATCATTCCAAGCACTAAGACACATTATTCTATTAAAAAAATATTACATAATTATATTATACGATTTATCTTCACTCATTATATCAGATAAACCATAAAAGAATTCAAGAAAATCATCAGCAAATTCTAAATCATCTTCTATTACTATTACTTGTTTATAATTCAATTCATCAAATATCTGTTTTAATGCCCAACCATAATGAATTGCTAGTCTTTTATATCCATCTCTGGCTTTTGCTACTTCATGATTTATATGAATTGTTTTTATTTTCTCTTTATTTTCTTTTATAAAATCTTTTATTACTTTACTTACTTCTTTATCATTTCCATCTTGACTAATGACTAAATCTGGCTTTGATGGAGGATTTGGCAAATTGCATAGTTTCAAAACAGATTTTAATGTTCTTTCTAAATACTTATCTCTGTTATAACAAATCAACAACATAGCTGTCTTTAGTTTTGAATAATGACTGATTTTCAACTCATTAAACCCATCTATAAGCCAGCTGTTTACATTATTGCCTTTGTATTTTGACATTTTTATTAAATGTGATTTATTTTTACAGAATTTCGATAATGCAATATACACTACACAAAAAGTTAATAAAAGCAAAGTAAACAACATCTCATTATAAATTATAAAAAAAAGAGTAAAAATTGAACTTGACTTTTATCAAGCTCTTTTCATTTTTATTTTGATATTATGTGTTTATTGGCTTATATCCTGTATGAATGGAAGTAGTGTGATATCAGATTAAATATACGCAACACTGTTGTATATAATAACTCAGTTGCTATAAGTTTTTTTAACTACAAACGTCTAATTCCGGTTTATTATTATTCCGCATTGAAACCATCCACATGCCTTAGTCATTTTATATACACTTCATATTGTTATTATAATAACAGTACAAATACTGTACATTTCGATAATGCAATTATACTTACTATAAAAAAGTGATAAGAATGAAATTAAAATAATGAATGTTTTAATTCTTTTAAATCACCTTCATCATATTTATATATAAGACTGGACGTTATTTAATCTGATATAAAGAGTATTAATGGAAAATAAGAAATTGAATAGAGTTAATAGCTTATGTGAATTTAAGAAATTAATTAACAATAATCCCAACCTTATCATGTCACAATAAATAATTAACTAAAAAAAAACACATATATAATTTATTAAATTAATAGAGATGCTAATTGATTATTCACACTCTCAGGCAAGACAGGTTCTGGTGTTTTAGCACTATTGATCAAATACCCAAATGTCACATTTGCTTCTAATATTGGACTATATAAATTAAAATCTTCTTTATAACATCTTATATCTAACCAACTCGATAGTTCTGATAATATTCCATATTTCTTAAACAATTTGAATAATTTTCGAGTATAAAAACCTTTCCACATTTTCTGTATATAAATTGAACATTTTGTCATATACCATTCTGGTAATCCTTTGATTCCTTCTATACAACTTCCTAATATTGAGATATTATATCCTAAATTAGACATCTTATATTCATTAGATAATAAATCCCACAATAAATGAAAGATTAATGAAGTGTGCTTCAAGTTTGACAAACACATTACGTATATGAAAATTGGTAATATAGTATCAATCGTTAAAGATTCGGATGAGATTTTGTGTATTTTCATTTTGTTTATTATATTATCAACTACTTTATTCAGAGTTAATATATAATAATCTAACGAACTTAAATCATTCATTATATTTATTAAATCGATTTCACAATTCCAATTCACTTTGGATGGATGAATTTTTCTATTAATATTTAAGATTTTGGCTAATAACAGTGGTTTGTATTGTAATATAAATGATTTTACACTTAATATCATTGAATCTTCATCTCTGTATTGCTTATTAGCTATTAAATGAATTTTCTATTTAATTATGAATATTAATGAATATATATATATACTTGTAATAGTGGAACAGTTGTAAATTTCATACAGAATAAATAAATACAAGTCCAATCTAATACATTCTTACTTTTACCATATTTAGATCTTATTAATTCATATAATTTTGTAATAGTTTGATTGATGGCTTGAGTTATTTGAATATAATCATTTTGAGGGTTACTAGTGTTATTATTACTTACATTTCCTTTGTTGTTATTAAACCAAATAATATAATCAGATATATGTTGATATTGTGATAATACTATCGAATATTCTCTCATTCTATATTCAATGTTATAATCAATTGATTTCTCTATATCTGGTAAAGAAGGGTTGATTAATTCATCACCATTAAAATTGATTTGATTTTCATCATTTTTATTATCTATTATACTAGAATCTGATAGTTTTTGAATTGGTAATGTGGTTAGCGAAACTATAAAAAATAAAAATGAAATAATAATATATACTTTTTTCTGTTCCTAGTTTTGATATTATATTTCTCTGTTGATAACAACTTGTACAGACTCTTCTACATTTATCTTTATAAAAAAGTGGTATTCTATATTTAGAACAATCATTACACAGTATCTTTTTACATATTGAACATCGATGTTTCGTTGTAATAAAACTAAATGACATTCCACATCTTTGACAAGCATATATTGAATCTTTTAACGATATATTTTGATTATTATCTGGAAAATGGCTATAAAAAATTAAATAATATTATATATTTATTTATATACGGTTGTTGTATAGGTTGTTCTAATGATTTATTAAACATTTGAAATACAGAATCTATTGCAACTGCAGCTATATAACCAGAATCACATAGATTAGGAATATTATTATTATTATTATTATTATTTTTCAAATTGTTTGTTATATTGGTGATATATACATACAATGTAGAATCTATTGGAATTGATGAGAATTTTCCAACTATTCTTTCCCTTTGTTTTTGTAAGAATGTATTTGATAACCAATGGTGTGATCTACCTGATAGTAATTCTAACGTTCCAATTCGTTCTTCACCTGTTGTTAAATGAGATGAATTACAGAAGCCAATGAAGGAAATGCGTGGAATTAAATCGAATTCTATATCATCATCGATTATATCTTTTACTATTGAACCACCTAAATAAATATATAAGAATATAAGAATATACATTCACCACATGCTAGTATGAGTAATGATTGACACTTTGTTTTTTTCAATATAAATCGAAATACTGATTTTATATGTTCAAATGGTAAAACTGATTCTGGTGTTGCATTTGGATTGATTATTACTGTTCCATAACCTTTCTTTTGAGCTCGTTCAAAATAGGGATACATTGAACCAAATCTAAGGCCAGTTTTGATGGAGAGAATGTAACTCCATATACCTATTGATGAATCAGGGGAAAGATCTGGAACAATTACCATTAACACTGGAGCTGCATAGTAGTTCCTATTTTATAAAAGTTATATGCAAAGATACTGTGTAAAATAATGACTAGAACTGAATGAATAATCCTTTAAGGGAATGGAAATTGGTATAAAGTTGTATCTATAAATTAAATATATTTATCATAATAAAAATATATTGATACTCGGTGTACATTTGCCTTGTAATGTATTTGGTAAGAGAATTCTGAAAACCTGGCGAAAATAGGAAAGGATCAACACAGGAACTTAGTTGTCTATAATCTGATTTTTCAGTGTATTTGATATAAAGATGGCCTGATGCATCTGAATAAATAGAGTACTTTTCGTGTTTATCATCTTTATCTATGTGATATTCTATAATCTTTTTGTATTCAATGACTGGTTTTCCTGCCACTGATATTGCTGAAAACATGATATGTTGATTGAATTGAAGAGAGGAAGAAAAAGAAATTGACTTTTGAGCCAAAGCTTGGCAATAGGTTCGGATCAAATTTCAAATTTAAAATGGATTCTCAAATTTCAGCTCTGCTAGCTGAGGTATTACAAAAAGAAGAAGCAAAACCGAATGAATGGAATGCGCTTCATACTATCATATCATTTATAAAAATCCAAGTATAGTTTTAAGATTCTATTTCTAGGCTGAGGATATTTCATTTTTAAAATCACAATGTAACTTATTTGTACAATCTCAGAAAGCTTTTGGTGAGTTTATGGAAAGGGTACAAAGTGAATTAGAGATAATAGATACTACTCTAGTTAAAATTGAGAATCAAATAGAATTACCAGTAGATATAGTTCCAGGGTATAAAAATATCTATTGATTGTTTTAGATATCCAGAGAATAAATCATTAGCAGAAATAGTAATAGATAATTATGAGACAATTCAGCAGCATTGCAAATTATTAGATACTAAAGTGAATACAGAAGCTTGGCAAAAAGAAAACATAGAAATCGAGAAACAACTAAACAATTTAACAGATAGAATTAGTAACACATTATCACCGATGACATTAACAAAAAAGTATTTATCCATATACTTTATTCCTTCAAATCATTAGATTACTAGAGCAAATAAACGGAATTCAAAAGAAAACTGAAGCATTAGAGTCAATTCTACATCAAAAGACAGATCGATCAGAATTAAACAAATATGAAATACTATATGAATCACTAGAAATGAAAGAAAACACATTTAATGATATAAACGACAATATTAATCAATTATCACAACAGATTAATGAAATGTCAGAGTATAATAGTTGTATATATAATATAAATAGTGATTATACATCACATAAAGAAGAATATAGTGAAAATATGCAAGTGTTATCATCCATTAACAATATCATTGAGACTTCATCCCTTACAAAAGAAATAAATGAAAAAATCAAAGCAAATGAAGAGTTAAACAATAAGCAAATTAGTGAACTATATAATCAACTCAATAATCTCCAATCGTTGTTGGAAGAATACTCATCATCCAATGAAAATATGGAAAATAAGGTAAATGACAATTACAATACATTAACTGCACAATTAAATGTATTACAATCAGAAATAGTTAAAAAAGCAGATAAAACATTATTAGAGTTGAAAATCAATAAAGATATTTATGAAAATGAAATTAATAGATTAAAATTATGTTATAATACAACAGCTAGAAAGACAGATTGTGAGAAAATTACTCAAACAATCAAAGAAATTATTCAATCAATTCAAACTCTATCAAAAAAGACAGAATATTCAATACGATTTATAGAATGGTTTTCTGAAAGAGGTGAAGCTTATGAACACAATATTTCCACTATTGAGAGGAATATTAATAATTTGGTACAAACATCTGATCCTAGAATAAGAGAACCTTATGATGGGAGAGTTAGATTTACATAATGACATTGACAATAAAATAAAATAATAATTTATTAAATTAATTACTTATTTTTAAGTATTTTTTATTTGTTATTTATCACACACTATTGAATGAGTCTTTACATCGTAACGTTTCCAACCTGGAGGTTTTGTATTTTCAGTTTCACTATCTTTAGACGGTTTAGAATCGTTGTGATAGATGTTTGGCCTGTTATAACCATTCTTATACGCTAATTTGTCATCAAACAGCAATTTTGGTACTTTTCCTATTTCTTCAGCTTCTTCATCTTTTAAATATGTTATAAACTTCATAAAATAATAAAAAAGAAGGAAGAAAAACGAAATTAAACAAGAATTCTTACTGGTATTGTAGGATAAGAATTGTATTGAATGACCAATCCAAATTAACGCTATTGACACTAAAAACACAATTACTGGGACGTAACCAAACCGAAATTCCATTATTCTATAAAAACAAATTCAAATTATTCTCAAGCTTTTTGTTTTTGTTTTTTTGCTTTTTTACAAGATTTAGTAAAATGTAGAGATATAAAAATCTCCATATCATATATAAAGCATTCATTTTTACAATTTGATATATTTGCAGTTTATTCAATTACAATATAAATCGATGGGTAATGAAAAAGCGAAATGGGTTATTCAAAACATTCAAAATTCAAAATTTCACAGTTTATTTTTTCAAATTGAAAGATGTATAGAAGAGCTACATTATCAGTTGTTCCAGGTAATGCATGCAGAGAATCTATGGATTATTCTTCAGGGAAGAGTCTAGGAAGAAAGTCAATGGCTGCTCCATCTAGACCTAGTTCTGGGTATTTTGTATTTTATTATTACTTAGGAGAACTAGTTGTTCTACAACATCAAGAAAATTACAATCAAATATAAAATTATACGAATCTAAGAAATATCAAGATGCTGCAGTTGCTAAAGTACTTCAATTTCTAACTGATCGTGCATATGATCAACAAATATCATCATCGATATTATCAAGACCGACTGGTGCTCAATACATAAATATACTTCGATTTGTATTAAAGCAACACGATCCCAATTTAATAATAACAGAAAAGAGTAATAAAGATATTATTGGTATTCTTAAAAGTTTAAAGTATTTTTCAATATTGTATAATATAATTTAGTTGTCCATGTGCTGTATCACAAACCACATTAAGTTCAATTGGTAGTCCTCATACATGGCCAACATTATTGTACATATTAAAATGGTTGGTAGAATTAATTGAATATATACAAAGCACAGAAGGGAATAAATCAAATGAATGGGATTACCAGTATTATGAATTTTCAGGTGAATCATATAACTACTTTTTAATGGCAAATGACGATAAAGTATTAGAATTAGAAGATGAAATGAAAAAGAAGTTAGATGAAATAATAAATCAAGCAAATAGTGAATTAGAAGCAGCAATTATTGAAAAACAAGAGTTACAAGATAGATTAAACACATTATCTCGATCAGGTATGAAGATTCAAGAATTAAAGAAGAGAAATCATGAATTATATGAAGACAAAGCAAAAATGGAAGAATATATTGAACAATATTACAAAAAAATAGATGAGAAACAAAAAGATTTGAATTTATTAGAAAATGAGGAAAAACAGTTAAATGATAAAAAAGAGGAATTACTTAAAGAAAAAAAGAAATTGGAAGAGCAAATAAAATCACAAAAATTCTCACCTCAAGATATACTAAATATGAGAAAAGAAAAGACAATGTTAACTGAAAGTTATAACCAAGCAATAAATGATCAAAATACACTAAAAGCTACAAGATTTGAACATAAATCAAAAATGAATGAATATATAAACAAAACGAAAACATTAATTAGAGAATATAATGATTTATGTGCTGAATTGCTGTTAATACCCACAACTGCTGCTAATGCTAATGGAAATGATTTAAGTGTAGAATTTAGAGATGATTTGTTTGAATCTGGTATTCTTTTTACAAATGACACAAAAATGATAAAAACATACTTAAAGCAGTTTAAACAGTATCTTGTAAATGAGACTGAAGAATGTAACAATGAAGTAATGAAAAAAGATGATATTCTAGATAAAATAAAGAAGAATCAAAAAACATTGAAAGTCTGTGTTGAACAAATAGAGCAGCAATATCAAAAACTATTAGAAAATAGCGAAAAAGAAGAATCTATGTTGAAATCAATCTTAGATGGATTGGAACATCAAATAAAAGAAACATTGGACGAAATAGAAGAGTATGAGAATAAAGCAGCAAATTTTGATCAAGAAGTAGCTAATGATTATGAAACTGTGAGTAAGTTGAGAGAGACTATTGAAATACAGAAAGTACAGAACGAGAATGAGTTGAGAGAATTTTCTAATATAGTTCTACAGAATTTAGAGATATTATCTAGCCATAAAGAACATATACAAGTATATTATACCTGTTTCACTTTAATTTCTCAATAGGATCAATTAAAATTAGTCGAGACTACTTTAGATGAAAAATTGGGAGGCATCAGTCCTTAATAATGTTATATATAATAATACTTATTTTTAATAATTGAATGTTGCTTTTGTTCAAAACAACAAAAAATTTGAAATATTCATCAAGCCAAACTTATAATTATTGACGTTTTAAAATTTAAGTTGTTAGTGTTTTGTACTTTAGAAAAATTGAATAATCATTTATATTTAATTCTTTTAATATAATACAATTATTTATAAATCTTTGTAAAGTAATTGGATAATACAAATAAAATTACAGTTCGTCCTTCAAGTACAATAATAATGGTATATTTATACATTGTTAATTTTAAATGTATTAGCAAGGGACAGCTAATGATGAGACTAACAGAGATTCTTTAAATAAGAAAGCAGGATCTGGAACAAATACTCATAATAGTGTAAATCCTGTTATAATTCCTCAATCTCGTCCATTGACTGCTAATGCGAATGATCCTAAACGAAAAAGAGAGTCGAGAAGAATGACTAATGTATTGGATAAAGTATGCATAGACTAATATATCTAATTCATCTAGCTTGGCTCAGGATGTCTAATAGCAGAAAGATTTAAAATTGTTGAAAAAATAGGAAATGGTTCATTTGGAGAGAGTATATTTATTTTCTAATTATCTATTAAATAGTCGTAAAAGCAATAGATACAACAAACAATAACGAAGTAGCAATCAAATTTGAAAATGCAGCAAATAACCATCCACAATTACATATGGAGATGAAAATATATGATGAATTAAAAGGTAATGTCGGTGTACCAGTAGTATATTACACTGGAGTACAATACAATTACAATATATTAGTAATGGAATTATTAGGAAAAAATTTAGATTCAATATTTGAAGAACGTAAGAAAAAATTTAACTTAAAAACAGTTTTACTATTATTCGATCAAATGTTAGATAGAATAGAACTGCTACATGAGCATGGTTTCGTCTACAGAGATATCAAACCAGAGAACTTTATGTTTGGAAATAATGATAAAAAGGACATACTATACTTAATAGATTTTGGATTATCCAAGCGATATAGAAGCCAATTAACTAGACAACATATCCCATTCAGAGAAGAATCAACATTAACAGGAACAGCAAGATATTGTAGTATAAATGCACATTCAGGTGAACAATCAAGAAGAGATGATTTAGAAGCAATTGGTTATTTATTAGTATATTTTATGAAGGGATGTTTACCATGGCAAGGTTTACCAAGAAACCATCAAATACCACAAATGAAATTAATAGAACAAAAGAAAAGATCAATTCAATTAGAAGATTTGTGTAGAGATTTACCTGATCCATTTAGACAGTATATTGAATATTGTAGAAACTTGGACTTTAAGAGTAAACCTGATTATAGATATTTGAAGAAATTATTCCACAAATTGGCTGATTCTCAGAATATTGTATATGATAATATATATGATTGGACACCTACTGCTGAAGTTCAAACTAAGACTCAAGTTTATAAATCAAAAGCAACTACTAAAGATAATAAACCAAAAACAGCTACAGATACTTGTATATATATATTTTTTAATATTTATTTATGAATAGTGTTGGAAGAAATAGATGAATATCGTGATAAATGTCCTTTGTGCTTATGGAGAACATCAGAAGATGGTGAAAGTAATAATGAACATTATTTTGCATTTCAGGAAGGTATTATTGGTAGTGATATTATTCATTGTGAAATATATATTGATAATATTGACACACATCATGCAAGATTGTCATGGGATCAAGCTTGTGGTGGTTATTGTATATGTGATTGTAGTAAACCTGAATATGGAACTTACTTATTATTATCTGCAGAAAGAAGATGTAGAAAGTATATATATTATTATAATATTTCACTTTTTTTTCTTGTTATTATCATTACTTTTCCTCCTTTTCATTATTCTTTTTTATTTTATTCTTATCATAGAACTTTTGAATTAAGAAGAGGTGATAAATTCTACATCAGTGAAGCCAGGATTGAAGTAGAAATATTACACATTGAATACCATGCAATCTGTGGAGATGAGAATAATAGAAATACATACAAACCATCCAATCCATCACTCAATAAAGTAGATTCAGAGAAATCGGAATTTAGATATAACAGTCTCAATAACAACACAACCAATGATAGTCCCAATAATAATAATAACAATAATAACAATAATAACAATAATAATAACAATTTTGATTTACCTAAGCCAAAGAAGAAAAAAGGCCATATTCAATTCAATACAATTACTTATAATGATAATGGAGAAACAGAGAAACTATGTGATTCATTTGAAGGTGATGATGCTATTAAATATCAAATAAAGGCAAGTATTTCTGTGAAAATACCTATATATAATGATGATGAAGAAAATGAAGAGATTATTCAATCATCATCTATGTATTTGAACCAAGCTACACAATTTGAAACAAAGTATATTTTATTTTTTATATTATTTTTATTATTAGAAATTATGAATTAACACATGACACTACATTTGGCAGTCTAAAATCAAACGATGTAATTCTTCCAGAAATATGCAGTGGAGTTCATTGCAAAGTTTCAATACAAAATGACAAAATCATATTAGAAGATTTAAGTGTAGGAGATCCAACAGGAACAAGGATATTAGTATCAAGACCAGTGGAATTATTTGAAAGAGATATTATAATATTAGGAGACTTAGAATTAGGTGTAATGCCAATTTCAGATTGTCCAATTTATAGTGCACAATGGATTTCTTGTGCTGTAAGAATTATTCCACTGAGAAAGTCAAAGAGAACTCCATTATTGAGTAAAGAAGAAGCAATGTCACAGACTAAAGTATTTCCTATACCAATGGAAGGAGAGATTTTGATTGGAAGAGGAACAGATTGTCAGATTATATGTGATGATGTATATATATAATAATTATTATTATTATTATCTATATTTACTATAGTATAAAGTAGCAGAGAAACATGCTTGCATGTATTATGAACCAATAGAACAGAAATATTATATTGAAAGTTTGGTTATGAGTAGAGCTCAAATTACACAGTTATTATTAGGAAGATCTTCCTCAGCATCTAAAGCGCCTTATAAATTGAAAGAATGTATATAAATATATTTTTATATATTTATATTATTATATAGCTGATATATTTTGTGTCGGTTCATCACAAATCCAAATAATCGAAATGAAAGTAGAATCAATAGAAGAAATAGAAGAAAGAGAAAGAATAGCTTTTGAAAGAGTTCAATCTTTATGGAAAGATGTTTCATTACTTTCACTATTACCAAAAGAAGTATTTACAAAAGTAGCTGATGCATTTAAACCAATCAGATTCACCAAAGGTTCAACTATTATACAACAAGGTGAAGAATCAGATACATTTTATATCATCAAGCAAGGAAATGCTGATGTGTTTTTCTACAGAAGAGGCAATAAAATCAGGTTAAAGACATGTGGTCCTAATAGTTACATTGGAGAATTAGATTTGATTAATAATTGCAATTATACTGCCACAGTTATTGCTACTTCTGATGTGGTTGATTGTTTGTCATTAGATCAAGCCACTTTTGTCAATTTTGTTGGTCCTTATATTGGTGCAATAGGTGAAGAAGCTAGGAAAAGAGATGTTCAAACAATAATCAATGTCTTGGAGAAATTTCCATTTTTTAATTTATTACCAACAGATGTTCATGTTGCACTATCCAATCATTTGAAGAATAAATCATTCCATGATGGAGAAGTGATAATAAAAGAAGGAGATACTGAAAATATTGTATTTTATATCATTCTAAATGGAGAAGTGACAATCACAAAAAATGAAGATCTATCCTCTGTTATTACAATATTGAAAAATGGAGATTATTTTGGCGAGCTTGCTTGTCTATCCAAAGGTCCAAGATCTGCTAATGTAATCGCACATGGTTTAGTAGAAACTTTATATTTAGATTTACCTCATTTTGAAGAAATATTATCCAGTTATTTCATTAAATCAACCAGTGCTAGAAGTATTAGTGAAGCTTCATCTGGATTAGGAATTCCAAAGACTGATAGGTTTAAATCAAGACATTTGAACGAAAGCAAACCTTTAGCACCTGTATCACCACAAAGTGCACCAAGGACTAGAAAACCAGGTGCTTCTAATAGAGCATTACAGTTGTATATTATTATATTATTATTATTTAATTAATTAGAATTGGTGATCCTGAATTGAATAGTTTAACTGAAGAAGAATTAGATTTAGGTGAAGATGATGATACAATATTATATGATAGAACAACAGCAGCTCAAAAACCACATTATATTGTATTAAAAGTACTGTCTGGACCATTGAGAAGGGAGTTATATATAATAGAAAGTGAATTAATTACAATTGGAAGAGGTGTTTGTACTTTGTCAATTAATGATTTAAGTTTAAGCCCAATTCATTGTACAATTGAATATAGAGAAGGAGGTTATTGGTTGTCTGATGCTAATAGTGAATCTGGTACATATTTACAGTTGGAAGTTGGATTAGCATTTCCTGTTCAAGTGGGTGATGTTTTTAGGATTGGTAATACTGAGATTAATATATTAGGTAAGACAAAGACTCAGTCTACACCTACGGATAAGCCTGGAGTGACTACACAAACAGCTGATGAGAATGAACATTGTTGTGTAATATCTTAATAGTAATTTTCTATATAAGTTATTAAAATACAAGTTGTTTGTTTTGTTATAAATAGCATATAATCAAGTAGATAGTGAGATAATTACCTTTTTTCAATTTAGAATATCAAGCTTTTACAAACAAAATTTCAAGTCAAGCTTTTTTCATTGAAATTTTAATGAGTGAAAACCAGCCTAGATTGGATGAGATTGGAAATTCTGTTAATCCTGATGCTAAAACAGCTAAGTGGATGTTAGAAAAAGTATTTTAAAATGTGATTCTAACCTTTAGCTTGATGAAGAAGTGAATAGACTGAAGAATTTAGGTACTAAATGCATTAAAATACCGATTCGTAATGTATTCTGAAAATATGTAATTCAAAATAGACTGCATTGGTTGTTGAAGGAACAAAGAAGTGTATTAATAGAATAGAATTAAACACATCATTTAATTTTAACCAAGTAAAACAAATTTTACTAAGTGATCCCATTAAAAATCCATATAAAGAGAATTATTTATATGTATAAGTTTCATTTGATATTTCTGTTAGATTAACGTTGTACTATTTACAGACAAACCAATGCCAATAATAATTCCATACACATATGATTCTACATATAAAATGAATGATTTGAAGCATTGGATGTTTATTAATGATAAAAATGAAAGATCTGAGCATGTAGTTTCTAATTATCAAGATATTGTATAAAATGTGTTATTAATTCTGTTTGTTTGGAGTTGTTTATTCTTTTTTTTAAATATAACTATATTTTATTTCCAAAACAAATAATACACTTCCTAATGAACAAATTTAATTTAATTGATTATAATACAACCGCATTTAGGTATTTAGCGAAGAGCAAATGTATCTGATAGTATATATGTTGCAAACTATCTTAGTATCTTTAATAAATAGATTTAATGTATATTGTTATATATAATTATATATTTGTTGTGATAATGAGAATAATAATAAAAGGCTTGAATTTCGATTTGATATATTTTCACAAATAAACTTAAAATATGGAATCTAGTGAAATAGAATTTGAAATCCGAGAAATAGGAAAAGGTAGGCATAGTGTTGTAATGTTAGTTGAAAGGGGTGGTGTTAAAATGGCAAGAAAAGAAATAGATGTGTCAAAACTTCCTCCTGATGAAGTTAAATCGATAGATGAGGAAATAAAATTATTAAGTGTATTGAGAGATAGAAGTGTGCTAATCTACAAAGAATATAGACATGATAATATGAACAACAAATATTACATATACACCGAATATCTTGAAAATGGAGATCTATTTCATTTGATCCAAAAGCAAGTAGCTAAAAGAGAATATTTTGATGAAAAGGTATAATTATTGTATTATTTGATAATAATAGACTATAAGAGTATATGTTGAAGATATAGCAAATGCATTAAAGTATATTCATAGTAAAGGAATAATTCACAGAGATTTAAAACCTGCAAACATCTTTATAGGAAATCATAACAAATTAATAATTGGAGATTTTGGAATAGCAGTAAAAAGTGGTGATAAAGAAGTAAAATTAATCGGAACAGCAGGATATATTGCTCCAGAGTTGTGGATTAGTAATCCTCCTAGCTATACAGCATCAACTGATATATTTTCCTTTGGTTGTATTTTATATGAGATATATACATTTCAAATGGCTTATAATGGTGAATCAAATACAAAAATTAGAGATTTAATATTAAATCCAAATTATCAAATACAATTTAATAGAAATCCACAAATCTTTAATGTAGAATATCTAATAACAAGAATGTTAGAAAGAAATCCAATGAATCGTATAAGTTTAGATGAAATATTTACTACAATTGAACGATGGAAAAATGGAATAAAAATATCAATGAATAGTTCATTTGATAATATAGAAAGTTTAGGTGAAAGAATAGTTAATTCACCTATAAAACATCAACCTATACAACAACAAAAACTTCCACAGCAACCTCCTTTACCAGTATTTCCAGTTCTACCAATTCAACAACCAGTTCAGTCCAATAAATTCATTAATATAAGTAAGAATCAACCAAATCAGTTAAATCAAGTAATGATGACTATTTATCCACCTCCACAATCACATTCTCCACCTCTTCCACCACCATCACAACAACAACAACCATTATCACCTTCAATTTCACCTTCAATTTCACCAACATCACTCTCAGCTCAATTATCTCCTACACAACAAAAACCAATCAAAGTAAATAAATATATAAATATAAGCAATAATTTGAATAATAAACAAATGCAATATCCTTTATCTCAACCACCAATATCACAACTAAATTTCATTCAATTAAATAATGTTTATCCATTATCTTAAAACTTAATTATTTATAATTTTTGTGTTGTTGGGATTGAAATTTCTCATAATAACAATATTTAGGTTTGATTATGATTTGATCAAATATGAATAAAAATTCTTTTTATCTCCCTGTTGAAGGATTTTTTTCTTCTCATTCACTTGATAATATCAAAAAATCACCAGTGTCTTTAATATTTGATAGTAATTCCATCTATAAAATAGAAAATGACAGTAAAAGTTGTAGTTACAAGCAAATATGTATAAAAGTAGACACATATACTTATTAGACAAATGTGAGTCGAAAATGATGTATGTAATAGATTTTATAAATGATTCTGATTGTGAAATATTAGTACAATCGATTAATAACAAGAATAACATGGAATTATCTTTGTTTAAATATAAAGAGGAAGGGGAAGAATTACAGTTATTATCTTCCATTGTTATTGATTTTGAACCAACAGAAACTATACTTGATTCTTACCTATTCCATGATATTTCAAGTCCAATATTGGTAATAACATCAATAGATTGTAGATGTCACTATTATACTTTCAAAAATCATAAAATAGAAAAATACACACCAAAACATTCATTTTATAATATAATGAATTTAACATCTTCATACATAGTAAAAATGCAAATATATAAAGAGAATAGCAACAATAAAATATGGTTAATGCTTGGATATGAAGATGGATCTTTTATTGTTATTGATACAGATGAGTATTATTGAGTTTTATATTGTATAATAGAAATATTCAATATAATTGCATTTTTCCTGGTACAGTTTCTTCAATATTAACATTTCCTAATACATTAACCTGTAATTATAATGATCATTCTTTTATATTGATTATTGGTACAATATATGGTGAAATATATGAATGTAAATTGAATAATGAATTGGTATATGATTTTGTAATTTTATGTGATAGAAAATAATAGAATATGATTGTTTATACAGTAAGAAGAGTTGTATTCTTTCATTATGCTATTACAAGGTATATAATGCATATGTATATTTTAATAGAATAGAATATATATTGGAACTTTTTCAGAAAAACTGATCATTTTGGATTATAACAATGAAGAAAGTGATAATGAAAAGAAAGTGAAGAAAATTGATTCATTTGTGTATTCATATCCAATTATGAGTTTAAAAACAGTAGAGAATGAAATGTGTATTTATATTGCTACATTAAGAGAATTGTACATCTTAAAACTAAAATAAATAATGAATTTTATTTAATCTGTTTTTATTTTTGGATAGCATACATATCCTTCATAATACTGAGAGTTAATTTCTATACTTTTCTTTGTATTTGTATTATCTGATGTTTTATCATCATATAACTCGCACTCTGAATGATTAATCACTTTATAATCATTATGGTTAGGTTTATACGACTAAATAATGTAAAATTAATAATATACTTCAATTATTTTGCAATAACTAATAAACTTGTTTAATTTCTTTTCTAATTCATTATTTGAAGATTTTCTAATATGAGATAATTCATACAAGTGGTTTATCTAGAAAATGATAATTTCTACATATATTTACTTCTAATTTAGTTACTGCATTTTTATTCGTTTCAATAGATTTTCCTTGGATATCATTAATAGATAAAACAGGCTTCTTAACAATCTAATCGATAATATTGCATATTATACTTGTTTTAATTCAAAATGCGAAATATACCGTCTCATTATTGATTTTAATGATATATTTAAGGTAATTAGCTTGATTGTTTTTTCAAAAAACATTAAAATAAAAATGAAGCTTGAATAAAAGCTTGTAAATCTATTTTGATTTCTTTTAAAAAACAAAAAGAAATACAAATAATTAAATGGTTTTAAAGATTGGATTTAACTTTTCCAGAAATGTTTTTAAATCTGGTTTTATAACAATCTTTGATGTATTTTTCATTAATTCTTCAATTTTTCTTTTTAAATCTCCAGTAAATTCTTTCATTTTTGGAATTGTATAAAAATCTTTAATACAATCACATACTTTCTCTAAAATTATCCAATAATTTTCATTTTCAATGAAATTGATTTTACTATTACATAATATAATTATCAAAATATACAATTCTTTTGTATTTATATTATCAACACTAAACCCCTTAATTTCTATTCCAATTGCCTTTAATGATTTTTGAATTGTTTCATTTACTCTTCCTAAACATTCTTTATTATTCTTTATTTCATTGATTTCTGAATCTGTGAAGAATGGTTTTGTTGGAATAATATTCTATTCATTATAAAAACTAAATTACATACAATATTCTTAACAATTGAAGAACAAGAAGAATTAATTCTCAATTTCTTAAATTCAACTCTACCAAAGTAATAATCTTTTATTTGTTGTTTAAAGTAATCTTCTCCTGATAAAGATTTCTTAGCTGGTTGAAAACTATTAATTAGATTATTCTTCAGTTTTTTCAATTGATTCTTTATTTCATTTTCTGGAAATATACAACATTCTGTTATTAATTCCAATATATGCAGTGATTGTCCATCTCTAATAATATATTAAATTACAATATTTATATATACAAATCATCTATATTTGGATGATGTAAACCACTAATATCAAAACGAATATTATATTCAGATAAGAACTTGTTTGATAAATCTAAAATTTTGTTAACTTTTTCTTTATCCAGTTTAAATACTATATATTAATAGAAATTAAATCATATATACATTCACTATCATCTTTTGTGAATTTTGGACTTTTTTGATCAATTTTGGGAAATATAATATTATAATGTTCTTCTTTAAAATCAATTGTGTGTAAAACTACATTTTTCATCTCTATTAAATCACTTATTTTATAATAATTTCTATCTATTTTCAAAGGAGTTATATCATCATAAAACTGAAAAACTATCTAAACGTCAAATATTATATTAATTAATACATTAATTTCATTTTTTTCCTTACTAATTGGTGATAATGGAGGTTTTTTCTTATAATTCTTTTGAAATTCTAATACAGAATTTGGAATATCTAAAATGTCATCTAACTTTATTAATTGAGAAAAATCTTTTGCTTTAGTCATTATTTCTTTAATTCTTTCTTCATTTCCTTTGTATTTTGATTCATCTAATAATTCTATTTTTTTGTTTAAATCATCATATATTAATCCATATTTCTGTACAAATTTATAAAGAAAATTATTGTATCTTTCGATTGTTCTTGATTTATTCTTTTTCATTTCTTTAATATCATCTTCTGTTAGTTTTGGATTATTCTGTTTCTTTGTTGGAAATATCCACTAATGTATTATATAATTAGGAAATATACTGGAATATATTTTTCTATATTCAATTTG
This sequence comes from Proteromonas lacertae, assembly GCA_002245135.1. Classification (NCBI taxonomy): domain Eukaryota; class Bigyra; order Opalinata; family Proteromonadidae; genus Proteromonas; species Proteromonas lacertae. Next base: position 235,530 of record NGBS01000871.1, read on the forward strand.
TTAAAATCATATTCACTCATTTTACATATATCTTCAAAATTATATCCATTTACTCTTTTATACCATAAAATAAATTCTTTCTATTTCAATAATACTATTGATTATATACAATTTTAACATTAGGTATAACTGGAGAAACACTTCTATTCAGTGGTGGGGGATTATCAGTTGATTCACCATTTATAAAACTGATAATTAAATCTGGAATATCAATCAATGAATAAAATTCTACAATTTCAAAATAACTCTTCATTCTTTTCATTATTCCTTCTATCTCATTTTTATATACTTCTATTTTACTTCTATCTGTTGATATAACTCTTCTGTTTATCTCATCATATTTCAATCCATATTTGGATAAGAATTTGTTTATTATAATTTTGTATTTCTTTTCTAATTCACTCTTTTTTCCTTTTATTTGATATACATCTACTACAGTAATTTTACTTTCTTCAGGAAATAAATACTATAAAATATAAGTGGTAATAAACTTATACAGGAATAAATTTATCTATTGAAAAACTGTTGAAGTTTGATTGAGTCATATTCACTATCTCATCAAATGTTTTTCCACAAACAGGTGAAGAAAGTAATAAGAATGATTTCTATTAATAAATAAATTGAAAAATACAATAGGATTTGAAGATGGAGGTGGTGGAGGATATATTTCTCCTTCCTTTTCATTTATAAAACGTAGAACAGCTGTAGGTATTTTCAATAATTCAATCTGATCTATATCATTTAAAGATATTTTTATTCTTCCCATTAATTGTTTTATTTTTTCTTCATTTCCTTTGTATTTTGATTCAACTATTATTTTAATTATTTTACTCTTTTCATCATATTTCAATCCATATTTGGATATTAATTTCTTAAGAAAATTGCCGTATGATTTTTCTACTCTTTTAGTAAATTCTTTCATTTTTCTAATATCATCTTCTGTTAGTTTTGGATTATTCTGTTGCTTTGTTGGAAATATCCACTAATATATTATATAATTAGGAAATATACTGGAATATATTCATCCATATAGAATTCATTAAATTCATATTGATTCATATTATATATATTTTCAAAACTGTATTGATTTACTTTTCTGTCAAATAGAATGAAATCTTTCTATTTGATTATTAATATTTTAAAAAATACAATTGCTGTAATGTTTAAATTTCTGTGATTAATTATCTTTTCTATTAAAGAATAGTATAAATCATCTATTCCACATATTACCATTAAACTATTCTTTATTCTATTTAATACTTTCAATGATTCATCTCTAACTCTCCAATAACTATTTTAATCATATTAATAGAAATATACTCATAATTATCATTAATTCTAAAATCATTTCCATTTTCAACAACATCATAACCATATTTTTCTAATATTAAATGAATTATTTCTTTATTGTTATATTTAAATAAATCATCATTTTGAAAGATCTTTCTATCATTCTCTGTAAATGAAGGATTATCTTGATCAACTATTGGTAATAACCACTAAAATATAATAATAATTATTATTTATACATTCAATTCATTCAATGGATACCATTTTCGAAGGTCTTCATGTTTCATATTGACATAATCTTTAAACCAATAGCCAGTTTCAGATCTAATCTCTCCTCTATAAAATTTTATTACCTATTTCAATAAATTATAATATATAATACATCTGATTCTACATGCATTGTTCCTTTAATTCGATCTTGAATTATTTTATTGATCAAATTGATTTTATCATTTTCTTTGAATGTATCTTTTATGCTTTGTCTTAAATGCTCTAATACTCTCTTTGTTTCTTCTTTTCCTTTCCATATACTATAATTATTTGGATGTTGCTGAAATGAATTATCTTCAAATTCAACTACATATCCATTCTTGATTAATACAACTCTCATTAAGTCATAATAGTATATTTTTATCATTTCATTTTCTACAAATTCTTTTCTTTCTTCTTCTGTAAATTTGGGTGGATGGATTTGATTTAAGTGAGGAAAGAAAAACTATAATCATTATCAATATAAAATATACATATAAATCATCATGATTAAAATAATTTTGAGATGTTTTTCCATCTAAATTCATATAATAATCCAATTTGTGTTTATTATATTCTAATTCTACACAATAGAACTTTATTATCTATTCATTATTATATAGAATGAAATACGTTTGATTTAATTGCTTTATTCTCTTCTTCTTTATGTTGCTTTGATTCTATTCTTCCATTCTTTACTTTTTCTTTATTCTTGTCTTTTGATTTGTTGTTTTTATCTTGATTATTTCTTTCTTCAATTATTTGACAATCTATTATTAGTATATCAATATTTTTATTATTACTTTCTAGTAATTCGTTCAATCTATCTAATAACTTTGAATCATTAAATGTATCTTTCATACTCTTTATCACTATCTTTAATAAATCAATACATTTTGATTTTGACATATTCTCACTCTTTCTATTATTACAATATTACAAATATATATATACAAACATATATTTATTAAAGAATCTATCAACAAATTGTAGTTTTCTTCTATTATATCATTTTCTACAAATTCTTTTTTGATTTCTTCATTGAATAATGGTGATAATTGGTTTAAATGAGGAAATAAATACTATTTACATTTAAATATATCATTATATACACTACTATATTTCATATATTCTTCAATACTTAGATTTTGTTGATAATCATAAACATTTTTTCCATTTATATCTTCTTCAAATATATAGAATTGAATTATCTATAAACAATTAATGAATAAATAACAAATACTTTTGATTTTTCACATTCTACAGTCTTTTCTACATTATTTTCTCTATTATCAACTTCTTTCATTATGTCTTTTTCATTTTTTTCTTTAGGTTTTACCTTTTCTTCTTTTTTTACTTTCTTTCTTTCATCATCATTCTTCTTTTTTTTATCTACTTCTTCATCTGAAGAAGAAGATGATGATGATAATTTTCTTTTCTTTTTATGATGATGTTTTCTCTTCTTCTTTTCTTCTTCATCACTACTTTCATCATCATTTTCATCATTATTACATTGAGGAGGTGGTGGAGGTGGAGGTGGTGGATATTGTTGTGGTGGTTGCAGTGGTAGTGGTGGTTGTAATGCCATTAATGGTTGATTACGATTGTTATTAATCTGCTGAGGAGGAGGTGGAGGTGGAACAAATTGTATTTGGTTATTATTCATATAAAAAGGATAATTATTTGAATATGGTGGTGGAGGTGGAGGTGGAATATTTGGATTATAATAAGCAGTTTGCATTATTTGATTTGGTGGTGGAGGTGTTGATAAATTTCCACTAAGATATTGATGATTATTCAGATTGTTTAGAATATTCATAAATTTATTTGTTTGATTTTGATTAGGTAAACTTGACTTTCTATTACTAATTATACTACTAGGTAATGATCTTCCCAATGGGTTATCTTCTACTACTTGAGGAGGGTTAATAGCAGGTGAAGGAGTAATGGATCTTTGATGAGCTTGTGAATTTGGTCTAACTGGCTGTTGAAACTGTTGTTGTGGTGGTGGTGGTTGTATTTGTGGAAATGGTTGTTGTGGTAGAAGTGGTTGTGGTTGTAGTGGTTGTTGTTGCATTTGTAGATAAGGTTGTGGTTGTTGTAGGTTTTGTTGTAATGGTTGTTGTTGCATTTGTAGATAAGGTTGTGGTTGAGGTCTATTTACAACTGTTACACCTAAATTTTCTATATTATCAAATGAACTATTCATTGATATTTTTATTCCATTTTTCCATCGTTCAATTGTAGTAAATATTTCATCTAAACTTATGCGATTCATTGGATTTCTTTCTAACATTCTTGTTATTAGATATTCTACATTAAAGATTTGTGGATTTCTATTAAATTGTATTTGATAATTTGGATTTAATATTAAATCTCTAATTTTTGTATTTGATTCACCATTATAAGCCATTTGAAATGTATATATTTCATATAAAATACAACCAAAGGAAAATATATCAGTTGATGCTGTATAGCTAGGAGGATTACTAATCCACAACTCTGGAGCAATATATCCTGCTGTTCCGATTAATTTTACTTCTTTATCACCACTTTTTACTGCTATTCCAAAATCTCCAATTATTAATTCGTTATGATTTCCTATAAAGATGTTTGCAGGTTTTAAATCTCTGTGAATTATTCCTTTACTATGAATATACTTTAATGCATTTGCTATATCTTCAACATATACTCTTATAGTCTATTATTATCAAATAATACAATAATTATACCTTTTCATCAAAATATTCTTTTGTAGCTGCTCGATTTTGGATTTTATGAAATAGATCTCCATTTTCAAGATATTCGGTGTATATGTAATATTTGTTGTTCATATTATCATGTCTATTTTCTTTGTATATCAAAACACTTCTATCTCTCAATACACTTAATAATTTTATTTCTTCATCTATCGATTTAACTTCATCAGGAGGAAGTTTTGACACATCTATTTCTTTTCTTGCCATTTTAACACCACCCCTATCAATTAATTTCACTACACTATATCCACCTTTTCCAATTGTTTTCATCTCTATTTCATTAGTGTTATTATTCATTATGTAATTTTATGTGCAAAGTTCAAATCGAAATTCAAGCCTTTTATTATTATTCTCATTCTTTCAATGAGTACTTCTGTGCAAACAACTAAAGTAGATTTTATAAACTTACTACAAAAAATGGAATCCTTTTCAACAGAAGAATTATCGAATATATGTGTCTCTCTGTATATATCTAAATTGAGGTATATTTTATTGAATTATATTGAATTAGTGAATTGTGGAAATTATTGAATGAAAATAACCAATATTTGAGCAAGCCACTCTCTTTTGAAACATTAAGATCTTACGAAAAGAGATATTCAATCTTAATAAGGAATTTACATAACCCAAAATCATCAAAGAATCCAATTATAAATTCAAAATCCAAATCTTCAGATGTTCCCAACACAAAATCAAAAGAATTAGACTTAAAGAAACAGTTATTTGGTGTATGAATATATATAATTCAATACTATAAGTATTATTCATAGAATAAGTATAAAAAAGAACTCCTAATTGATGAAGAGTATTAATAATCACATTATTCTCTATTAGGTTAGAAAATGATATAAATAAGCATGTATCATTTCAAAATGACATAAAAAATGAAATATTATCAATGAGTGAACAGTTACAAATCCAAGGAAATGATGTAAATAGTATAATTAAATCAGATATGTCAATTTTAAAGCCTTCTCAACAATTAATGGAAGAAAGTATAAATATTTATGGAATTATTATATCATATAGATTCATATAATTTATCAAAAACTCAATTAAAGTTGGAAGAAGTGACTCATAAAGGAAGATGTATGTGTTGCAATTATGTCTCCACTACTGTGATGATTATGATGATTTTTATGTTTATGGTGATGTTAATGAAAACATTACCAAAATAATTAGTTTATTTATTGTTTTCTGTTGTTATGTAAATACTTTAATTAGTTCTAACCATTTTTTGTTATTCTTATTTGTCTAGCCGTTTAAATTATATGAATATTTATAATAGGCTCGAATTGCTGTTTGAATTTTACATAGAAATTATTTAATATTATGTTTAATAGCAATAATAATAATCAAGTATATACATCTTATGGAACACTACAACAAAATGGTCCTAATACTTCTCCATATCAACCTCGTCAAGTTAATAGATATATTTACAGTGCAAATAGAGTAACACAAAATCAAATTCCATCTTTGATACCTCATTCATATCCGTATCAGCAATCTCAAACTCAACAGAAACAACAAATTAACATTCAACAACAACAACCACCTATTCAACAACAACCACCTATTCAACAACATTCAACAACAACAACTTATTCAACAACAACATCCTATTCAACAACAACAACATCCTATTCAACAACAACAACATCCTATTCAACAACAACAACTTATTCAACAACAACAACTTATTCAACAACAACAACATCCTATTCAACAACAACAACATCCTATTCAACAACAACAACTTATTCAACAACAACCACCTATTCAACAACATCATTCTATTCAACAACAACAACTTATTCAACAACAACAACATCCTATTCAACAACAACAACATCCTATTCAACAACAACAACATCCTATTCAACAACAACAACTTATTCAACAACAACAACTTATTCAACAACAACAACATCCTATTCAACAACAACAACATCCTATTCAACAACAACAACATCCTATTCAACAACAACAACAACTTATTCAACAACAACAACTTATTCAACAACAACAACTTATTCAACAACAACAACATCCTATTCAACAACAACAACATCCTATTCAACAACAACAACATCCTATTCAACAACAACTTATTCAACAACAACATCCTATTCAATTACTACCTACAATTGAAGAAGAAGAATCATTACCAGCAATAGAAGATCAGTCTATTTTGGAAGATAGAGATCATATTCAAGAACAAATAATGCAGATTATAAAAGAACTACCAATACACCAGTTACATGATATATTTCAACTTTTAGAAATTGTACAGAATCAAAAACAACAAATACTTCCTCTTCTTCATCACCTCACGATGATGCTAATGAAAGTGATGATGAAATTAGTAATAAAGAAAAAGAAGACAAAATAGAAGAAAATTCAGATATGGAAAGGAAAGTCGATGAAATAGATGATGATGAAAAGAAAAAAAGGAAAAAAGAAGATGAGATGAATAAAGTAGAAGAATCTATTGTATTTGCTTTTTTTGTCATTATTGTTTTATAGATAATTCAATTCTATATATTTGAAGAAGATATAAATGGAAAGAATGTTTATGATTATCAACAAAATCTAAGTATTGAAGAATATATGAAATATAGTAGTGTATATAATGATATATTTAAATATAAATAGTATTTATTTCCTCATTTAAACCAATTATCACCATTATTCAATGAAGAAATCAAAAAAGAATTTGTAGAAAATGATATAATAGAAGAAAACTACAATTTGTTGATAGATTCTTTAATAAATATATGTTTGTATATATATATATATATAATTATAATAGAAAGAGTGAGAATATGTCAAAATCAAAATGTATTGATTTATTAAAGATAGTGATAAAGAGTATGAAAGATACATTTAATGATTCAAAGTTATTAGATAGATTGAACGAATTACTAGAAAGTAAAATTATTGATATAATAATAATAGATTGCCATCAAGATAAAAACAACAAATCAAAAGAAATAAATAAATAAAAAGTAAAGAATGGAAGAATAGAATCAAAGCAACATAAAGAAGAAGAGAATAAAGCAATTAAATCAAACGTATTTCATTCTATATAATAATGAATAGATAATAAAGTTCTATTGTGTAGAATTAGAATATAATAAACACAAATTGGATTATTATATGAATTTAGATGGAAAAACATCTCAAAATTATTTTAATCATGATGATTTATATGTATATTTTATATTGATAATGATTCTAGTTTTTCTTTCCTCACTTAAATCAAATCCATCCACCCAAATTTACAGAAGATGAAAGAAAAGAATTTGTAGAAAATGAAATGATAAAAATATACTATTATGACTTAATGAGAGTTGTATTAATCAAGAATGGATATGTAGTTGAATTTGAAGATAATACGTTTCAGCAACATCCTAATAATTATAGTAAATGGAAAGGAAAAGAAGAAACAAAGAGAGTATTACAGCATTTAAGACAAAGCATAAAAGATACATTCAAAGAAAATGATAAAATCAATTTGATAAATAAAATAATTCAAGATCGAATTAAAGGAACAATGCATGTAGAATCAGATGTATTATATATTATAATTTATAGAAATAGGTAATAAAATTCTACAGAGGAGAAATAAAATGTAAATACATTGAATATAATATAAATTCTTATGTCAATATGAAACATGTAGAACTTAGAGGATGGCATCCATTGAATGAAATTAATGTATAAAGAATTATTATTATTACATTTTAGTGGTTATTACCAATAGTTGATCAAGATAATCCTTCATTTACAGAAGATGATAGAATGATCTTTCAAAATGATGATTTATTTAAATATAACAATAAAGATATAATTTATTTAATATTAGAAAAATATGGTTATGATGTTGTTGAAAATGGAAATAATTTTAGAATTAATGATAATTATGAGTATATTTCTATTAATATGATTAAAATAGTTATTGGAGAAGTAGAGATGAATCATTGACAGTATTTGAAAGAATAAAGAATAGTTTAATGGTAATATGTGGAATAGATGATTTATACTATTCTTTAATAGAAAAGATAATTAATCACAGAAATTTAAACATTACAGCAATTGTATTTTTTAAAATATTAATAATCAAATAGAAAGATTTCATTCTATTTGACAGAAAAGTAAATCAATACAGTTTTGAAAATATATATAATATGAATCAATATGAATTTAATGAATTCTATATGGATGAATATATTCCAGTATATTTCCTAATTATATAATATATTAGTGGATATTTCCAACAAAGCAACAGAATAATCCAAAACTAACAGAAGATGATATTAGAAAAATGAAAGAATTTACTAAAAGAGTAGAAAAATCATACGGCAATTTTCTTAAGAAATTAATATCCAAATATGGATTGAAATATGATGAAAAGAGTAAAATAATTAAAATAATAGTTGAATCAAAATACAAAGGAAATGATTAAATGAAATATTTGAAATACCATTTTCTGTATTAGAATTTCAAAAGAATTATAAGAAAAAACCTCCATCATCACCAATTAGTAAGGAAAAAAATGAAATTAATGTATTAATTAATATAATATTTGATGTTTAGATAGTTTTTCAGTTTTACGATAATGTAACTCCTTTGAAAATAGATAGAAATTATTATAAAATAAGTGATTTAATAGAGATGAAAAATGAAGTTTTTTACAAACTCAATTTTAAAGTAGAACATTATAATATCATATTTCCCAAAATTGATCAAAAAAGTCCAAAATTTACCAAAGATGATAGTGAATGTATATATGATTTAATTTCTATTAAAATATAGTATTTAAACTGGATAAAGAAAAAGTTAACAGGGTGTTAGATTTATCAAACAAGTTCTTATCTGAATATGATATTCATTTTGATGCTTGTGGAAATTTAAATTATCCAGAGTTATATAAGATGTATATCAATTTTAGTTTATTATGTATTTAGAGATAATCATGCTTTACCATTAATAGCAATGATTACAGAATGTTGTACATTTCCACAAAATGAAATGAAAGAAGAATTGAGAGAAATGAAAGATAATCTTGATGATGAATTTAAATCAGTTAAACATACAATACAAGATGAATATTACTTTAAACAGCAAATAAAGGATTATTACTTTGGTAGAATAGAATTTAAGAAATTGAGAATTAGTTTTTCATGCGATTCAATTATTGAGAATATTGTATGTAATTTTCTTGTATAATGAATAGAATATTATTCCAACAAAACCATTCTTCACAGATTCAGAAATCAATGAAATAAAGAATAATAAAGAATGTTTAGGAAGAGTAAATGAAACAATTCAAAAATCATTAAAAGCTATTGGAATAGAAATTAAGGGGTTTAGTGTTGATAATATAAATACAAAAGAATTGTATATTTTGATAATTATATTATGTAATAGTAAAATCAATTTCATTGAAAAACAACAAAATTGGATAATTTTAGAGAAAGTATGTGATTGCATTAAAGATTTTTATACAATTCCAAAAATGAAAGAATTTACTGGAAGTTTAAAAAGAAAAATTGAAGAATTAAAAAGTAAAAATGAAATTGTTATAAAACCAGATTTAAAAACATTTCTGGAAAAGTTAAATCCAATCTTTAAAACCATTTAATTATTTGTATTTTCATTTTTAATAAACAATAACTCAGATACAAACATAAAACAAAAACAAATTAAAATAAATCATCTCAAATTTCATCATTTTCAACTTTGCCCCATTCACCTCTCTTATATAAATTTTCATATCTTTTATCTTCTCTCAATCTCTTCTTCATTATTTCACTCTTATTCTAATTATATTATATAATATATATGTATATATACATAATTTCTCAACGATTTTAAACAGTGAATATAACTTGCTTGACAAGTTTTATCTCCACAAGCAATTGGATAAGAAGGATCTTTACAAGGACCTTTAAATTCAGATTTTATACAACTTCCGATATGAGGGAAATTATATGGTTTATTATCACCATCTTCACCACATTTATTAAAATCAGATATCGTTCTTTTATAATTTGCTAACACTAATAATACATAATATGCTTTTTCTACATAAATATCAAAAGTTTTATCTCGAGAATCATAGTCAATATAATCTAATTTTGAACCTAAAAATACTATATTCCAAGGAGCCATATCTTCATAAAGAGGTAATTTTAAAAAATTATCCCAAGCTTTCTCTCTTTGACATTCGATTATATTCATTCGCAATATCGCTATTAATGTTATTCCATAGATTGTTGTATATGGAATTGTAGCATTATCTTGACGAATTAATTTTACACTCTATTTCAATTATAATATATATATATATACTATTATATCATCTTTATTATAATGATTTCCTAAATATAAACTAAGGATTCCTTCATTATTTTCTTTACTCTTTTTCATTAATTCCATTGCTGTTTTGTTCTGTTCTATATATAATGTGTAAGTTCGCTCATGACCATCTAATTGATACATGAAATGATGATGAACTTCTCTCTTCACTTTTAATATATCTATTCTTACTATATCACTTGAAAGTGAAGTAGCTCTCTATAATATAAATGTTTATAATATATATATATACATACATATGAATTATCTCTATCAAGCTTTGCTGAATTTATTATCATATTCAATTGACTGTATTTATAATATTGTCTTGGATGTAATGAGATTTTATATCTATTCACTACTCTTTGAACATTATAATATGATGGATATTTATTCCAAAATATATCAGTAGAAGGATCATCAAAAAATGTCATAAACAATAATGAGATTATTTGCGAAGATGGAATTCGAATAAATGAAGACAGAGAAAGAGTGAAAAACTTCTGATAAAAATCATATACATTAGACAGTGTATTTATATTCATAAAATCAACCAATGACATTTCATTATACTGAAAACGAACAAATTCTGGTGAATTATAAAGATCATTAATCAACGAAATGTCACTGTTTCTTACACATATTTGAATATTTGTTATATTTTTCTTATTTATTTCATTTTCTGCTATTTTACTATCTTCGGAAGTATCAGTTAAACTGATTATAGTTGCTTCTGGATACTTTTGTGATAATAACCTTGAAAAATCACCTGTTTTTGAATTATAATTGATAAATGAGAATTTTCCACTGTTTGTATCTTTCATTGTCATTTCTTTGATGATTGTATTGAAATATTTCTCAACATCTTCAACTTCATTTGATTGGAAATACAGATCTTGTTTATTATCCTCAGAATTTGTATCTGAATATACTAAATAAGAATGAGTTACATTGTGAGAATAATATATATTCCAAGGTGGAAAATATTCTACACTGGAAAGAATTGAGTCAAAATCAAAGTGTAAATACATACTGATTAGATTCTTTTTCATTTCTTTGATTACTCCCATTTTTAATAACAAATAGAGTGAAATATCGGATGTTATACTTGATATTGGTTTGTATGTAAATTCTTGGACTTCTATTCTATATACTGATCCAGATGGAACTAATTAATGATAAATAAATGAAATATATATCTATACATTTAGATGGTAATATATCAACTATGACTTTATTCAATCCAACTGATGATAATGCATATCTTAATATATCTTCAATTGGATTATTAGAGCTATATCTTTCTCTTAATATTTTCATCGTTTCATTCATTTCATATTGAGGAAAATTGAATATTGAAATACTTTGGAATAGTACTTCAATAGAGGGGAAATAAATGAATGTTATATAACCACAGTTAAGTATTGAACCTAATAATAATTCAAATGATCTATTTCAAAAAATAATAATAAAACAATTGTATATATATATATATATATATATACTCCAAATTTCTACTACTTTCCATCATAGCGTTAATTATATCCATTGATATTATTTGATAATAAAACGGCTCTTTATTTAATGAAATTGTTTCAAACAAGTGAGAATTAATATCACTTTGACATAATAAATTGTTATTTATATCCATTATATTCACTAATTGATAGTGTGATTCAATATTCTCATAATTCAGTTTTAATGATATGATATTTGATAGTTTGTATTTCTTTGATATTTTTATTGATAATAAACTTAAATCACTTCCAATACACAGTAAATTCCATCTTTTATTTAAATCTAATTGTGAAGGTAATATTGACCACCAATAGTTGTAGATTTGTTCTTCATTATTGATCATTATTCTTTGTAATGAATCTAATTACAGTAAAAATGATATGTTTTATATTATATACGAATATAACTGTTATACTGAACAACATTTCGTTTTGGTGGATAATGTAATCTTATATGATTTTCAATTATGTTTAACTTTATTGAGTTTATCCAGTTGTTGTATGATTTGTCATTATTATCATATAATAATCTTCTATTCTCCATTTCAGGCTATTTAATATAATAATATATATATATATATATTATACTTTATCTGCTTTATTATCATTTTTATCATTTTCATTTACACCTAAATCAAATTTCTTTAAGAAATTGGCAAAGTCTTTAATCTCGTCATTATTCTTGTCTTTATCTTTTTCTTCATTTATATTTTGCAGATTATCTTTGTTTAATTGTTCTTTTTTATCATCTCTATCACCAATATCTTTATCTTTCTTCTTTTCATCGCCTTTTTCATCCTTTTTATTCTCATCTTTAATATTATCATTTCTATTATCTTCTTTCTTTTCTTTATTGTTATTGTCATCATTCTCCTTTTTGCCATTCTTTACATTATCCTGTTTTACTTCACATTTATCTTTATCATCACAATCAATATCTTTATTTTCCTGTTTATTATTGTCTTTCTTATTATTCTCAACATTTTCATTATCTCTTTCATTCTTTTCATCTTTCTTTTCATTATCATTAAACCACTTATTATCATCATTTCCATTTTCTTTCTTTTCTTCATCTTTATTCTCCTTTTTTACTTCACATTTATCTTTATCATCACAATCATTATCTTTCTTATTAACATTCTTATCTTCTTCTTCTCTCTTTTCAACTTCATTCTTTTCATTTCCTTTATTCTCCTTATCATTTTCATTATTAAATTTCCATTTATTATCAAAATTGTTGTTATGTTTCCACTTATTATCATCATTTTCATTATCCTTTTTCTCATTCACATCTTTCTTTTCATTTTCATTATTGTCATTATTCTTCCACTTATTATTATAATTATAATTATATTTCCACTTATAATCATCCATATCATCTTTCTTTTCATTCTCATTCTCTTTACCATCTTTTTTCTCATTTTCATTATTGTCTTTATTCTTCCATTTATTATCATTATTATTGTCTTCATCATTTTCTTCTTTCTTTTTCTTCTTATATTCCTCTATTAATGATGTATTATTGTTAATATTATTTAATTGACATGATGTTATATTGCCATTAATTGTAGTGTTTGTACAATTGGCTGTTGTATTAATAAGAAGAATTGGATCAATTATATAATCATATTCATCTATATAATAATAGAGAGATAATAATAATAATATATATATACTCTTTCTTAATATTAGATTATCCATCAAAACATCAATTGTTAAATTCTGTGTAATATTAGGTAATAATATGAATTTATTAAATAACAGATTCTTTTCATATTTTGATATATTACAATATAATAATGACTGTAATTTTATTGGATTATATGATATCTCTTCTTCTTCTTCTTCTTCTATTTCTATTTCTTCTTTATTTTCTTTATTTTTATCATTTTCTTCTTCAAGTTGTCTATTATAATAGCTATACCAACTCTTTTCCTTCTTTTCTTCTTCTTTCTTTTCATTTTCATTATCCTTCTTCTTTTCATTATTATTATCATCATCTTTCTTATTTTCTTTGTCTTTATTCATCTTAGTTGGTTTAATTACATGTTTTTTAATTGATAGAAAATACTCTGAAGTTACAGTTCTAGAATAATAACTATCACTATTCTCTTTATATTCCACTGATATTGTATCAACTTTATATTCTATACCTTTCTTCTTATTATTACCTCTTTTAGCGATAGATTTAGCGAATTCTATTTCATTTTCCCAATATTTATAATAATTATTGTGTGATGGAAATTTAACTGGAATGTATAGATGATTTACTAATTTTAATAAACTATATATATAATCCTCTAATTCATGAGGTAGTAGTATTTCATTATCGATATTATCATTGACTAAACTGTTATAATCAGTAATAATAACAGAATGAAAGATATCTTTAAAATATCTCTCTAGAATTGGTAGTAGATTATTGTAATTGATTGTACATGTTATATCATTAGATATTGAACGGTTTCTCTTGTTGAAGATATATCTATAAGATTCAGTTTCATTTGGCTCAATTGTGATAAAATTAAGCTTTGAATAGTGTGATATTAATGAAAATCCATAGTTACTATTAGCTGAGAGTATTAATATATTTGTATCACTCTTCAATTTCGAGAATTCAGCAGTAAATGCATTACCTACATTTTCACTAATTTTTATCACTTCTGGTGTTGTTTTAAGTGATTCATTGTATTGACTACCATAATGTATAACATGGTAAAGATTTGAAAGGAAATTCTCATTGGGTGGTGCTGTGTTATTACCAAATAAATATTTTGAGAAAATATCTTCTGAATTAGAGAGAAATGGTATGTTATGATTGTTTTGTTGGTTGTTGTTACTAAATGACGGTTTTTGAGGAGTTTTACGAGTTTCAATTATAACAGAATATGGTGCAGTTGGAAGTGGCTGTTTTGTAGGTTTTGGTTCTTCATTTATAATTTTTGTTGGAGGAATGGTTGTAGGATTGAGAGGATTTGGAGGAACTGTTGCAATATCTGGTGGTTTTGTTCTTTTAACAGAATATATAACTACTTTATGTGGTTTCTTCGCACTAAATATAAGAAATAAGAAAATACTCTTCTCCGTTGATAGCAATCTTATCTTCTTGTTTTGGCGAATCAGGTTCCTCATTTGGTAATTTATGAGCGGATCTTTCATTTTCTTCAATCATCACAGGAGTAACTAGTTAATTAAAGAATATAATTATACGTCTAATCATAAAACTGAGAGAAACTACAACGAATGTTATTATTACACAGGCAAAAATGGTGTACCTCTTCAGTAAGTTCACCATATTTGAAAAAAACACAGATGAATGTTTGAGTAAGCTTGATAGTTAGTTTTATGAAAGAATGGTAAAAAATAAAAAATTTTGTTGTTGTGAGTATATTTAAGACTATATACATCAGATATACAAAAAATATTGATGAGTTTGAAAATCACTTCAGTGATAATGTATTTATGTATTTTGATTGTGATTGATGTGTATATAGATAAAATGGTATTATATTATATTTTTAAATCTAATTGAGTTTGTTTTACTATAATAATAAAACAAGCCGTTTCAAAATTCAAACAGTTTTTTCTTTTTTTCGAAATTATGATGAATTATATTTTAGTTTTAGCGATTTTAATAGCATCTACACATGCCATAATAATTGAAAGATCAGTATAGAATAAATATTACTGTTTTAGATAAAATCTACTAATTCATGGTTGTTTGTAGGTGCATACAGTTTTAAAGAATATGAAGAAAATGATTTTGGTACATTATTGTATATAAAATCACACTATATTGATAAATAGAGTAGAAGCTGCTGTACCGTGTAGTAGTAGATATAAATTCGTATTATATTACGATAGTGTTGATTGGGATGAAATGTATAGTTTATTAAGTTATTATACTTACTGTGTATAGATCTTCTAAAGGAAAAACCTGTGTGGATAAAATTTACAACATAACAACTGGCTTTCATCTATATTTTGAAATGATCCCGAATGTAGATGATAAGAATTACTGTATTCACCGATCTTCTTATAGTATTCGTACATCCTCTGCAAGGTATTTCTATTACGCAATCGCCAATTGTTTATTACCAGAAGAATGTTATAAAAAATATTGTCAAGGATATATAACAATACCAAGGTTAAAAATAGAGTTTTATAATGGAAATAGTGATTTAAGAAATTTAGAATATGTTGATTTTGGTGAGTATTATTTAAGAGAAACGATGATGATAATGTATATTATACTATCAGTATTTTCATTGGTATTATTATATGCTTTATATAACTGGAAATTATTACATTTTGTCCACTTCACAGTTGTGTTGAGTATAATATTTGCATTATGCGAAAATTTAATTTATTTTGTTTATCTAAAAACTGCAATTGACACTGAGACATATACAAATGCTATTAAAATAGTTGCAATGTCATTTAAATTTATATCTGAAAGTTTTATGATAATGCATTTATTTATGGTTTGTCATGGATATAGAATAATTAGAAGAAAAATAAAAATGATAACTCGATTAATAATCATTACTTATACATTTTCATATATTGTAATTGGAATATTTAGTTATGTTTATTTTGAAGTATTTATTCCAGTAGAAATTCGTCCAACTTCATTATTTAATCATCCATCAAGTGCTTATTATTATATAATTCGTTGTATTGGCTTGATATGGTTTGTTTATGGTTGGATTCATACATATAGAAGATATAAACCAAGTGAATATTATTTCAAATATATTGTTATAATTACTGGAGTTATTTGGTTTATTTTACCTTTGATTGTATATGCATTTGTTTCATGGACTAATACTTGGAATAAGTATAATATATATATATATTCTTTTATTTCTTATTATAGAATATTTGTGAATGATTTATCTCATTCAATCATCAATATATTATTCTATACAATAATATTTTTATGTATTGTTCCATATTACAAGATAATGAGTAGTAGAGTAAGTACTTATACATTCCTACCAGCTGATGAAGTAATAGCATCAACGAATGGAGGAGAATCAAAAGCAATATATAAATCAGAAATTGAATATTACTTTAAAAATGGAATTCAACAGAAGATTCAATATGAAGTGATGATTCAAAAAGTATATTATACTTATTATTTTATATTAATTAATAGTTAAAACTAAAGATTTCTATGTATTATGATATTGTACAGCTGCTTTGCAGAGATTTGCATTTAGTTGCTGATGAAATACCTTCTGATAATGAAAGAGTATATAATGATTTTAAGACTGTTAAATTAAATGGAATTAAAGAATAGAAGCACTTATTTATAGTTTTACATAACATTTTTGTATGTACAAAAAATACCAAACCATAATCGAGCTTATTATATCTTTTTTACTTATTTTCAAAATTAATGAGTATTGGGATTGACTTAGGCACTTGTACATCATTAATTGCAGTTACAAAGACAAAAACTGTTAAAATATTGCAAAATGAAAGAGGTTTGACTGTTACACCATCATATGTGAGTTATGCTCATCCTGAGGTAGTAGTAGGTTCAGTAGCTAAATATGAGGTGGTTAAAAATCTAGATAAAGTGGTGTATGGTGTTAAAAGAATTATGGGTAAGCAATTTGATGATCCAACAGTAGAAGAAGATATAAAGAATTGGTCATTTAATGTAATTAATAAGAATAACCTGCCATATATACAAGTAGATCATAAAGGAAAGAATTTGGAATTATTACCTCAAGAAGTATCTGCTGAAGTATTGAAGTATTTAAAAAAGATAGCCGAACAAAATTTGAAAGAAATAAGTAGTGTAGTCATTACAGTTCCTGCTCATTTTGGTCAATTACAAATAGTAGCTACAGAAGAAGCAATTAGATCAGCTGGTTTTAAGAATTATAAAATATTAAAAGAACCAATTGCAGTAGCACTTACATACAGTGAATATCGTATGAAAAATGAAGATCACAAGATTTTGATATATGATTTTGGAGGTGGTACTTTTGATGTATCAGTTGTTGAATTAAGAGGTAAAATAATCGAATTAATAGCAACCAGTGGAGATGGTCACTTAGGTGGAGAAGATATAACAAATGTGATATATGAACACTATTATGAAAAATATAAAGAACAAAGAGGTGGAACTGAAGGGAATGCTAGTGCAAAAGCTCACTTAAGAAAAGCTTGCGAAAGTGCAAAAATACAATTAAGTGAAACAGAAGAAACAACTGTTGAATGCAGTATATTGGAAAGTAATGGAATTGATTCTACTCTTACAAGAGCAGAGTTTGAGAAATTGATTAAAAATATTATAAGTCGAACAATATCAATTGTAGAGAATATGTTAGAGATGAAGAATATGAAGAAAAGTGATATTGGTGCAATTATATTAGCTGGTGGAAGTAGTAGAATTCCATTCGTAAAACATTTATTAGAAGAAGAATTTAAAGGAATACCTGTTTTTAAAACTGTTAATCCAGATGAAGCAATAGCGTATGGAGCTGCATTTTATGCCAATTTAATTGGTAAAACAGATCCAAATTTACCACAAATAGTAGATGCTAATGTAGAAATACAACATCCATCCATAACAATCCCACAACAACAAATGAATAGTCCAAGACCATCTGTACCTTCACCAATATTCAACTCAAGAGAAATGAGAGAGAATAAAGATTGTGCAGCAATTGGAATTGATCTCGGTACTTCAACTTCATTAGCATGTTTTGCAAAAGATGGTGTACCAAGTCTTATCCAAGATGTTACTGGTAAAAATGAAGTTCATTCATGTGTATTGTATGAGAATGAAGAAAAAAAGATAATTGGAGTTACAGCAAAGACAAACGGAGCTAATGATGCTAAATCATTTGTTTATGATATAAAGAGAATAATAGGAAGAAAATGGAATGATAAAGTATTACAGAGTTTAATAAATGAGTTGAATTACAATGTAATAAAAGATGCTTCTGATAATCCAGTAGTTGCATTTAATGAAAAGATTCCTCCGTTTAATAAAACACCTGAACAAGTATCATCCGATATTTTAAAGCATTTAAAAAAGAATATTGATGGAAAATTAAATGGTAAAAAATATAAAGTTGTTTTAACAGTTCCAGCTCATTTTACAGATTCACAAAGAAGAGCAACACAAGCAGCAGCTGATTTAGCAGATTTGAATGTCTTACAGTTAATAAATGAACCAACAGCAGCAGCAATAGCTTATGGTTTAACAAATAATTTTAATAATGAAGAGAATACAATTGTTGTTTATGATTTTGGAGGTGGTACTTTTGATGTATCAATTATTAAAATAAAAGGTAAAAATATCGAATTACTTGCTTCTGATGGTGATGATCATTTGGGTGGCTCTGATTTGACTGAAAGAATATATGATTATTTCTTGGAGAAATACAAAGAAGCTAGTAATATTAATTTCATAAACGCAAAAGCATCTCATCATTTGAGAAAAAGTTGTGAATATGCAAAAGTAAATTTATCAGAATTTGAAGAGGTCGATGTAGATTGGAGTTTATTAGAGAATTATCATGTTGATAATGTACTGACTAGAAATAAATTCTATGAATTAACAAAAGATTTATTTAATAAAACAATCACAATATTAGATAAAACAATGAGAAATAATAATATTTCAAAAGAATCAATCAATGAAATTGTATTAGTTGGTGGAAGTAGTAAAATACCTTATGTTACAGAAATAATAAAGAATTTCTTACCAAAAGCTAAATTAAGTAAAGCAATCAATCCAATAGAAGCAGTGGCACTAGGAGCAGCAATTTTAGCTGATGATTTATTAAGAAATGGTGAAAATGCACAAATCTTTGAAAGATCTTATCTTAACCCACCTCCAGCTCCACCTTCATTGAATTCATCATTAAATTCTTCTTTATTAGCTCAACCAGCTCCAACACCAACAATAGCTCCATTACAATTACCACCTGCAATGATTGATTCACTTGGATCAAGTGATGGTATAAAATCTTCAGGTAGTAGAAAATCAATTCCACATTCTTTTTCAAGTAATAATAATAGCAGTATTAAAGAATCATTTATTATTAGAGAAAAGATTTCTCATAGTTATGGTGTTCTTGTGATTGATTCTGATACAAATCAAAGAAGAATTGATATTGTTTTGAAGAAAGGAAGTAATATACCATGTTCAGAAAAGAAACAATATATTACTGCTCCAAATTATGATAAGACAAAAATAGCAATTTATGAAGGAGAAGATATTGAAATAAAACCTGAGAATTTTCTTCATGATTTTATTTTTAGTGGTATAACTAGGACTCCAGAAGGTACTCCAATAGAGGTAGAATTTTCTGTAAATAAGAATGGATGTTTAGTGGTTAAAGGTATAGATTTAAGTGATCCAAGTAATACCAAAGAAGTAAAAGTAGCCACTAAAAAATAAGTAAGAAAAGGACAAAACAACAACAATATAAATATAATAATAATAATAATAATTACATAAAACATTATTCATTCTTTTAAAATTGAATTGATCTTTGTTTTTCACAAGCAGCTCCATAGTATTGTGAAAAACATTCACATAAACCTGTATCTGTATTACATAGTCCATGATTAGCACATTCTGTTGGTTTGTATTCCATTGGCATACTTAGTAATATCTCACCTTCTACTTCTTCACCAGGAATACTTACTTGAATAGCAGTATCAGTATTATCACTTTTAACTAATGTATTATCTTTACTTAATGAATATCCAACAGATGAATCGCATGTCAAATCAGCATTTCCATCTAAAGCTACATATTTATCATCTTCATTTCCTAATATTAATGATAATTTTGATGTTTTTAATTTGTCATATTCAGCATAATCTACAGTTATTCTAATTTTATAACCAGAAACTTGTTGAGCTGTTTTAGGATCAGAACTTCCACAATTCAATGTTAATTTATCATTATTTTTAGTTAAATAATAAAATTTTTCACAACTTATTACATTCACACTAACTTGAGCAAATGGGGTCATTTTCCTCAAAGCAGATTGAATTTCAGTCTCATAATCAACAGATTTACCTCTTTCATTCAAATCACATGGAATACCAATCTTTCTAGCAGAAATAACAGGAGTTGAATATTCAATATCATCAAATACTAAAGTAAAAGAATGACTAAATCCAACAGGGACAGTATATTCATAAGTTACTGGATCAATTTTTAAAGAAGGATCAACACCATAATAACATGTTCTTTTAGAACAATCTATTCCTGACCAACCTTTATCACATTTACATGAATAAAATTTCTCTACTTCCCAACCATAGTATCTATCACCTTTAGAATATGTATCTACAAAGGCTGATGTACAAATACCATGACCAGAACAAATAGATTCTGTGGAGGAAGGACATGATGCTATTAATAATGTTATAAATAGAATTAAATACTTCGAGAACAATCTTCACCTTCAAAACCAGGGAAACATTTACATTCTCCAGTTTGTCTGTTACATAAACCTGCATTTGAACACTCTGCATAACCATGAGGTCGAGTCCAACCATCTTCTCTTCTACCTTTTATAAACCATTCATTCTTCACCTCTTCATCCTCAACAGAGCCGTCATGGTTTAAATCACCAATGTATGTATCTGAAAAAGCTTCACCATACGGACATGCTCCTATAATATCAATAAAACAACAATTAATTACTTAATGAACAATCTGCACCTCCCCAACCTAAATAACACGCACATCTGTCATTCTCCTCGCATTCACCGTGGCCGTTACAGTAATTGTTGCAAGCTATACAACAAACAGCTAGACAAGTCACTAATATCACCAGGCTTCTCATATTAGAGTTATTTTATTTACGTTAACTCAAGCCAAATATTTTTTTCAAAATGTTTCATGCAATAAATCATCCCCAAACCTTTAAATATATATTTAGAGGTTTTGCTAAGGTATTTTATTGCAACACTAATGTATTTTTGAATAGAATTCAGGTCCAGCTCATCATCTCTCTCTTTCTTCTCTTGCTACAAAATCTTCTGGTGTTATAATAGATTTATATGATCCAAAACCTCCATTAAAGCCATTTACACAAGAATGGTGGAAATCTGTCCCAATTCTCTTAAAACAGCAATGGATGAGATTTGCTTTTTGGTCAATGTTTACTAGATCAGTATTTTATAATCTGTTAATATATTTATGAAATAGGCAAAGAATTTTGATAAAAGATTGTTTTTAAGACAAGCTCCAGAAATATTCAGAGACGCAACTCGTGCAATTGTCAAACCACAGAATATTGTTTTATCAAACATATTTACACCTGCCTTTCAAGAGATTTTTGAAAATAGATTTTATTCTCTCAATGTTCCAGTAAACCAAGCATATCAAATGAGTTACTTATTAGAAAAACCAAAGATAGTGCAATACAGAATAGCTCAAACACAGTTTGATAAAGAAATGATTGAATTTGCTCAAGTTACAGTGAAGTTGCATATTGCTCAAACTCCAGTGATGTACAATAGGAATAAAGAAGAAGAAAAAACTCCAACAAATATACAAAATGTATATATAATCCAATTAATTTTATAGATTGAAGAATATCCGTTATTAGGAACAATCATACCAGATGAAAAGCCAAAAGAATTTGAATGGAATAAAGCAACAATAGAAAGAGAATTAGATCAAGGTAAAACAGTTGAAAAACAAACAATCTCATATTACTACAACAAAAAGACATGGGAAAGTCTGTGGAAACAACCAACCATTACCAATTTTGATAAATCAACTTTGAATTATGTAATATTTGAACAACCGTGTAATATACCAAATTCAAAGTGGAGAGTTGCTTCTATTGTTTAAAAAACATTTTTTTCTATATATTTATTAAATATGTTAGTAATTTGTTTGTTTGATAATACAGTTAAAACATAGATATTAAAAGAAAAACTATTAATCTAATTATTGTAATTAAGAGGAAGGAGGTTGTGGTTCATTTATAGTATTATTATTCTCGTCATTAGATTCTTTTTCTGCTTTCTTTGCTTGTCTTAAAGCAGGTGGAAGCGATTCTTCATCTTCTTCAATTTCTTTATTTCTCTTTCTCTTCTTCTACATATAAATAATAATAGCATTAATATATATACCTTTCCACCAGTATTACCTGAAGAAGATGAAAATGAACCTTCTCCACTGGCACAACCTCTACATCCACAATGAATACATTGTATTATTTTATCATCTTCTAATTTATCATGGGGAACTCTACATATACAGGTTGTTCCATAAATATGATCTTTTGCTTGAATACATCTCAAACAACATAATCTTTCATATCCTGGCTATTTCGAATTATATAATTTTGTGAAAATATACTTTTCTCCATTTAGCTATTAAAGAAGCATCAATAATTTTCTCATTAATACAATAATCATAAACTTCTTTTGATATTTCTTTCTTTTTGTAATACATTTCAAATACATATCGACTATTTATAAAGAAAGAAAAAACTATACGATTTTTGATTATGAAGTCTAAATATTGGCCATACAATTTCCTGTTTACGTTTACCTTCATGAGGTTCATTTTCAGCTATAATAATGATTAAAAAATAAGAAATATACCATCCCTCATCTTTGCTTCTAATTCATCTATTTTGTCTGCAATTATTTCATACCCCTATAAATATTATATCATTTATAATACAGGAGGAGGTGTGGATCTTGCAAATTTTGACATTATTAAAGTTTGGTGTATGAAAAAGTACTCTGTTTTTGATTAACCAAATTCTATTTTTTCATTTTTTTCTAATTACGTAATATTGAAGGATTGACACTATGTTTAATCCATTTGCTTATTGCTACTATTTGTTTTTTGATATACTGTTCGAATTTATTAATCGAATATGCCTTTGGTTTATTGAAAATGCATTTCCCACAACCTTTGCCTATATGTTTTTGAGATTGGTTAGATTCATCTTCCCGTCATTAGTATTTATGATATTAATATCATGTTAGAGAATACATAGAGGATTAAATCTAAAACAAACTGAAACAAAGGTAGTTCTTATCACAGATGGTGTAAAGGGTATTGGATTGGGATTAGCAGCAAGATTATTAAGTCGAGGAATGAAAGTGTATATAACAAGCAATTCAAAAGCAAGATGTGATAGGTATAATTCAATATATTATTAATGTTTATAAATTAGAGCAATTCATAAACTAAAAGCAATATTTCCTGATGCAGAAGTGTCATATATAGTTATTGATTTATCAAATCCAATCTCTGTAATGAATGGTGCTCAAGAATATCAAAAGCATGAGCAAAAACTCGATTACTTATTCCTCAATAACAATTTCATGCCGATAGCCAAGTCGTCAACATTAACCACATTTTTCAGAATGTTTCTCGAATCCTTCAAAACATATTCAATTCAAAGATTATTATTAACAGGAAGATCTACGAATGATGATAAAACAATATTTCCACAACAAGAAGGCTTAAAAACAAGTCAAGGATATGGTATGTTATTTTCTGAACATGTTTTTGGTCATTTCATTTTACTACAAGAATTAAATGTGAATTTATTACTCTCCAAGTCACAAGGAATGATTATATGGACTGGTAGTCTAATGGCAAGTAAGAATTCGTTTAGTTTCAATGATATACAGTGCTTAGAAACAGATGATCCATTTGGAGCAACTCAATATATGATTGATTTAGTAAATATTGCTATTAATGAACATTTTTATTCAAATGGTATTAAATCTATTGTTTGTTGTCCAGGATTAGTGTTGACTAGACAATCTCCTTTAATGTTCAGAATGTCTGAGATTGGATTGTTGCTTTTAGCATTTTTTGTGCCAACTGTTAGAGTGTTTGGTAGTAGAGGAGCTGCTATTCACTGTGAATTAATTAACATGCTACCTAATGGTTTGGATTATAAAAAGAAATATATGATGAAATATGATGAGATAGATACTTCTGATTCATTTGAGAATGAAATAAACCCTAAGGATGGTGATAAATTATACCAAGTATACTTTTTTTTTCGTTTATACACTTTTAGTATTTATTGCAGATGTATACAATTGTATACCAATTATATCATCACAAATCTATTGACGATATAGCTGATAATATAAGTCCGGATATTGTTGATCAGCTATACCCCAAGCCCACAAGACCTATTTAATTAGAAGCTATTGTGTAAATAAAATTAATATTTAAATGAATGTGTCAAAATCTTTTTAATGGGCTGATAAAAACTCGCGAATTGAAGATATTTTGCTAGAATCATGTAAATAACTATGGTGGCAATGTCAAAAACACTCTTTTAGTGGAGATGAATGGTGGCAAGTGAAAGAGTGTAAAACGAATATTTTTCAAAAAAAAATCTTTTGAATCGTCGTTACAAACACTACATTTTTGTAAGTGTTTATCAATTATTTCTCGATAAATACAAGGCCATTCTTCACTGTCTCTTAGTAATCTACATTATTTAGGATAATATTACGATTATATCATGTCTGCCTTTGTTTTAAGCGCTATCCCTACAACTTCTTTGGTATCCACCAGATACTTCCCAATCCAAACTGGAAGTATTATTACATGCTCAAGGTGCAACTCAAAAGTCCACAAAAGTGCTTTTAGTATGGTATCTTCAGATTTCGAATGTCAAACCTGCAAAAGGATTAGAGAACAATCAGACTTGGGACAATCAAAAATGTGTAAACTTTGTCTAAGATACTGTCCTTTAGCAAAATTTCTCAATGTTGGTGAATTTGGAAGTATAGTTGAAGAAGATATTTGCACTCCATGTAAAGCCCAAATAATTGCTGGTTTTCTTAATCAGAGTTTGATGTTAAACAATAGAAATAATGAATGGAATGAAATGAGAAGAGTAAGCAATAGTTATGATAGAATGAATAAAAAAGAGAATATATACCGTAACATAGCAAAGTCTGATGTACGTCGTTCTCCTGTATCTGTCACAACTCCAGAAATTCTGCCAAAACCAAGCAACAACAGCAATAATGTAAACAATAATGTAACTGCAAAGAAATATCAACCAACACCATCACTTAAGTCTCCAAATACATCAACTCCTTCTTCTACAACTTCATCAACAAGAACTACTCCTTATAAGCAATCAAATGCCCAGAAGAACTGCATGGATCTTAAAATAAGTTACAATGAGCTTCAATTGATTGTTACTGAAGATATTTTTACTTGTTTATATGATGAGAAAGCAACTGATTTAATCATCTATTCAAGTAGTACTCATGATATAGAAGAGTTATATAGTGACCCCACAGAAAGAAGAGAAAAAATAATTGATGAATTAGTGTCATTTGTAAAATCAACAATTGAGAAGGTTCATTGTAAGACATGTAAAAAAGCAGTTGCTAAAGCTGATTGTTTCTTACATCATGGATCATTTTTATGTAAAGATTGTTCCATGAGAGTAGCTGCAAATCATTTAATGGATTGGACTAATTACTCAACTGTATTGATAAAGTGTGGTAGATGCAAACATTTCGCTCCATATAGTAAATTCTTAAAGATGAATGGAATTGGTGACATTAAAAGACAAAATACCTGTTCGTTTTGTTGTTTAAAGAAATGGAGAGAATATTATCTTGGTTCCAAGGTATGGTAAATTATATGTAATTAATTTGTAGTTTTTTATGTGTCATATTGTTTAAATTGTTATATATGATTGTGTGTTGATTTTGGTAGAAATAATTTAAAAAAAACACTATAATTATATATTTCACATATAAAATTTAATTATTATTGATAATAAAACAACTAGAATTACTATTTCAAATATTAAATTATCTTTTCCATTTTTCTTATCTTTTTTTATACCATCATTCTCTTTATTCACTTCTTTCTTGTTTATTTTACTACTACTACCGCCACCGCTATTGCTACTGTATATACTGTACAAATATAACTTCGTAACACTCAAGAGATTCTTATCTTCACATATAATATATGGATTATCATCGATTGTAACACAATTACCATTTTCACTTTTTAATTTCACTTTCTCATCTTTAATCACTTCACATTCACAAATTATCATAAATGGAAAATCAAATTTATTCAAATCCTTCACAAAAGTTGAGTTTTTCCAGTAATAAGGACAATTATTGCAAAAATGCAAACATGTTTTCATATCACTAGAACTATATATTCCTTCACCCATTATTGAACCATTCCTTTCATTTTTACTACCACTCATGTTCAATAATCCATTGTGTATTATATTATGATAATTTTCAATATTACTACCATGATAACTGACATAATAACCTTTACTATTTTTCATCTTTTCAAAATTTATAGAATTATAGAATTTGTCAATTTTAAAACAATAACTATAATCATGATGATGTTGATCATTCTCTTTATATAATTCTAATTTTGTATTCAAATCATTCACAAGCCATAATAATGTCATTAATTGATTATCACTTAGTAATTTATAATCAATAGAATCAAATGAAGGAATATTAACAATTTCATCAATTACTGGTTGTGGAAAATCTTTTAATATTTTGGGATATGGATCACAGATCCTCATATGTCGATAACTTCTTATGGACATTGTAAATAAGGAGAATAATAAATCATATCCAATCAAATTGCTTTTTAAATGATTGTCTATTATTGTTGAACAAACTTCTCTTGTGTTTATTGTTGGATGGATTATTTCTTTATGTTCTTTTTGGAAATATTTCTCTAGTTCATTCTTGATATTGTTTATTATTATGAATATTGTTGAGGTTGGAGTTATTTCTGTATTTATTTTTTCTATGTAAAGATCGAAATCATATATCTCGCTTGTGTAGTATACAAAGAATGTATCGTCAATACTTTCTATATTCACATTATATTATAAATAAAAACCAATACTTGGTAATACTACTGTAATTGTCATTTCATATTCATTGTTACCACTTGAAGATACACAATACAAATTAATTGAACTATCTTTTTCATTGTAATTTAAACGACGAATAATCTATAAAGATATAGTCAAAAAATGGATATTAAATACACTTTTATTCCTGGAAGCCAACAAATCATCATATAGTTTCTGTTGAATATATCCAATGCTGTCAATTATTTCCATATAACGAGAAATAAAATGAAGAAGAAGAAAAAAGCTTGAAATAAATCAAATCATAACGAATTATTATTTTTAAACAATGATAATCTATTATACTGATTGAATAACAACACATCCTTCATAAAATAAAATACTCATTAAAATAACAAACATTTTATATTAATTACTTCTGAAATGGTTCTAAAACAACACAAAATTCTTCACAACTCTTATCACAACTATCAGGACAACTAAATATCAATAATCCAGACCAATCCATTCCACCATTCTTAATTACTTTTTTATGACTTATTGGATCTATTTCAATAATTAAATCTTTATCAGCATCTAAGTAGTTCAAACTGGAAGGTAATATTTCACATTCAAATATTCGTTTCTTACCACATTTACAGTTTGGAACATTCAGTTGAAATGGCACAATTGGCCATAAAACCTCACCTTCATAAGCATATCTTATGATTTGCTTTGGATTGGAAGAAATGACTTTTTCAAATTTTAAAAAGTATTTTACTGAACCTGGTAATCTTTCATATCCTTCACCATTATCTTCACCTTTTTCTACTGTTATTTCTGATGATTTTGATGTGAATTTTGATGATTTTGGTTTTTTATTTTCTTCATAATAATACTATACAAATAATATATATATATAATATTATACATCTACAATATATGATGGAAATACAAATTCATTTGATGTTATTGACGGCGAATTAAATGATAATATAGATGATGGGTGAATTGGTGTATTATTTTGAACTGTAGTTGATATTGTTTTTGTCTTTAAACTATCTAGTAAAGATGATAGATTTTCCATTGGATTTGTTGTTTCTGTAGAAGTAGATGGAATTGAAAAATCAAATAATGAACTTGTCATTGTATTTCCTGTAGTTGTTGATGATGTATCTGTAGGAATTCCCCAATCATCTGTTTCTATTGGAATTGATGGATTTGGTGGTATTAATGGTGAAGGAAGAGGTTCTGATGGTTGTCCTACTGTTGATTCATCTTCACAGTTGTATGGAGTATCTCTTAATTCATCTCTTATACATATAAAACTATTATAAAGTAATGACAATAAATACCATCCTGGTTTAATACGACATGTTGAAGTATTACATCCAAAAACATATAATGTTCTGTAATATGTTGTTGGAGCAAATATCTAGAAGTTATAAAGAAAAAATACTTGTGAAATTAGATACAGTTGTTTACCACATGCTGAACAATTTGGAATGGTTATATTATCATGATAAAATTTCTAAATGATTTACTATAATAATTTATACAGCTAATCCACCTAATTGTGATTGATATGGTTGATTTATTTCTCCCTTTCCTACAACTTCACCTACTAGAACTTGTTCTGATGATCCTTTCGGAAACATTTATTATATATAAAGAGAAAAACGAAAAATGAAAAAAATCAAACTTTTGCTCGCTAAAACGAATATAAATATCAAAACAACTGTCTCTTGTTCTATTTGATTTTTCTATTTACTATCATTATTACTGTGATTATCAAACACAAATAATAACAAAAAAATAACAGCAATAAATAAAATTAGAAAAATTAATGATTCTTTCTTCTTCTTTTACCTCTTCCTGCAATTTCTATATATTTATCACGAGCGTAATGTCTAAAAGATGTGTCTTTCAACACTTCATCCATCATTGTTTCACCTCTCTTTTTTTTCTCTACTTTCTCTAAATCAAATGCTCCATTGATAACTGTTCCTAATTCAAACTTCTTTGGGATCTTTGTGTGCTTTTTGGTTTTGAAAAACTTCTTTGGATCCATAAAGTCTCTCAGTTGTATTAATTGCAATTCATGTTTCACTTCATCTGTCATTTCTGGTGTGTGTAAACTAAAGTGTTGCTCGATTATTTTCTAATGTAAATATGGTAATATATACTTGATTGTCAATATGTCTTTTTTTAGCTTCAACCTTCTTAGGATTTGATTCTATTATTTCAAATTTTGGGTTGATTTTTTCATCAATTGGAACATCTGGAACATCAACAGTAGGTAAAAAAGGATCATCTGTAATATTTTGACCAGCTGAAGATTCGAATGCCTTAAATGCAATCTCTGCCTAACATAAAATAGTGTTTTTAATATACTAATTCTTCAATTGAACTTTCTGGCATTATTTTCAAAATGAAATTGAAAATATTTCAAACTTTGCTTGATTTCTTTTCTTCTCATTTTCTTCATGAGAGTCAGAGATTTTGTGATTATCATAGTTTCAATGTCAGCAATACTGATGACATTCATGGTATATCCAAGAATATTATATTTTATCAGGGAAATGAAAGATTTAAAGGTCGAAAAGGTTTTTCTTATACTTTAAATACTGCTGACTTTAGTAATGGAATGTATCCGCTTGAGCACGAAAAACTACCAAAGCCAATTGTCACTGATTTGGTATTTTCATATTTGTAATTAATTATATTTAGTATGGAGATAAACAGAATGTAATAGTAATGGTTACACCAGATTTACATCTTAAAGTATTGAAGTATGTTGAGAATAACCAATTAAACGAAGATATAATGGATTTCAAAGTACTTCATGATGTTAGTCTAGTTCATGATGGAATGACTTCAGAAGGAAGATATCCTGTTGGGTTACAATGTGGATATATTGATGCTTATAATAATATCAAAAGCAGAAAACAAATCATCACAGTACTAACAGAGAATTGGAGTGTATTATGTTTCAACAGTGAATTAGAATTACTATGGGAGACTACAGTTAGTTATATGGAAGATAATCTTCAATTAGGCAAATTATATCATAAAGAGATAGGTATTAATATTAGTCCAATGTCAATCATAAGAAATGACCATGGTACAATATTTGTAGGTGGAAGCATGGAGTTAATTAGTGAAGAAAAATTACCAGAAGGAGATCATGATGGTTTCTTCAACGTACATGATGAAAATGAGGTGGAAAATAACGGAATAAATAATGCAGATAAAAGTAATGTAAAAGCGTATAATTATATATATATATATTTATTTATTTAAATAGTGGAATAAAGAATGAAGATATAAGTGTATATAAAATCCTATTCCTTTTTAACTATTATATATATAGAGTTTTACACTAAGACAGCAATATGCGCATCATTTTACACTATTTGCATTAAGTGGAAAAACTGGTGAAGTGATTTGGGAACATACTTCTCCACTATATAAAGATTTATCCAATCAAGACAATCAAAATATACCTCATCCGTATAAGATACATTATTTATTATTATTTATTAGAGCTGGAGATTTCTCATTTGATACAGAATTTCATCCTACAGAAAAGAATTGGAAAGATTTCCAGTATATATTTATATATTTATATATATAATTATGTTTTTAATATGTTATTAGTGATTATGTAATGAAACAATTGCCTCACAATTGGGTTAATAGATATTCAACCAAATTAGATTTCGCTCATTTCGAGAAACAACATATGGGAAAACGTGAAAATGCATGGCATAAGAAAGAAAAACCATTGGGAAATCATTATTTATCAGGTATTTATTCACTCTCAAAGAACTTAAAATTTTCCCATTCTGAAAGTGAACATGATATTATTCCAAATGTAATTGTTGCTCATTTGAAGGATGGAATTGAAGTAATTCATTTTTGGAGTGGAAGACCGTTAACTCATTTGAGTTTACCAGCTGGACCATTGTATATTGATATTAATGGAGATGGTACAATTGACACACTTCGAGTATATTTTCTAGAATTTAAATGTATTATTTTTTAAATAGAGTTTAAGTGGAGTTAATGCTTATAAACCCAATGACGATGAAGGAATCATGTTGAATAACAATAGAAATATGAATAATTTAGATTCATGTTCTATTGAAGTAGTTAGTGGAATTCCAGTGATTGAACCATTATTTAATGGTACTGTTTGTCATAATATATATTCAACTGATATAAAGTTTGGAAATGGAGATAGTATTTATTATTATTTATTTATTTTTATTTTATAGATTTTGTTGATGTTGGTGTATTACCAGCTATTGCAATTCCAGTTAATTCATTTAATAATAATAATGACGAAGATAATGAAGATCGTCAGATTGAATATAATACAATAGTTGGTAATAGTCGAGGAATAATCACAAGTTATTCAAGTGATGGTTCATTCTTATGGCAAATTAGAAGTAGAGTTACTTGGCCTTCCAAAGTTGGTTTAATTGAAGTATAATTAATATTTATTATATATATATATATATATAGACTGGTTTTACACCCTCATTATCAGTATTTCCATCTAAGAAGAAGAACGATATGTTTATAATGAGTGGTTATAACACAATTGGATTATTCTCAAAGAAAGGTGAAGAATTAGGAGTTATTGATACTGATGGATATGCACCAATAAGTCCACCAATCATTGGAGATTTTAATAATGATGGAGAGAATGATATTATTCTAATAACTAGAAATTCAATTGATGGATATATTTTGAAGAAAGAAAGTGGATCAATTTTGTTTGAAGTGCTGATTGGAATATTGCTATTTTCTATGATTGTCATCTGGTTGACTGTAGCTTTTGATTCTGATAATTTGTTTGAGAATAATGGAATTAAATTCAAAAGAGCTACTGATTAAATGGTAATAATAAGATAAAATTATTTATTATGATGATTTTTTATTGTTTTTTTCATATTTCAGTTAGTTGGGATTTCTAACAAAAATGAATAAAACTGTTTTAAAGTCAAATCTACAATTCTGTTGCTTTTTTATCTTCATTGTTTTTGCTCTATGTGCAACAATTGGTATGATTATATACCCCACTTATTCAAGGAAGCATTACAAATCAAAATGTGAAATGAACTCTATGTATGGATTATAATTGAATATATTTAGGAGGCCAAGCTATGAAAAAGTGTATTTCAATATACCAAATAAAGGTAAAGAGTATACTTGTTTAGATTATACAGTTGTAGTTTTGGCTATGAATTATATCATTATCATGATACATCAATGGAAGGTAAAGGTGAACCAATACAACCAGTAGTGTTTGTACCAGGACATGGTGGAATATACAGTCATGGTAGATTTATTGCTTCAATGGTATATATAAGGATATATAACATATAATAGACAAAATCAATCGAATTTGAAAATGGTGATTATTTCTATGATTTCTATTTCATTAGTTTCAAAGAAGAATTAACTGGAATATCAGGTAATACCGTATTAGACATGTCAACGTATGTATGTCATTCATTATCATACTTAAACAAACGATTTGAGAAACATAATTCATCATTTATACTACTAAGCCATTCTATGGGTGGAGTAATCAGTATGTATGTTCCATTTTTGAAATTATGTGAAAATGTGACAATCAGTGAAATAATAACATTATCTAGTCCATTAAAAGTCCCTCCATATTCAATTAATACTTATGCAATTCATATGGAAAACTTATATCAATATTACTATAATTCTGTATATAATAATAATAATAATAAAATGAATGAATATTCAAAATACATAAACTATCCATATTATTCATATGCAATTTTAAATAAAATAACACCACTTTTAAACGAAAATGGAATAGTAAGAAAAATAGAAAATATCACATTCTTATCACTTGTTTCTGATTTTATTGATTTGGATATTTATCCTATGAATAGTGAAATTTCATCATTCATACCTAAATCTCATGGGATTACTGTATATTTATCTAATATAAGAGAATTAAAACATTATCCATTAATTACAGATCATTATTCAGTATTATGGTGTCATGAATCATCTGTGTTTATTGGAGAATATTTATATGAAATTATTAATAAAAGAAGTAGTAAAATCTATACTAGTGTAAAGAGAAGAATGAATATTACATTAGAAAAGTTTGAAAGTGGTTTGAGAAATAAAACTGAAATGAATAGAATGAATCATTTGAATGGTTATAATGTAAAAACATTCAATAAATTGCCTAAAGAATTTAGATATTTATATCTCAGTTTTAGATTACAAATTGATGTATTACCTTCTATATTGATATTTATATTGTTTTTAATACTTAATAATGATAGTTATTACTGTAGAAATAGTTATTCATTTATACCTAAAAAATGGTTTAGTGATTTATTTGGATATTATGCAAAACTCTTTTTATTTCTGTTATTATTGATAATTGTTAGTTTTATTAATAAATACACTATGAATATGGAATATATAATAGATCCTTACCATTTGTTGTTTTTGTTAAGTTTTGGATATTTAGGATTATTTGTATTTGATATAATTGTGAATATTTCTCGTCTATTGATGAATAATGTAATTGTTGTTATTGCCTTTTTCATTCCAATAGTTAGTATTGTAATATCTTATTATCATATTAAATTAAATATAAAACATATTGATTTATATAATTGGAATAGTTTAATATATTATTTCTATATATTGACTATATTATTTGATGTATAATATATAGTTTATATTTTAATGTGTAATAGGTTTTTGTTAGTTTGTATATGACTAGAAAATGTAAGTTTTTGTTATGTAAAATCTTCATATTTTCAAGAATGTTGTTGCTAGTATATCAAATAGGTGATATTTATTATGTAATTACCAATATTATAAAGAATGAATATAATGGTTATAGTATAATATATCCATTAATATTGGAATTGATTATTTCTAATGTTTTTCATATAAAGAAGAAAAAAATAATGGATGTCAATAATAAGATGAGTGATATAAAGTTGATTATAGTAAAAATGAATATATTATTGGTGTTATTCTTGAGTAATACCACATTTTACTATCCATTTTATAATGTGATATTAATAATGTTGTTATTGTAGAAATAATTAGAATTTACTAACCTTTGAATTATTATAGAAATAATTATGTTGTGGCTTTGTTGGATATAGTGTATAATGTAAATATACTGTAAAATGGTAAATACATGTAATTACATTCCCGCCTTTTCCTTATATTAAAACACTAATTAAATAATCATAAAAGTAATTATAAAAAACAATGGAATATACGGTTTATTTAACTATTAAAGGTAAACAGCCATATCCATTTAAGATAGAACAATCATGTACATGTAATAATTTCATTCAAAATGTTGCAGTATAAAAATTACATTTTACACTATTTTAGAGACAATTTAACTTATCTCCTCAACATCTATCTTTGAAAAATTGTTCACAAACACCTATTCCAAGTAGTGATATTCCCATCTCATCGTTTATTAAAGATAATGAGATTATTTTTGTTTCTTTCCAACAACAACAACTATCTACACAGCCACAATATCAACAGTTGTATAGTCAACCGCAACAACAATTATCACAATCATATTCTTATCAACAACCTCAAACTCAGCCATATCAAACACACAATCATACTGAACCTCAACAATCATCAATCCCTATTTCAAAACAACCTCCATCTACATCACCTCAACAACCATATATACAACCAACTCAACAACAACAAAAGGTTAATAAGTATATACAAATTGTACAGAATATGAATCCTGTTTATATTCCTTTCAATTATAATGGACAAACTAATTATACAAACCAATATCCTTATATCAATAACCAACAACCTGTAACAGCTTATCAAAATACTTCAAATGTTATACCTCCTCAATCAAATTATCAATATCCAAATCCACCTCCTCCTGTTCCTCCTCCATCACCACCATATGATGTAAATCCTCAACAACTTCTTCCAGCATTTGGTGTAAATCCACTACTACCACCTCCACCTCCAACATTTGATAATTCAAATCCTCCCCTTCCATCTTCGATAAGCGAAGAACAACAGCATATAGTTGATAATAAACCTGAAGATAATAATGGTAATATACCAACTGAAAATAAACATATGAAAGGAATGAGAAGAAGAAGAAAAATAAATCCTGATTCAGATTCAGATAGTTCATATCATTCAGAGGAAAATAGTGAAGGTGATAACAATGAAGAGAATGAAGAAGAAAATGAAATGAATAATATTCTAGAAGAAACTTCAAATGTGAAAGCTGATTATACAATTAACGATGTAATTCATTGTCATCCATTTGTGGAATATTCTATTTTGATTCAATATAATGATACTAAAAAAATTGATTGTCTTTCATTAGATAATTTATACATTAGGAATGATGATGGAAAAGTATATCCATCATTACCATCAACATTAGTTTGTGGATTAGATTATGTAGTAAAAGATTCTATAATTGGCTTTCTATATAGACAAGATAATAAATATAAAAATTTCACATTACCATTATTAGAAACAAGAAGTGATAATAACATTATTCCTGAAAAGATATATTTCCATCAAATATGTGAATGTAAAGAAAAATCCTATCGTTTTCCATCATTAAGAAATAAATCTGTTACTTGTCATAGTGATATAATGATTATTCACTCTCCAGATGAATCATTGGAAGTAATTGATGAAGATACAGGAAAGAAAATAATCTGTGAACCATATAGAGATGTAACAGCTATAAATAAAAGGTCTCAAGCTGTTTTAACTGAAAATGCATTAAAAAGAATGAAAATCATCGAAGATGGAATAGAAAAGAATACTCCATTATTAGTTGAAGGTAAAACTTCAAGTGCCAAAACATTCACCGTTGAACAAGTGTGTATGAATGGTCAAATTCCATTAATTCGATATAATTTCAGTCCATCATCAGTAATTGATGAATTGATAGGAAATGTGATAATAAAAACAATAGATGGTAAATCAACTCCAATATTCCAATTAGGTCCATTTTCTGAAGCTTTTATTGAAGGAAAAGTGATATTATTGGATGAATTATCATTAGCCAATGCTGAAGTAGTTCAAGCAATAATAAATGTTTTAGATTCTCATGAATTATATGTTGATTCAATAGGAAGTGGTTATACAAAATATGATATGAATCCTAGTTTCAGAATAATAGCAACTCAAAATCCAGCTGGTTCAATATATAAAAGAACCAAAATTGATGAAACAATGATGTCTAGATTCAGATATATTGATTCAAGATTCTTCCCAGAAATAACAAGAGAAGAATTAAACAAGATATTAGAATCAATTGGAAAAATCTCAAAAAGTAATGTGAATGATATTTTAAATTTTCATCAAAATGCATTAGCCAATCATCCAGATAGAGTTTATACATTGAGAGATTGTATTAGAGCAAATACTCTAATAACATCAGCTAAATGTTCTTCAAAAATAGCTGCAGAGATTGTTTATGGTGATATATTACTAACAAGTAAACTGAATTTATCTAAATCACCTGAAATTAGTAAATCTACTTTATTTCCATTGAATGAAACTATTTGGAATAATCTTTGTCAATATATTGAAGCAATATTCAAATCAGGTTGTCATATTTTATTGTGTAGTGAGAATGAATTTACAGCTAGAAAGTATGTATTATCATATCTCCAATCTATTCATGATAATGAAAAACTCAATATTATAAGATGTACAAGTGGAACAACAACTGAGAATTTGGTTGGAATGTTTCAATTAGAAGGAAATAATAATAATGAAGAAAATGGAAATGATATTAAAATAGCCCCAAAATGGCATGATTCTCCTTTAGTAAAAAGTATAATCAATGGAGAAACTTGTTTTCTTCAATCCTTAGATAATATGAAATCTAATTCAATCGAAAGATTGAATTCTTTATTAGAAATAATACCAAATGATGGATGTAAACAGAAAGTGAGATTTGATGAAAGAATTGAAGAACCAGAAATTGATATTCATCCAAATTTCAGAATAATTGCAAGTGTTTCAAAAAATGGTTTAATGAAATTCTCTCCTGCTTTGATTAATAGATTTATATTGGTTAATTTACCAGATGAAAAAATAGAAAATGCATTTGAAGAAAGTGATGAGAATAAAAAAGAGATGATAAATACTTTCTGTGAATCATTCTTCAAAGAAGATAGATATATATGTATGAATGAATTAACAAAATATTATGAAACACCCTCAAAATATTTAGAATGTTATGAAGGATTATTTGAAGGAGTTGAAGAAAGAAGAGAGTTATTAAGTGAAATATTAATATCATTAATCACACACAGATCAATAGCTTTATTTGGACATAAAGAAAGTGGTAAAAGTTATTTAATAGAACAACTGTTGAATGGAAGTTATAATCCAATAAAATCTCTAGCATTATATATCTCTCCAGAAACTGAAATTGATCAATTGTTAGGATTCTTCACAAAGGATAGAGAATTTCATCGAGGTGTAGTTATATCAGCAATGGAAGAAGGTGTAGTATTGGTGATTGAACATTCTCATTTATTATCAAGTGATATATTACAATTGTTTGAAACATTTATTGATCCAACCACTAATGAATTTGAATATATGAATAAAACCTTCAAAATACATCCATTATTCAGAGTGATATTCAATTTCACAACATCTGGTGATAGAAAACCAAATCAATCAATACCTTGTTATTGTCCAAGTTTTGAAATAAAAGAATATACCAATGAAGAAAAGAGTAAGATATTTGACTTACCAAAAGAAATATTTGAAAATGATTTATTCTCAATGACTCAACTTCATTATTTAATTCCATTAAAATCAATATATAAAGAAAAAGATAAGTTCCCTTATTTGCTTGGTTTATTTTGTGATGAAAGTAAAATATCATTATTAGATGAGATGTTCGAAGATATAATCAAAGAAGTAACAATAGAAACATTTCTGAAAAGTAAAATTCAAATCACAAAAGAAAAGAATCATTATACTCTATCAAAGTATAACATATCAACAACATGTGAATTAAATAAAATATCTGATAATGTTGATAATTGGTATTTGGAAAGTCTATTTCGATTATCGTTATTATCATCAAGTGATTGTCAAGCACCAGTTTTATATATCACATGTGAATCATTCCAAATGTCTTTAATGAATGATTTATATGAAGATAATGGAAGATTTATCGAATTATCAAGATCTTATGATTCTTCTTATTTGATAGGAAGTACTTTAATTTCCAGTCCATCTGAGTTATTAACAACAATGAATCAAATAGCAACATCATATAAAAAATACAATAATCATAATCCAAGTGATGCATTTGTTAAATGGAAGAATAATATGGAGGAAATAATGAAATATAATGAAGAATCTTGCTTATTCTTCAAACCTGGTTTGATAATGACAAGTTTTATAACTGATGAAACATTGATATTAAATCATTTTGATCTTATAAGTGAATCTGTTTTACCCAGAATAACAGGATTATTGGAATTATACAAAGGAAATATGTTTTATAATAAAAATGATAATAATCAATATGTTTATTCAGTTTATGAAGATATAATGAATCAAATAAAAGATATAAGGAGTTTTATTCCACCCAAGATGATAGGAGTAATAAGTGATAGTGATTTTAATAGAATTAATGATAAATCTTTATTCTTGCCAATCTATTGTCCAAATCCAACAGAAACAGAATTAATCAAAAGATTTCCATTATGTAAAGATATAATTGGATACCCATTACACTTTTACATATTGGAGGATAGAATACAGAAGTATTTTAGTAATCCAATTAATTCAATGTTTTATTTAGATTATATATCAAGAAATCATCAATCAAGATATGAATTACTAAGATCTAAGAAAGCCAAATCTGTTTCTCAACCATTACAAAGACTATTGAAATTGGATGATAAGAATTTTGAAGAAGTATCAGCGATTTTGGATGTTGATAAATTATTGAAAGAAGTATTTAGTGTTAGTTTTATGGATGTGTATGATAAGATTCAAGATTATTTGAATAAGAATATTCAAGAATCATTTTATATAGTTCCAACCACAGTTCATATGATATTGACATTATTATTAGGAATACAATCGAATTTACCAGTGATATTAGAAGGTGATCCAGGTGTTGGTAAATCAGTAACAGCTCAACATGTTTATAATGCTTTGGATATTCCAATATTCAGATTTAATTTATCACCAAATATAACAATTCAAGAATTATTTGGTAGTTTAACAATTGGATCTGATCAAAATCAAGAAAGAAAACCAGGTATAATAACAACAGAATTAGAAAATCATAAAGATGATGAAGAAATAGGATTTCTATTTGATGAATTGAATTTAGCTCCACCTGATGTATTGGATGAGTTTTACACATTTATAAAATGTTGTACTGATAAGAATAAAACAACATTTGATGCTCCTGGATATAGGAGAATAGAATTGCCAAAGAAAGTTCATATAATTTGTACTTTAAATCCTGCTTCAATGACAAGTAACAGATCTTCTTTATCAAGTAATTTATTAACAATTAGTTTATACCATAATGATATATCATATCAATTATCTGAATTATTGACAATAGGCAAACAAATATTAAAGCAAAGTGAAAATCCAGAAGATGGAGCTGAAGATATAGAAAAGTTCAATCAAATAATCAATCAATTATTTGAACAATCCTTAAGACTTGGAAAACAAATAGGTATTGGATTTACATTGAGAGAACCAATCAAAGCAATAGAAGTGTGGAGAAGTTTTGATATAAAAGCTGATATAAAAGCAGCTTTATGGTTGACATTCGGATGTAAATACAATCAGAAGGATATTCAAGAAATTGAGAAAGTTTTATCAATCAATAAGGAAATGAATATAAAACTGATAGGTAAAGAAGAAAATACATTATTAACAGGTCCTTGGTCAATTCCATTCTCAAAAGAATCTTGTGGATTTGATTTTAATCAATTCACAACCTCAGAAAAATCCTTAGCTTATAAAATAGCTTTATCATATATATCCAAAAGAGCAGTGATATTATACGGTCCATCTCCATCTGGTAAAAGTTATGTATTAAGAAGATTAGCAGAATTATATAATCAGACATTGATAGTTGTTCCATTGAATAGTGAAAGTACAAGTTCTTTATTGATAGGTAGAATGGAATTAGTTTCATCTGGAAAAGAAAAGAAAACTTCATTAGAGTTTAAGAAAGGTCCATTATT
The DNA here is from genome assembly GCA_002245135.1 of Proteromonas lacertae. Lineage (NCBI taxonomy): Eukaryota > Bigyra > Opalinata > Proteromonadidae > Proteromonas > Proteromonas lacertae. The sequence continues at coordinate 276,878 of NGBS01000871.1, forward strand.
AACAGCTATAGAAAAAGGATGTTGGATAGTAATAGAAGATATAAATCTAGCAAGTGGTGATATTTTGGAAAGATTAAACTCATTATGTGAAGAAAATCCAGAATTGAAAATAACTGAATATAATGGTGAAAATGGAGATGAAGAAATAAGATATACAAGAGATAATCCCAAAGCTGAATATAGAATTCATGATAATTTCCGAATTTATTTCTCTTTTTCAACAACCAATCTAGCAACAATTCCAGCTCCATTGTTAAGTCGTTGTATAGAGATATATGCTAATCCATTAAACACAGTAGAATCTGCTCAAGAATTGTGTTATATAAAAGAGAGAGAAAATGAAGTGAAATGTTTTGGAAAAGAAATTCCAATTAATTTTAGAAATATACTGAGATATTTGAATAATCCAAATGATGAAAGCTATGAATTTGAATTTCATATGAGAAGAGAATCAAAATATCCAATATTAGTAAAACCTCCAGAAACTAATACATCGAATATAAGTATATTAATCAAAAGATTGAAAGATAAGAATGTTGATAAAATTGAAGATTTGATAGAACAAGTAATGAATGATAGTATATTGATGTTTAATAGGAAAGGAAGTAATAGTGAACATTCCCAAATATACCAAATAATCAATTCTAAGTACACATCATCATTATTGTATTATCCACTTTATCAGATATATTCAACAGTGAATAAGAATTTTGGTAAAAATACAACAATAATTGAATGTAATTCAATTCTTCAAAGATGGATTTTATTCAAATATTTCAAAATATCTTCATCAGACAAGATGAAATATATTCACAAATGTCCTTTGATTGATATAAAAGATAATGAAATATGTAAATTGAAAGAATATTATAAATTAAAAAAAGATTCAGATGAGTTGTTGTTATGTTATATAATAGGTAAAGATAAAGTATTATTGAATAATAAAGTTTCTCAATGGAATAGATATCAAAATGTGTTTAGTGATATAATTGAAAAGATAGATGAATTAGGTCCAATAGAAGTAATAGAGAATATAATAAACAAAACACTTCGATTATTGAATAAATCCTCATATTTATTAAGAAAATCAAAAGGAAATGAAGTTATAACAAATTCTTTATTTAATGATATTCAAAGAATATATGATGAATTTGATGAAGCAATGAAAGATACAAGTTTAAAACTGAATAGATTCTATGGAATGGATAAATATTTTGAAGAATATTCTACATTTTATACTGATATGAAAGGATCAAAAAATACATCAATGATAAGAGATCATAAAAAGAGAGAAAAAGTAATGAATTATAACAAAATCAAAAGAGAATTAACAAATATAAAGAGTGGATTTGAAATGGATTTTGAAGAAAAAAACAATATAGAAGGAATAGATGATGATGCTTATGATTTATTAAAAGATATAAAACAAATAAAAGACACAGGAATAGATTATAATGAAATTGAAGATAAAGAAGCAAGATTGTATTTAGAATGTAGTCATTTCTTATATGCGTTAGAAGTGTCAAATACAGCATCAGCAATAGTTCAATATTATGAATTATTGAGAGAATTAGAAATATCAAAAGATAAGTTAATTCATGATTTTGATAATTTTAAAGTTATGAAAGAATCTTTAGAAATATATGTGACAGCTAGAATCAATTATTATGCTAAAACTGTAGATTTGAATTATTATTATTCCATAATTAAAGAAGCTCCATTTTATATTCATAGAAAAATAACTCAACAACAATTAGATAGTGCAATAAATACTTTATTAGATAATGAATGGATTAAATCGAAACAAACATTTATCAATGGGAGAGTTGATTATGATTTATCACATATAACTGATAAATGTAATACAGATTATTATGAAGATAATTTGGATTTACAAGCATTGAGAATTATTAGATATGTAGAAGAAGAAAATGAAAGAGAATTGGATTTACATAAGATATTATCATTAGAACCATACAATTACACAAGTAAATGTGAACCAGGAACAATAGTATCATCATCTGATTTAAAATATGAATATCAAATTAGAAATTATAATATGAAAAAAGGACCTTTGTTTTATATCTATGAAGGAATATATAATTCATCATTACCATTTCATGATAAATTAGTTTTAATATGTCCATTATTACACAATGAATTATCAGATATTGTGTTAGAAATATTGAGTGAAAAATCATTGAAAGATTTCTTTAAAACAAATCCTATTCTAAAATCAATAGATGATATAATTCCAAAAGCAGATGAATATCTTGAAAATGAATATAAAAATAGAATAGAAGGAATAGATCAGAAGATAAAGAGATTAGAAAAAGAGTATAATGAATTGAAGAATAATAAAAACAAATTAGGAAACTATTGCATTCTCATGGAAGATAAATTAAAAAGAGGTGCTAAAAAAGTTGTTGAAAGAGAAAATAAAGAATTTGAAAAGAAATATGGATCAATAGAATCAATAGAGAAAGCTAAGAATTATATTTTGACATTATATTATCATGAATCAATAAATCATATGATTGAAAAATCAAGTCCACATGATTCTGAATTATCAGAAAATGATATTAAAAAATTATTAAATTCAAAACCAGACTCAATTTATTTTAAAGTTGCTGTTTTTAGATATAAAAAATATTCTAGTTTCAAATTTAAACTTCATTGTGGTGATGATTCAGTATTGGGATTTACAAAACATGAAATAAATATTTCTTCTAAAGAAGGAATGTTTAATAAAGTTAAAAATTATTTTGGTTATGGTGATGAAAAGAAAGAATTATATGTTGTTTTGCCATTATCAACTTATGATGTGGATGTTGAAATAACAAAACATAAATGTGATGCGGAAATGGAATATAAATATTATCCATTTAATTCAGATAATAAAGATGATTATATCTCTCGTTCTTTGATGTTAAATATGATAAAATTCTGTAAAGAAAATAAGATTAGATGTGAAACATCATTGAATAAAACATTAATAGAAAAATATTCATTCTTACTTAAAGGTGGAAATAAATCTGGAAGTTTAAATAAAGATTATAGATTATATAAATTTGATAATAATTATGGATATAATGGAATTAATCTACATAATTCATATTTTGATTCAGATTTAAACATATTTCCTATTAACCAAATGTTCACTTACTTTAAACTTTCAAAATGTATTTCAATACCAAGAAATGCACCAAAAGCAAATAAAACTGAAATGAGTAGATTAACAGAAGATATATATAAAATATTTATCAAAAAGTCATTTGCTTCTATAAATGATTATTATTCATATATTACAAATACTTCTACATACGTAAAAGGAATAAGGAATGATTTTGGAGATATAATAGAAGAGATAAATAAATCTAAAAAGCAACTAGATGGGATTGTAAAGAAATATTCAATAAAGCTTCAAGAATTAGAAAATGCAAAGAAAGAAAAAGAGAGTATTGATAGATTAAAACCAATACAATCAAAAGTGTTTATTCCAGAAGGATATGCATATAAAAGAGATAATTCACAATCAAAGAAAGAAAAAATGAAATTAGCTAACATGATATTTATAACGAATATCAAAGATCATGAATTTATTCTTCCTGAAGATGATTATATTGAATTACCTCCATTAGTCAAATCCAGATCTAATCCAATTATAACAATTCCAATAATCAATCCATCTAACATCAATATATCTGTTGAATCAAAGAAATGTCATGTTAGAATAACACCATCAAGTGAATTAGAAATAATGATTGATAATCCAGAAGTAGGAGAAATAGAAATACCAATAAAAATATCAATTCCAAACAAATCTGTAGAAATGAAAGTAAAATTTGAAGTGAAAGAATATGATGGTGTTTTTTTCACAAATTATCAATGTGGAATTGATGAAAGTCATCCAAATAGATTAATCTATACATGTGAATATAATGATTCTCTATTTGAATTAACATGGTTTGATGAAAAAGGAAAACATACAAAACAACATAATAGGAAAGATGATATTAAAATGGAAGTTGATGATCATTATTCTGTTTATTATGTTTCTTCTTTAAATCAACCATTAGGTTTTAAATTTATTGAGAAAAAAGGAAGATGGAAATTATATAATCCTGATAAAGAATCTCCATTAAATGATATTGTTGGTTTACCAAAAGATATAGTTGATGTAGATGAAAAATTAAATCAAATACAACAAAAGAATAGTTTGACAGAATATGTTAATGGTTTAAAGAATATATTCTTATCAAAACTATCAAATAATGAAGATGTAAGTGATAAAATTGATCAAATAATTTCCTATTTATATCATATTGCCAGTAATAAAGAAGATTATCTGAATAGTATATTCAAATTAGTAAATGATAATCTTCAATACATAAACACTCAAAATCATCCATTAATATGGAAACAAAAACGAGAATTAGGAAATGAAGTAAGAAAGAATATAAACAATCCACAAAATGATAGAAAGAAAGCAGTTGCTGAAGTAAAACAGAACGACAATATTACATTATTAACAAGAGTTAATAAAGTAGATAATAACAATGGAAAAGGAAAATTAGTGAAATTGAGTAAAAGAGAGTGTGATAAAGATATAAATGTTATAGCAAGTGCTTTTATAGGTGATATGAATCCTGAAATAGAAGATAAAGTAAATGAAGAAAATGAAAATGATGAAAATGAGAATGAGATGAATGAAGAGGATATAGAAAGACAGAAAGATAATTTGAGAGATATGAATGTAAGAGATATATTAGAACATTTCAAAGCGATGACATTAGATGAATATTTCAAATCAATAGATGAAAGAAGAAATGATATAGATGCAACAAAGATAATGAAATTGAATGAAGGAGAGAATAGAATTCCATTAACAGAATTTAAACCAATAAATGAAATTGATACTAATATGATGAAAGAATATAGAAAATCATTATCGAAATATGTTTATTATATGACAAATGAAATAAGAAATCTAAATTCAAAGAGAGAAAACCCATTACAACTGATTCAAACATTGACAATAATAATTGATACATCATTTACACATAAGAAATACAAAGCCAGATTAAGATCATTAACAGCATGTATATTATTATTGATTTGTAAAGAGTTGAATATATCAACCCAAATATTAGCATCATTATCTCATGGTCAATGTATATCAATAGCTGAATATAAAGAAGATTTATATATAAAAATGAGTAGAATATTTGATTTAGAAGGAGTAGAGAAAATGCCTTCAACTCCATTAGATGTATTTTCATATCCTGAAGATACACCAACAAATAATCCAAACCATGATCATATGTATATAATAGTAAGTGATTGTTTTTCAGAACAATTATTAACTTCCAATGATGATGTATGTAATTTCATAAGAAGTAATTTGAAAGTATTATTTTTGATGAGAATTAATGGAAATAAAGATCATCCAGATGAATTATTATCACCTGATAATTCTGCAATGATGAAAAAATGTGTTGAATACAATTTTACATCAAATAACAATATAATGATTGATAATGAAAGATGTTTTGAAGATATGAAATATTTTGTGAAATTATATCCTTTCTTCTATTCTGAAAGAGTAATAGAATATAATATACCAAAAGATATAAAACCCCAATCCAATCCAAATATAAATGATAATTCAAAATCAATAGGAATAGGATTATATGAAGTAAAAGAAAAAGATATATATGCAGTTTTAATTGATGATAGTAAATATCATGGAAATACAATAAAACTACCAGCTGTTGGTGATAAAGATTTAGATTTCATAAGTCATGGAAATGGTAATGTTGTATTACATAAATATTTGACAGAGAATATAAAGAGTAATTTGTTATTTTATCCATTGAATTCTTCTTTAACAATTCCAAACAAACCAACAACATGGATAGCTAGTGTATCTGGAACATCAATTCATTTCCAGAATTTCATAAAGTTCATAATAACAGGAATAAGTGATGGAAAATTTTTCAAAAAGAAAACAGGAAATAAGATAAGATCTTATAGTTTATCAATAGTGTTAGATGCATCTTCATTCACAATGAGTCCAATCAATATATCTCATACATTAAAGACATTTTATACCTTATTAAGAGGAATATGTGAAGTGAATGTTCCAGCCATAGATATTTGGATTGCAACTGATCAAATAAACAAAATAGGAACAGGTTTAAACTCAACTGATGCTTGGAGTCCAATAATAATGAGTTCAATAAATCAAATAGTAGAAACATGTAAAGATCATCCAATTGAAGTGACTTGTTTATGTGAAACATTACAATATTCAATAGCAACTTGTACATCCAGACCATATAGTCCAATAGTATTTGTATTAACCAATAATTGTGTCATGAATAAAGAAATGAAGATAAGATTGAAAGAAGTGATAAAATCAACTGATTGTAATATAATTGGAATGGGAGTTGGATATAATTTATATGTTGATAATATGAAGAATTTATTTCCTCATTATTTATGGAGTTATAATCCTGATAATTTAGACAAAGTAATATCTTCAATGAGTAATCCAATCATAAAAGAGAAAGAGAAAGGGGATTGGCAAAAGTGTCCATATCCATTTGAAAATGGTTCAATCAACGATTTAACAATGCCAGTTTCAATAATGGATGAAATAATGGTGAAATTTATAAGTGAATTATATTCTGCGTATGAATTTAGAGCTAAGTTCTTTAATGTATTAAAAACCAGAGATGGAGATATAAATGCTTTAGAAGAGAATGTGGCAAGTAATGAATATGATTTAGGTAAAGATGGTGCATTTAAAGGATTTAATGTATTGATAGTGATATTATATTTATGTCGTGGAATAAGAGATTCAATAACAGGAAATATAATAGATCCAGATATAACTGATGCTATATTACAGAATGGAAAAGCTGATGAAAAAGGAGTAAATCATAGTCCAGTAAAGAAACTTGAAGAAAAAGGCTTTATGGTGTTAGTAGTTTATGATTATTATACAGCAATTCAAGAAATAGCTACAAAACAATATAGAAGTGTAATAGTAACATGTAGTGATGGAACTGGAGTATTTCCTAAAGAAGCAGCTAATACAGAATTTGGTTATTTATATTCATTTATTGATGTATTAAAACAGTTTTATGAATGTGGAGGAGGTATATTTTGGATGTTAGAAAACTATCCATATACTTATGAAGCAGATATATTCTTTGAGAGAGTATATGGAATAAAAGAATTATGTAAAGATGTGAATATAGCTGGTGGAAAGACAATGAGTCGAGATGTAAATGCAACAGCAGGTCATTTCTTAACAGTTGGACAAGATGCATTCCAATTTAATATAAACAATTTGAAGATTGATACAGGTTTGAAATATATATATGAAGGTAAGACTTTAGCTTGTTTAGATGAAGAAAAACTTGGAGAAAAAGGTTTTAAGAAGTTTGCATGTGAATCAACAGGTAAAGCTTCAATAATGTTGAAAGAACAAGAAGGAAATAAAGGTAAAATGGTGATAGATACAGCTTCAACGAAATTATTTTTAGAATTCACAAGTGATGGAACAAGTAGATGGATTAGTAATGCTGTTGTTTGGTTATTGAATATTGATAGTTATTTCTCATGTAATAGATTTAATGGAAATATTCCAAATACATTACCAATTCAAGTTGATATGAGTAAGATAACAATTGATAATTCTTATGTAAAGAGAGTATTGACAAAACCAGTAAATTTCTGTTTGACTGTTGTAATGGATTGTACTAGATCAATGAGACCTTATATTGAAAGTACAAAGAATCTTATTATGTCATTATTCAATGAATTAAATGAAATAAAAAGAAAAGCTGGTGTTGATGCTTCATCAAAGATATGTGCACAATTCGTTGGATATGGCGATTTCTATGATGATCCACCAAAAGGAGATAAATGTATTTACAAACAGTCTGGAGTTATGGAGGATATTCAAAAGTTAATAGAATTTATGAAAGATGTAAAAGATGATGCAGAAAGTGGTGAAGATGTAATAGAAGATTTGAATGATGGCTTTGATTGTGCTGTTAATAATATAAGATATTTAACAGATAATTATAAACATATGATATTAGTTGCAGGAGATTTTCCTGGTCATGGTGATGGAAATGGTATTGTTAGTGATTCTTTTCCATCAGAACATCCAATTAAGCATGTTAGTTGGGATAGTTTTTGGAGTGACGTATGTGATAGATTTAAAAAAATAGATGCTGATGTTCATTGCTTATGTATTAACAATTGTGGTATTTCAAATACAATGGATAGAATAAGAAAATTCTATCCAAAAGTTAAAGATTACCGAACAAATGATGCTTCACAGTTTTCCAAAGTAATGAGAGAAGCAATAGTATCTCAATACAAAGCATATGTAGGAGTTACATAGTATTATACAAAATTATTAATACAAACAAACATAAAGTCATTCATTATATTTATATTAATTATTTTTATTCTAAGAAACAAGGTTCAAAATTATCATCATTCAAATCAATACTCTTCTCCCTCATTATCATCTCTTTCTGTATTTCATTTCTATCATATTCATTCTCATTTTCATTAAACGAATTAATCAAATTCTTAGTCACATTTGGAGAAAAACTTTCAATTGGATCTTTAAATCTAACTCTTTTCTCATTACTACTTCCTATACCAATTATATTATTATTATTATCTATAAATTCATCAATAATTGAATGATTTGAATAATTATTATAAGTATCATTATCATCACTGTGATGAATATGTTTATCTAAATTATACAAATCATATTTCTTTGGCAATAATAACGAAGTTGGTGGTGTAAATTTTGGTGGAGAAAATGATGATATTGATGTATTAATTGGTGGAGAATTATAATCATTTAAAACGGATATATTTTCAATATATGATGGTGATGAATTAGACACTGTACTGATGTTAGATGTAGAAGATGGTGATATTTTATATGTATTAATTTCTTCAATTTTATTATTGTTGTTTATTTTTTCATCTATTTTTCTCTTATATTCATTCCATTCATCTTTTATTTTTATATTATCTTTTATACATCCTTCTAATTCATTCTTCAACTCATTATTCTTCATCTTTTCTTCATCTAATTCTTCTTTTATTTTCAATACATAATCACTCAAATATAAGCAATTATTCATCAATCTTTGTATCAATTCTGTACTACTTCTACATGGAATACATATATCATTATTATCATCATTTAACTCATTATTAAACAGTGATGATATCTTCTGTATTTCCTTCTCTAACAATATTGAGGATAATTCTATTTCATTATAATCCACTATTTGACTTTTGATTTGTTTTAATTCTTCATATTTTGAGATTTCTTTTTCTATTAAGGGATATTTTCCTTTTGGTATTGATTTAGATAGTACTGTATTAGGTGTATTCACTGTATTAGGTGTATTAGGTGTATTTATTATTGGTTTATTTAATGTGTATGGAGATGAATTATCTTCTTTTGAATTTATTTCTTTATTCTCTTTTTCTGTTTGAACTATTACATCTTTGTTGTTTTCTTCATTTGCTTTAGTTGGAGTACTCGATACTGTTGTTGTAATTGAAGTTTCTGTTGATTTTACTTCCTTCACAGCATTTGAATTTTGTGTATTGTGTTTATTTGCTCTTGTTGTATGTTTTCGTTTATTCTCTTCATATTCTCTCATTTCTTCATCAAAATCAACTTCATGAAGAGATAAAGCACTCAAATCTGAAGAAATTATTGATAAAGATGAGTCTTTTGATATATTGATTCCTGTTATTGTGTGATGCTTTGGATTTTTTATTTCTTTTTCTTTATCTATATTTGTAATATGCAGATTATACTCTTACTTAACAATCTTGTAAAACTACTATTCTTCGAAATACTCATTAATTTCTTTCTATTTAATTCTTCTTTGCTGAGTCTATATTGTGACAAATCATGAACCGAATCATCCCAAGCATGTTTTTTAATCATTTTCTTCGTTCTTTTTGGTGTTTGAGGTTTAGATTTAGTTCTTTGAATTTTTGCACTTTGCGATCTATGCATAAGATGTGTATATTAAAATGAAAATTTGAATTTGGAGCGAAAATTTAAAAAAGCTTGATTATGTTTGAAAATTTAAATCTCATTTATTGAATTTATTAAAAAGAATTGTTGCTTAAAACAAACCAATATATCATATTCGTATCATTTTGATTACTATATATATTTTATTAATCAATAAGAATTTTAACCAACTACTTCAGGAAGTGTATTTAATCAGAAATTTAAACGGTACAATTGAAAATCTTGTGATTTGAACAATAAAGAACGATCTAGAAAGTGTATAAGAATAAAAAAAAGAAAAAAGAACTTTAGAATATTCTTTAAGCCAATAGAATTGTGACAAGTGAAATGAGGCTTAATTAGTATTTGTTTGTTAATTAAATAGTTTCATTTTCTATTTTCATTAATTTCATCTCAAATATGAAGAAATTTTTGATATTTTTAATTGGTATGTATATAATTATATTAATGAATGCATATAATTGAATAATATGCATTGAATCTATATTATAAGACTGTTTTGTAATTTTTTATAGTTTTCAGTTTAGTAGTTTTCGCGAAAAGTGAAAAGAAAAGTGACGATGGTGATGAAGAATCCGAAAAAGAGAGTTTAGGAAGTGTAATTGGTATAGATTTAGGTACAACTTACAGTTGTGTTGGTGTATTCCAAAATGGTCATGTAGATATAATCGCGAATGACCAAGGTAATCGTATTACTCCAAGTTATGTAGCTTGGGATGGTGATGATCGTTTAATAGGTGATGCTGCCAAGAATCAAGCTACAATCAATCCTGAAAGAACAGTGTTTGATATAAAACGTTTAATTGGTCGAAAATTTGGTGATAAGACAGTTCAACACGATATGAAGATGTGGCCTTTCCATGTAGTTGATAAAGGTAGCAAGCCTTTTATTCGTGTGAATATCAAAGGTGAAGATAAAGATTTCAGTCCTGAAGAAATCAGTGCAATGGTTTTAGGTAAAATGAGAACAATCGCTGAGAACTATTTAGGTAAAGAAATCAAGAATGCTGTAGTAACAGTTCCAGCCTATTTCAACGATGCTCAAAGACAAGCTACAAAGGATGCAGGTACAATTAGTGGTATGACAGTTCGTCGTATAATTAATGAACCAACAGCAGCAGCTATTGCTTATGGTTTAGATAAGAAAGGAGGTGAAAATAACATTTTAGTATTTGATTTAGGTGGTGGTACATTTGATGTAACTTTATTAACAATCGATAATGGTGTATTTGAAGTATTAGCAACAAATGGTGATACTCATTTAGGTGGTGAAGATTTTGATCAACGAGTGATGGCTTATTTAATGAAAATCTTCCAAAAGAAATATAACAAAGATATGTCAAAAGATAAGAGATCAATTCAAAAATTACGTAAAGAAGTTGAAAGAGTAAAGAGAATGTTAAGTAGTCAACATCAAGCTCGTGTAGAAGTTGAAAGTTTATATGATGGTGTAGATTTCAGTGAAACCTTAACTCGAGCTAAATTTGAAGAATTAAATATCGATTTATTCAAAAAGACATTAGAACCAGTAAAGAAAGTATTAGAAGATGGTGATATGAAGAAACAAGATGTAAATGAGATAGTGTTGGTAGGTGGTTCAACTCGTATTCCAAAAGTTCAACAATTATTAAAAGATTATTTCAATGGTAAAGAATTAAACAAAGGTATAAATCCTGATGAAGCTGTAGCTTATGGTGCTGCAGTTCAAGGAGGTATTTTAAGTGGAGATGCTAGTGAACAAACAAAAGATATCTTATTATTAGATGTAACTCCATTGAGTTTAGGTATTGAAACTGTTGGTGGAGTAATGACAGTGTTAATCAAAAGAAACAGTGTAATTCCAACCAAGAAAAGTCAAATCTTCAGTACATATCAAGATAATCAACCAGGTGTTTTAATCCAAGTATTTGAAGGTGAAAGATCTATGACAAAAGATAATCATTTATTAGGTAAATTTGAATTAAGTGGAATTCCTCCAGCTCCTCGTGGTCAACCTCAAATCGAAGTAACTTTTGAAATCGATGCCAATGGTATATTACAAGTAAGTGCTGAAGATAAAGGTACAGGTAAGAGTGAAAAGATCACAATAACAGCTGAGAAAGGTCGATTAAGTGATGATGAAATCGAGAGAATGGTAAAAGAAGCTGAAGAATTTGCTGATGAAGATAAGAAGACAAAAGAACGTGTAGATAAGAAGAATAGTTTAGAAGGTTATGCTTATAATTTAAAGAATACTTTGAATGATAAAGAAAAAGGTGTAGCTGATAAACTAAGTGAAGATGAAAAAGAGACCTTAGAAAAAGCTGTAAAAGAGACATTAGATTGGTTAGATGAACATGATGAAGCTGATGCTGAAGAATATGAAGAAAAACAAAAAGAATTAGAAAGTATAGCTAATCCAATAATGGCTAAGTTTGGAGGAGGTGGTGCAGGTGAAGCTCCTGGTGGTGGTGCTCCAGGTGGTAGTGATGGAAGTGATGAAGATTTTAATGAAGAATTGTAAAAGATATTATATAACACAATTTTGTTTCTAAATTTTATTATTTTTTTTATTTTTAGTATTATTTATTTGATTGGGTTCGTGATTAAGATAGATTTGTTAAGTAGTATAAAGTTTGTAATACATATTTTATGTTTATTTTTATTTTTATACAAAATATACTGCAACTAAAAATAAGAGTGTGATTTATTGATTTATAATCGTTTATCTTGTTGATATGATTAAGGTGAAAAATGAAAATAAATTCAGTATTTTTTCGCTCATTTCAGTTGACCCCCAAATTTTAATGAATTCAAAAATCTTAGGCTATTCAGTTAAAACGTTATTGGGAAGGGGTTCTTTTGGTGAAGTTTATATGGTAGATAAGGATGGAGAAATATATGCATGTAAAAAACTGACGTCCAGAATGAATCATGAAACAAGAAAAGCTTTACACCAGGAAGTATATTTAGCTTCATTTTATAAAATAGTTGAAAGCTTTACAAACCATTTCTAATAGATATATAGTTCATTATGTCGATTCATTCGTTTACCAAAAAAGTACACACATAATAATGGAATATTGTCCTAGTGATATAGATAAAATAATCAGAGAATTAAGAACTACAGGCAGAAGGCTTACTGAGAGAGGTATTTTAAATATACTCGTTCAGTGTTTATTTGGATTAAGTTATTTACATGAAATTAATTATTTACACAGAGACATAAAACCAGGAAACCTTCTGATTACCTGTGATGGAGTAACAATATTAGGAGATTTAGGATTGACTAAGATGAATATAGACGATATAAGAAGACAACAGACGTTATGTGGTACACCATCGTATATGGCACCAGAAGTATTAGCAAAGAGGTGTTATAATTCAGTAATTGATATTTGGAGTTTAGGAACAACGATATATGAGTTATGTACATTAGAGCCATTATTTACAGGTCAATACCATGAACTATACGAGAAACAGAAAAAAGGACCAGTAATTCCAATACCAAATATATATTCAAGTGAATTAAAAACAATCATTTTACATATGTTAATATATGAAGAATGTAATAGGCCAACAGTGGATGAATTATTATCTAATCCATATATAAAGGAATATATTAATAACAATATGGGTAAAGCATATGATAATGTAATGTTACAGGATGTTCAATCATTATTTGCAGAATCAGATTCATCATCAATGTCTGGAGTATTTTTATTATTAATATTATTATGAATAGTCTTATAGAGATATCACACATACAACAGCTAGACCTCCTCCACCAATCATATTTGAATAACCTTTATCCTCTTGTTCAGATTGTTCAATAATATTCAATGGAAATAATAATAATAATAATAATAATAAGAAAAGTGATTCACAAGATGAAGAAAGTATTGAAATTGATAGTGATGGTATAGAATCAGAAGTTCCAATATCTGATGTAATATCACTCTATAATACTCCTCATTACTTTATTGATTATTATCATAATAAGATGCCTGGACATAGTGGAAAATTGTATAGAAACTTGGTAGTTGTTGGAGGTGAAGATGAAAGGATGATTGACTTTATAAATATTTATAATGATGGTTGTGTATATATTATTAATATATTATTATTAATATAGTTGTTATTTCCATGTCAAAGTAAATATGTATATTGTGATTGTGGGGTTAATCATACAATTTCTCCATTACAATTATCAGAAATTGACTCAATTCAAGAATTAATACAATCTACAATAAAATATTATGGAAAATTCCTTGGTTATAAGATAGAGTATTATTATATCATTTTATTTCATTTTTAATAGTCTAACACATGATAAAGTAATGGTTTTAGCTGAAAGAGATGAAAAGTTATTCAATTATGCAAATCGTCCAGAACAACATCATTTACTTGCTAGATTTTTTGAATTTCTTCAATTATTTGATTTGACTAAAATACAAGAGCAATTATTTATTCATATTTATTGGTCAATTAAACATAATCCAATTTTATTTAAGAATAGTGGAAATGCATTGTTATCTCTTCTTACTCCTTCATTAAGATCAGATTTCAGTATTCCATCCAGTGGTAAATTATAAATACATACATATATACATACAACAATGTAATTATTCTAATTTAATCATTTTCATTATTCATTTTGTATTTCATTGAATATTGTTAAAACCAAAACAGACAACTGTTATTTATATAATAATATCAAAATTAGAGAAAATTACATAACTGTTAAAAAATTGGATTTTAAATCAGAAACAAAATTGTGTTATATAATATCTTTTACAATTCTTCATTAAAATCTTCATCACTTCCATCACTACCACCTGGAGCACCACCACCAGGAGCTTCACCTGCACCACCTCCTCCAAACTTAGCCATTATTGGATTAGCTATACTTTCTAATTCTTTTTGTTTTTCTTCATATTCTTCAGCATCAGCTTCATCATGTTCATCTAACCAATCTAATGTCTCTTTTACAGCTTTTTCTAAGGTCTCTTTTTCATCTTCACTTAGTTTATCAGCTACACCTTTTTCTTTATCATTCAAAGTATTCTTTAAATTATAAGCATAACCTTCTAAACTATTCTTCTTATCTACACGTTCTTTTGTCTTCTTATCTTCATCAGCAAATTCTTCAGCTTCTTTTACCATTCTCTCGATTTCATCATCACTTAATCGACCTTTCTCAGCTGTTATTGTGATCTTTTCACTCTTACCTGTACCTTTATCTTCAGCACTTACTTGTAATATACCATTGGCATCGATTTCAAAAGTTACTTCGATTTGAGGTTGACCACGAGGAGCTGGAGGAATTCCACTTAATTCAAATTTACCTAATAAATGATTATCTTTTGTCATAGATCTTTCACCTTCAAATACTTGGATTAAAACACCTGGTTGATTATCTTGATATGTACTGAAGATTTGACTTTTCTTGGTTGGAATTACACTGTTTCTTTTGATTAACACTGTCATTACTCCACCAACAGTTTCAATACCTAAACTCAATGGAGTTACATCTAATAATAAGATATCTTTTGTTTGTTCACTAGCATCTCCACTTAAAATACCTCCTTGAACTGCAGCACCATAAGCTACAGCTTCATCAGGATTTATACCTTTGTTTAATTCTTTACCATTGAAATAATCTTTTAATAATTGTTGAACTTTTGGAATACGAGTTGAACCACCTACCAACACTATCTCATTTACATCTTGTTTCTTCATATCACCATCTTCTAATACTTTCTTTACTGGTTCTAATGTCTTTTTGAATAAATCGATATTTAATTCTTCAAATTTAGCTCGAGTTAAGGTTTCACTGAAATCTACACCATCATATAAACTTTCAACTTCTACACGAGCTTGATGTTGACTACTTAACATTCTCTTTACTCTTTCAACTTCTTTACGTAATTTTTGAATTGATCTCTTATCTTTTGACATATCTTTGTTATATTTCTTTTGGAAGATTTTCATTAAATAAGCCATCACTCGTTGATCAAAATCTTCACCACCTAAATGAGTATCACCATTTGTTGCTAATACTTCAAATACACCATTATCGATTGTTAATAAAGTTACATCAAATGTACCACCACCTAAATCAAATACTAAAATGTTATTTTCACCTCCTTTCTTATCTAAACCATAAGCAATAGCTGCTGCTGTTGGTTCATTAATTATACGACGAACTGTCATACCACTAATTGTACCTGCATCCTTTGTAGCTTGTCTTTGAGCATCGTTGAAATAGGCTGGAACTGTTACTACAGCATTCTTGATTTCTTTACCTAAATAGTTCTCAGCGATTGTTCTCATTTTACCTAAAACCATTGCACTGATTTCTTCAGGACTGAAATCTTTATCTTCACCTTTGATATTCACACGAATAAAAGGCTTGCTACCTTTATCAACTACATGGAAAGGCCACATCTTCATATCGTGTTGAACTGTCTTATCACCAAATTTTCGACCAATTAAACGTTTTATATCAAATACTGTTCTTTCAGGATTGATTGTAGCTTGATTCTTGGCAGCATCACCTATTAAACGATCATCACCATCCCAAGCTACATAACTTGGAGTAATACGATTACCTTGGTCATTCGCAATTATATCTACATGACCATTTTGGAATACACCAACACAACTGTAAGTTGTACCTAAATCTATACCAATTACACTTCCTAAACTCTCTTTTTCGGATTCTTCATCACCATCGTCACTTTTCTTTTCACTTTTCGCGAAAACTACTAAACTGAAAACTATAAAAAATTACAAAACAGTCTTATAATATAGATTCAATGCATATTATTCAATTATATGCATTCATTAATATAACTATATACATACCAATTAAAAATATCAAAAATTTCTTCATATTTGAGATGAAATTAATGAAAATAGAAAATGAAACTATTTAATTAATAAACAAATACTAATTAAGCCTCATTTCACTTGTCACAATTCTATTGGTTTAAAGAATATTCTAAAGTTCTTTTTTCTTTTTTTTTATTCTTATACACTTTCTAGATCGTTCTTTATTGTTCAAATCACAAGATTTTCAATTATACTTACTCTTTTAATTGTGATTAGTGTATTTATAGTTTTGAAATTAGAATGTAATGATTAGCAAATTATGAAGTATAAAAATAATATTGTGCTTTAAGATATGAATTTATTATGTAATGTTATACTATTATCATCTAGAACAATAATGATTTTTTGTGAATGTTTCTAATAACAGTGTAGAATCCCTCATTAAAATCTTTTAATCATTTCTAAATATAATTATGAAGTAAAAACAGAAGAATAATCGAATATATAAATACAAACCATTTTTTCCTTCTTGTATATGGACTATTATTCGATTTGTGAGATATAATAACTATTAGTTTTAATTTATACCATCATCTTTGTTGATTTATTAATTGAAATACAATTCGTTGAATTTCTTTGATAATCAAGAAAAGTGCTTTACACTATACGTTTTTAAATCTAAAGATTCTTTTACTTCTAAGTTCATAATGTCAACTCCAAAAATTCTTGTAACAGGTGCAGCTGGTCAAATTGGCACAGATTTAATACCCAGTATTTTTTTAATTGATAATAATTTATATTATAGAATTAAGACAATTATATGGAAATGAAAATGTAGTTGCTTCAGATGTTAGATTCCCAAACAAGGCATTAAAAAATGCTGGACCATCTGCTTACTTAGATGTAATGGATCTTGAAGGAATTAAGCGTATCATTGTTGAACATGATATCACTTGGATTTTCCATTTAGGTGCTTTATTATCTGCTGTTGGAGAAAAGAATCCAAAATTAGCCATGGATGTAAATATTAAAGGTTCAATGAATATTATTGAAGCTGCCAATATGCACAGATGCAGATTATACATCCCATCAACCATTGGTGCATTTGGACCATCTTCTCCAAAAGATAATACACCAGATGTTTGTATCATGAGACCAACCACAATGTACGGTGTAAGTAAAGTATCAATTGAATTATTAGGAGAATACTACCACAATAAATTCGGTTTAGATTACCGTGCATTAAGATATCCAGGTATATTATCATCAGCTGCTTTACCAGGAGGCGGTACTACTGATTATGCTATTGCTATTTTCTATGGTGCATTAATTGATAAGAAATATGAGTGTTTCTTAAGTGAAAACACAACATTACCAATGATGTACATGCCTGATTGTTTAAAGTGTACAATTGACTTTATGGCTGCTCCAAGAGAAAAGTTAACTCAATGTGTATATAATATTGCTGCTTGGTCATTCAGTCCAAAAGAAATTGGTGATTTAATTAAAAAGAGAATTCCCGAGTTTGAAATGATCTACAAACCAGATTCAAGACAAGCAATTGCTGATACATGGCCAAGAACTTTAGATGATAGTAATGCTCGTAAAGATTGGGGATGGAAAGAAACTTACACCTTAGATGCTATGATTGATGATATGCTTAAAGAAATAGCTGAAAATATAAAGAAAGGAATTAAGCCATAAATAATAGGAAATAATAGTTATTATGACTTATTTGAAATTGTATGTTTTGTTTTTAAGATTTCTTCTGATAATTCTATCTTCTCCAATTCCATCTAATTTGATTATTCCAAATGCTGAGAATTTTTAAAAAAATGATTACTATTCTGATTTATCTATATTCTCTTTTACTGTTATTGATTATTCATCTAAACAGTTAAATATTTCTTTGTTTCTTTTGGTTTACTATTGTATGAATTTATCAAATCATCTCGAATTTCTTCCCATTTATCATTTTCAAGATTATTCTGATGGAAATAATATTGTAAATTTTATAATTGCATTATCATTATTATATAATATTTCTTTTCTCTCTTTATATATCATTAAATAATTATCATCATCTTTCAATATTTCACTCTTTTTTATCAATTCTTTTCTCAATTCTTTTAAACTCAATCTATCTTTGTTTTTCACTTTCAATATTCTATCAATCATTTCTGTCATGTCATCATTACATTCTATATCTAAACTGTATTTACATCTCATAATATTCTCTTTTGTTTTATTCATACTATCATCTTCATTAAATGGTAATTTCTTGTTTATCATTTCATATATTATACATCCAATTAACCAAATCACACTACTTTCATTACATTCTAATCCGTTTAATTCTTCTTAGCTTTTAAAGAAGATAACATATTTATGAATAAATCACATAATTTTACACTATCTCTCTTTGTATTACTAACCACTATATTATATTCACTCAATATTATCAAAATATTTTCTCTCCATTATCATATATTCACTACATTTATTATCTCATAAAGTATACTCACTACAAATATCTAATAAAAAATAAATTGTTCTATAAGATTTTCATTATTTATTTTATATGCCACATATATCTATGATTCTCATCATCTTTATGTCATTTTGATGTTGTATTATTAAATCTGTTTCATTATCACTCTTTTCTACTCTTTCTTTTACCTAAATAAATAAATCAACTAAAATATTTCAGTATCATATGATAAAAATGAAGATAATATCTCATCTACAAAAGAATTCAGCATTTTAATTTTTGTTAAAAAAGTATTTTATAATGACAATTTTTTATACATTTATAACAGAAAACTCATTTTATATTTATACTTATATTAATATAATATCTATATTAGTATTTATTATTCATCTTCACTATTATCTTCAACTACCAACAAAGCAACATTACCAATTAACTCATGTTCTTTTAGACTTTTATTATTTTCATCTCTTCTAAACACAGTTTTAGGATATCCTAAGTTCAAAGTAAACTTATTTAATTTCAAATTTGTTTTATCTAATATAAATTCAACGTAATCAAATAATGTCTATACAATGCATAATCAAAAATATATGTAAAAATACATTCAAATTTTCTTCCAATAAGAACTTTCTTTGTATTTTTGTTCCATTTGGAAAGGAGAACCTGAAATTACCACATAATCCTTCAATATTACTCGGTTCATGTTCAAATTTCTCTTCCCATTGTTTTAATCTTACTTCTCTTTCATGTTGTAAAGAAATTGTAATTGCACTTTCTAACTGCTTCTTCTCATCTTCCTGCTGTTTTGCTAAGAGCTATGAATAGAATATAAATATAAATATAACATAAATTTAATAACTAGGTTGAAATTCAGATTTGAATTATTAAATATAAACGTGATATGATATGATATATATAGCAAATATATATATATATACTCTTTGTCTATCACTCTCCATTGCCCTTGCATACTCCATTTCCATTTCTTCCTTCATTCTTCTCTCCGTTTCACGTGCTATTCTTTCAGCTTCTTCTCTTTCACGTTGTTCTACATGCTGATTATAACAATTTGTCATATTAGAAATTAATTCGTTACATTTTGGTAAACCTTCCCATTGACCGACAATTGTACCACTTATTGTATTTCGTGTATTATTTTCTGAGGTAAATGAGAAGAGCAATAACAAGGGGAATTCAACTGCATGAGTTTGATTTACCAAACTATAACCATCTGAAGATAATGCGCTTGTAATCCAACAACAAAATTTTTCTGAAACAAATGATATAAAATCAGGATTACATAAAATATCTTCTACAAATTTATCTGTATTTTGATTAAATTCAGAATGAACATAAATTAGAAGTAATTTCTTTTCTTGTTGAGAATGGCCAATCTATATATTTATTAAAATATGTATATACAGCTCCTTTGAATGAAGATGGAATGAAATTAGGACAGTTTCTTCCATACTTTCTATGAAACTCATTAAGAATATTCTTTGATTCCAATTCTCGTTGTGCTTCATATTCATCAGTTCCAGGAAGTATAACAGGAAAAACTACGGAATATAGAATCTTTACATTTATACATGATCTAAACGTATTAGTTAATAGCGTGACTATTGATTTGGTTCTATCTGCTGCTAATAAAATAAAATTGGATTTATATACCAACGTCTTCCATTGTAAAGAAGTGATTTAACTATCAAACTAGTTTGAGTTTAAAAAAAGAATATCGTTTATTCTAGAACAAATGTCTGCTTTTAAGTTTTTCTTTTTATTGTTTGTCATTTTTGCTATTTTTTCAGCAACAGTAGATGCTAAGAAGACTGGTAAGAAAGGAAAGAAAGGAGGTAAAAAGACTGGATTAGACTCTGACGATCCAGATGAGGTATTAAAGCAATTTATGTGATTAATATGAAATAGAAAAGAGCAGCTGTAGAAGAATTGAAACGTAAATTACAAGAATCAATGGATAAAACAGCAAAAGAAACTGGACAAAAGCCATTTAAGTTAGAAGCTTATACTCCTGATGATATTGGTAAATTATCGTATTTATTATTGCATTATTGTCGTTGTTAGAAAGAAAATGGAAGAAAAACAGAAAGTAGAAGAAGAACAACAAAAAGAAGAAGAAGAAGATTTAAAGGATGATACTTACATTCCAACAAAGAAATCGAAGAAAGCTAAGAAAGGCAAGAAGGCTAATTAAGATAAAATATCACTATAGAATTTGATTTTTACTTTTTTTAAACAATGTTTTTCTATTTAATTCTAAATACACTCACATAAATAAAAGTAATAATAATACATACATATTTATAATTATGAATATTTCTCATCAACTGGTAGTAATAGTCTTTCTGAATTTATAACAATGATAGGCAGATAATATTTTAGTAACTGAAACATAATGCTGAATATTATATTCAATATCCTTATCAGTAACATGCTTCAGCTTTTTAAATTTCTTTTTCCAGGCTTTATTGGCTCTATGTTCTGGTGGTAAATCTAAATACACGTCATTTGCACCCTTTTCTTTCAAATCATCTTCTACAATTCTTCTGGCACATGCTAAAACAACATCACTGAAATAAACTCTTGGTTCATCACCACCTCTTTTATACATAGGAATTCGAAGTTTTGAGATTCTTTCTCTCAGATCTGGTCCAATTATTCCTTCACCAAAGCCCATTGGAGGTGGAATAAGTATAAATAAATCATCGACTGAAGATAGAGGAATTGAACACTTTGCATCAACATCAATTTCTATTTAATAAAAGATATATATAATAATAAATATACGATTCCAAGCTGTTACAAATTGATCATATTGTTCTGGAGTTAATTTTGCATTTTCTGATGAAGATGTATTACCAAATCCATCAAGAATAACTCCAATAAATAATTGTAAAAGTACAAATGTTACTACTGTGGTAAAACCAAAGAAAAATATATAAGCCATCCAAGTACCACATCCATTTAATGGAATACAATCAGGACTATCATTAAAACCACACATATGTGGATTATATGTTAAATTAGGATCACATTCTTCACTATTCAAACAATCATACATCAATAAATCCCAAATTTCACCAGTAGCACATCTGAATAGCGTTAAGAATGATCTACCAAATGATCGGAAATGAATTGCATAATTCAAAACTACACCATTTTTTACTGTTGCAAATAATTGAACTCCCATCACAGCAAAGATGAAAAACATTAATATTAAAATACCTGTTACATTTGCCATTGATGGTAAAGTCAAAACTAATGTATTGAATAATGTTCGAAGTGCTTTTGCAGATTGAACTAATCTAAATACTCTACCAATTCTAAATGTTCTTACAACTAATAATGCACTAAGATTTGCATTACCCATCGTCAATTGTAATATAATACCAATATCAGAACCAATAGTAACTAAGAAATCAAATATATTCCAACCATCACTAAAATATTGTTTTAAACCAAGTCCAAGTAACTTCAATATCATTTCTATTGTGAAAAGACTAGCAAATATATAATTCAATATTTCTACAGCTTTTGTAAACTTATGTGGTTCACCAAATGATTTAGCTGCCATGAAAACTGTGTTAATGATAATGGAAATCATTATAACCCAATCAAAAGCAGTTGATCTTATCAAATTGAAACATCTTTTTCTTATATATTCTATAATATTATATAGTAAAGAAATAAATATAAAAATATACGTGTGGGTCTTTTGTAAGGTTTTTGTACTTTCATTGCTAATAATGCTTCTTGCATTTCTACCCATTCTCTTTGTTCATCTGTTAAAAACACATGATCTTTACCTAATTTTCTTTTCATATTATTGAAATTATCAATCACAACACCAGTAAATAGATTCAATACGAAGAATGCACCAACAACAATAAATGCCATAAAAAAGAATGACCAAGCAATTTGACTATCAGGAATAGGTTGCATACCAATTCCTCTTCCATCTGTAGCTATATACATTACATCCATCCATCCTTCTGTTGTAATTAATTGAAAGAATGTTGATAATGCTTGAAATACATTATTAAAGTTTTGTGGACAATGAAATTCTTCATTCCATTCACATCCCATCCATTCACAAACAGCTTTTGATTTTTTACCTTTATAACTTCCATCACCCCATAATCTTTCTGCATCTGTTAAATTACTATAATATCTTGGATATGTAATTAAATCAACTTGATCTTCACTTAATGCATCAAAACAATCACCCATACAACCACCATTCAAACCTTTCATATAATTAACACCAACAATTGAGAATATTAAGAATATCAACAATGCAATCAATGCAACATTGGCAATACCTGGCACTGATGATATTAATGCATTAACAACTAATTTCAAACCAGGATTTCTACTTACCATTCTTAAAGGTCTTAATGCTCTAAATGTACGTAATGCTCTTAAAGCAGTTAAATTTGAACTTACACTTACTGATGGAATTAAAGCTAATATTGAAACAATAACTACAAAACAATCAAGAAAATTCCAAGCACTTCTTAAATAAGCATGTTGACCTAGAATCAAACCATAAGTTATCATTTTCATTACCATTTCAATGGCAAATAATACAGTCAAAACAATATCAAGAACTTCTAAAATATCAGAAATAACACTATCAGGATCACGAAGTGGATTTTCTATTGCTAAACATACTGAACTAATCAAAATAAGTGCAAGAACAATATTATCAAATATTTTAGTTTGTACCATTCCAGCTATATGTTCTCTTAACCAATTATCTGGTGATAATAAAAAGAATGCTTTTCCTTCAATTTTTATTTTTGTATCATCAGTTACTGACATGTTTGTCATAAAATAATCAGCTGTAACATCATCACCACTATCACTACTCATAGAAGTACCTGAAGACATTCTACTGTTACTTCTTCTGCTATTGCTACTTTTATTACTCTATTTACGTGACAAATAAATAGTTATATATATATATATATATATATATACTTTTCTACTTGTTCTTCTACTTACCATTGACTTATGACTAGGTGTAGCTATTCCATATTCAATTTTTTGTTTTTTTAAATAAGCAGCTGCTGTTAATTGTTTCATTTGTAATTTTCTCTTATCTTCAGCTGTAAGATTAGAGGATGGTGTAAATATTGCTGCAACTGTTGATGCTCTCTATTTTAATATTTATATTATGAATATATATATTTATTTATACTCTTGCAACTGCTTTACCATATATTTTTGATGAAGGAATTGATTGTATTTGTGGACTTGGAGTAACTGGCGTCATTGTACCAGTATTCTCATTTTCATCACTTTCAATATTCTTATTTATTTTACCTATAGAAATTGCTCTTTTTGGTTCATCATCTTTATCTTGAGTTTGCATGATTTGAGCTGATGGTTCTTGAATTGATTGACTGTGTCTTACATAATTGTGACTGATTAATCTTCTAGGAACATTTCCTGGTCTTTGTTCAGCTGTTTTACATCTTGCACTGTTGATTGGTTCTATTCCAATTGCTGAAACATGTTTCATTATTGGTCGTGGACTTACTCCATCAGCAACATATGGGAAATTAGAAGCAACTGTTTGGGTTGGTATATGAACAGATCTATTATCGTCAAAACAGGAAGATTCTGATAACTGTGATTTCATTTTCTTTAAAGATGTTGTTCTACTCATTGCTGTTGATTCTGGTGCAATACTTTCTTCTTTCTTTTGAAAACATCCACAACAGTTCTTTGCATGATGATAAATAGATGAAACAAATTTTACCCTATAAAATTAATAACAATAAATATATACATTGTTGAAACACGGCTTTCTTTTGAAGAAAATGTATCACCTTCACCAAAATTACCAAGTAAGATAGCTAAAAATAAGTTCAATACAACCCAATTACCAACAATAATCAAATTGAATGTATAAATTTCACTCACCCAAGTTGTAGCTCTTCTTTGATCATACATTACTAAGTTATAATTATCAACAGCTAAATGTTGAAAAACTGTCATTAATGAATAATAAAAATCATCATATCTAGATCGTGGAATATCTGCTTCAAGATATCCTTCTTCTTGAATATGAATAACATAACCACTAACTGGATCAAAATGAAATAAATGTGAAAAAAATGTACATCCTGTTAATGTTTCAACAAACATATATAACATCAATAAAACAGAAAAGTTTAAAATATCTTCAACTGATTTTCCTAATGTTTTTATAATCTCTTGCAAAGATTTCCATGATCTTGCTAATTTGAATAAACGAAACAATCTAAATGTTCTCAAAGCTGATATACCTGAAGTATTCATTTCACCTGTTGCAACTAAAAATTCAGGAGGAACCATAATCAATTCAACAATACTAACAATTACAATAATTGCATCAAATATATTAAAACCATCTTTTACATATAAGAATGGACCATATCCAATTAATTTCAATACCATTTCTAACATAAATATACAGGTTAATGTAAAGTTAATATATTCTGCTTTTGCTGTCATTGCATCATTTGGCGGGTATTTATCAAGTGCCAATGTAACAGAATTAATCAAAATACATAATATAATAAAAGCTTGAAAATAAGAATGACTTGATATTCTATAACACCATCTTCTTATGAAGTTTGGTTGATCATATAGTAATTCAATTTGTTGACTTGTTCTTTGTCTAACTGCTTCATTATTCATTTTCTTGTTTTCTAATTCTAACTTCTTCATAAGCCTTGATTCTTCTTGAGCTTCATTAAATTTGGTGAAAATAACAGCTAACATTAAGTTTAATACAAAATAATTACCACAAATAACTAATAAACAATACCAAATAATAGGAAACCATTGTGAATAGCAATCCATATAAGCATACATCAAATCACTCCAACCTTCTAATGTCAATGTTTGAATAACAGACATTGCTACATCTCCTATATTATCAAAGATAGGATAACCATAACCAAATTCTTCATAGAATGTTGCTTCTTGCATGTAATTCCTTACATCTGATACAAATCTTGGATTGCCATAATTATCATAATTTGATTCACAATACATATTACTTGGACATTTATAATCACCTCCATTCTTATCACCACATAATCGTATTGTTTCTTGATCAGTTGGCCAAACACAAGTTCGAGGTGTTGTCCAATCAGAAGTACCTTGATTCCATGATTTATCATCCAATGGAATAATAGCTGATACATTATTATCATAATGACAAAATGGAAATTTTTCTCTATTATAAATAATATCATAAACTATTGAATTATTTGGTTTACCATCAGTATACCAATCCATTTCTAAATCTGTATATACATGATAAAGTGAATCATTCACAGCTATAGGATATGGAGTTAATCTACATCTATAATGAGTTGTTCCAATCAAAAAATTAAGTGCTAAAATACCAAAAATAGCAAAAATGAAAACTAATAAAACCAATACATTTGCTAAATCTGGTATTGAAGTTAATAAAGCTGTTATAAGCAGTTTCATTCTTGGAACTCTATTTAATGTTCTTAAAGGCCTTAAAACTCGAAGTGCTCTTACGAAAGAGATCTTAGGAAATCCTGGAAGACTTGATAATAAGCTTGTTACTACCACAATAAAATCAATCCAATTCCAACCATCTCTTAAATAAGAACCTCTATATAAATAATAAATATATACAAATGAAAATATATACTTTCCTAATATAAATCCCATTGCAACTATTTTAATAACAGCTTCAATAGTGAAAATAACCGTAAATGGTATTTCCATTGAATCTGCAAAATTATTTCTCACTGATGTACAATGTTCGAGTGTATAGGGGTTAATACCATTATGATTAGGAGACTAAATAAAAATAAAATACTATTATATATACTAATGTCCTTAGATCTACACATCCATAATCTCCTATAGCCAAAAATATAGAATTTAGTAAAATAAGTAGTAATATAAAAGCATTGAATAGCATGCTATTCTCTATCTTTACACATAGCTTCCTAAATTTATTATCAACAGAAAAAAGGAAAAGGGATCGATCAGCATAATTTAGAGGCTTCCCGTTGACAAAAAAATTATATTGTTCCAATTTATATATAGGGTCTTCATTATCTCTATAAAAGTATAATGTATTTATCAATACTTTCCCATTTAAATGAAAAAATCAAAAAACAAATAAAAACTGTTTTAAATTAGTCCTTTCATAGTGTTAAAATTTAGATTAAGATATCTTTTTAAAATGAAAAACTACATGAATTTTGGTTATTTTAATATTTTTAAGGAGTATTTTTTCTAGTGATTAAAAGAATTGAAGGTATTTTAGTATTTTCTTCATATTCTTCATATGAGAATAACTTATGATGTTAATAATGAGTAATTTTCATATAAAAAATCACATCAAAAGCAGTCTTGCTGTATTAACTTCATTATTACTATATAAACAAATTTTATTACATCTTCTAATAATGCTATTCGAAGTATATTTATATTTCTATTGATATCCTATTCACATAACTCCAAGGTATTAAATTATAGTAAAAACAAAATTACTAAACGATTTTTGTTGTTTATCAAAGATTCATTAATCACTGTACGTTAACACTTTTAAAAGAGTTTTATCCGATTATGACTGAAGTACTAGCTAACATTAACCTTAATCCATCTTCTTTCAAGCCTGACTTTGATGGTTATCTTATGAAGCAAAGTATCTTAATAATTCACTCTAATTACTGTTTTAGGTATGTGGCTTAAACAATGGAGAAAAAGATATTTTAGTTTAAAAGGAAATAAATTATATTTTGCTACATCACCCAAAGTATTGCTTCTTTGACTAGAATTTAGGCTCATCCTCACGGCGTAATAAACCTACAAGAATGTCTTACGGTTAAATCATCTGATAAAATTGCTAAACGGTATATCACATGATATAATGATTTTAGTTTTTGTTTTGAATTATCAACACCAGAAACAACTTATTATATTTGTGCTGATTCAGAAGAAGATAAAGATAAATGGATAAGAGCAATAGGTCGGTATATATCTATATAATATTCATATGTTATAGTGCAATTGTTAAGTTTTCTAATTCGTTTCAAGAAGATGAATAATTTAAAAGAAATTAACAATGTCTCTTCTATTTATGATTTATTAAATGTTTTTGGTATTTATTGTGATGATTTACTCCAAATTCAATTTGATCTATTAATCATCCCAAAACAACAATATTTCATTTATAATTTTCACTCGAATAGTTATTTTTCATCATTCTTTTTAGTTTAATTCAACGTAAGTTGGCATAGCAGTAATACCACAGTCATTACTAACTTTTCTAATGATTTTTATATATCCTTCATCACCCCAATGAGTACTCCAACTGTTCTTAATCAACCAATAATCTTTGTTATCTTCTCTTCCATAACCAACTAATAAAACACTGTGATTTAACTCATCCATACCACCAGTACATTCAATATCATCTAAAACACCACTAGAATAGAATGAGAATGATTGAATCACATTAACACTCACACTAATTGGTCCACGTTCTTCTAAAGCATTCAATAAACTCAATTCATCATAATTACTAATATTGACATATGCTCTAAGGCTAACCTTGCTTAAACTCTTATCAAAGTGACAATAACCATCTTGACCAATATAAGGACCATAGGTATCCTCACTTTCTAAACCACCATTGTCAATGATCCATTGATAGGCTCTAAAGTCTTCGCCACCTTCACAACCATTGTTACCATAGTTCCAAGCACAATCTAATATATTCTGAGTGGATAAATTGTATAATTTTCCACTTTGTAAGAATAATGATCCTTCAATTGTACCAACTGTACCATAAGTCCAACAACTACCACAGAAAGCTTGATCCTTTACTGGTGTAACAGCTCCTTTTTTTCTCCAATCTAAACTCTCAGCTTTAATTGGGTTGTGATTTTTGTATAATTTTTTAGCACCATTACTCTTTTTACCGTCATTTCTTAATTTACCAAATCTCATCATCATTTCTTCCTTTGATAAATCACCGAAACTGTTCATTGCTAATGTATATCCACGATTTTCACTGTTCTTCTTTTCAATATATTTCATATTATTCACAAAGTTTTGGTATCTTTCATTCTTCTCTGTTGGACTGTATACTTTATTGTATTTTCTTAAATATTCATGATATTGGTTCTTGTATTTATTGTTATTTTGAGGGAAAATTCTCTTGAATGTTAATGATGGATTCATTTTCAATTCAACTTTACGTGGGCCATTACCTGGTCCTGGATAATATCCACAGTCCATACCACTTGGTGGTTCAAATACACTTGGTGGAATATTGTCTAATAAGAAATTAAAGTAGAATTTTATACATTCTTTGTAACTTCGATATTCTACAACATATTCATCATAATGACTTCCTTGTAAGTTGTTGTATCCCATCATATGGTATTTTACTGGAAGATTTGTTTTTATATCACTAATTATTTAAAAAATAAAAAAATAAGTTATACAAGTACATGGTGTAGTTGTGTGTTGTGTTGAATACATGGTTAATATATTCCCAACGATTACAGCTTTTACCATCAATATCATAAACACCAGTTTGTAAAGTGAAACCAGTGAAATCTGGGAACATGCTTAATAAAGATTCTTCCTCGTTGGATGGACCTTCTGGAGCAGTACCATTAAAACAGACTTTCTCGTAAATCTCTGGAACAATGGCAAGTTGATATCCTTCTCTAGCATAGAAAATGTATGTGTTTTGTCCTCCCCCTATAGTATGGTATAAACAGAATAAAATACAATAATCAACTCTGGCTCTATGTTGAGTGGCACTTCTCCTATAAAATAATATATAGCAAAACAATTGTTCATACCATAATATGACAGGTTGACTTAAATGACTGTATGGTAAAGTCATTGTGGCTTGAACCATATAGTTGTCAGCTGGTTGGAATGGTACAGCAATAACTGTAGCAACCAAACTAAGCAATAAAATAACATTATTAGTAATACAGTAACAATAAGCAAGAAGATTTCATTTTGGAACACAGTTTTATGTTTGATAGTTGGCTTGATATAAATACATCTAATACAATTTATACAAATTATACCGTTTTTTATAGCTGTTTGTTTTTTATAAATGATTGTTCATCCATCAAACGATTGGAATTACGGCTCTTATGACAGTCCTAGAATCTATAAAGTCATATATCTAAAAGTATACACCCCTATAATCTGTCTAGAAAGATGTAAATGAACCAAAACCGCAGAATACTCCTATAGATCCAAATAGATGGAAGACAACATATGCTGATTCTTATAACTATTATATTCCAAAACAAATATCGAGAAAATCAAATAAACTTCCAAAAGATGCTTCTTACACTCCACCTCCTAGTATATTACATTTGAAATAAATTATTAGCACCTCCATTATCCCCTGAAGAGGATAAATCCGAATGCACAAATAAAACAAATGAAAGTGATTTATCTCAGTCGTCTGTAAGTTCATTTGAATCTTCATCACAATCTTCACAATCTCCAAAATCAAATCAAAACAAATCTCCTAAATTTGTTTATTCAAAGAATGATTTAAAAGGGATTATAGATAAAACTAATCCAAATTACATACGAAGGATAAAAAATGATCCTTCTACTCTGTTCTATTCACCAGTGAAGAAAGTAAAGAAACATCCAAGATCACCAAAAACTCATCCATTAATACAAAAACCATTTTGTCCATATGGAAGTGGGAATGATAAACCAGTTGTTGATAAACATCTCTACAAAACATTCAATGTAATGTGTGATAATAAAGAAGTATATCCAACAGCACAAACTGTAGCAATCTCTAAACAAAATCAGAGAAGAAAATTAAGAGGAGGAAGTATTTATTATACATATAATATTGTAGATGGTTTACCAGCTCCACAAATGAAACCTGTATTACCAAATGCTTCTGAACAAGCTGAATATGATAAATATATAAATTCTGATGAATATCATACTTTGAGACGTATTGATTTGCAACAACAGCAACCAACATTATGGAATGATAAAATTGTGCATATGTATTCACCAGATACACTATTGGATGAACAACCAATTGTAAATCAATTAAAGAATGAGAAAAAAGCATACGGAGTAAGAGGACAGTTCAATAAACATTCGTTATTGAGTATATATATATATATATTTATTTATTTATTCTGTTTAATAGCAAAGAATGATAAATATGATCCACCAATGTATCAACTATTAGCCAATCAATATGCCAATACAAAATTCGAATATGATGATAAAAGCAAGGAAAATGATGAAGATGTTCATGTAAAAATAAGTCCAGAACCACCAGTGATAATAAATAATGAGCCAAAAAGTGTTTTGGTTAAAAATACTGAATCTAAACATTCTCATCATCATCACCATCATAAAAGGCATATTTCATTCGATGATGCAGATGTTCATGATAATAATACTCTCCAAAACCAAGTATTTGGGTATAGCAAGGATGAAAATCAAAAAGAAGAGAATAATAATTATAAAGATAATAATGAATCAAATAAAGTGATAAGACCAATTAAAGTTCCTGGATTATCTCCTAATTTGGAATATACACTATATGTTCCAACAGATTATTCGCAGTTTGATCCTCATAACTTTCCTAGATTTATTAATTACTCTTACATTGATGAAATTCCTGCTGCTGGAATATCGACAATTCCTAGTGAATCAGTCAAAAATCTACTACATCAGTATAATTAAGTCTATATTTAAGATTTCTTATGTTTTCATTATGGAATGGCAAAAATCAAACATTTAAAATACATAAAATAAAATTTAGAGTGAAGCACCACCTTGTTGTTCCAATACACAATCCAATTGATCCATATCATCAATTTCAAGCTATAAAATAAATAAATTTGGTCATACTTCTTCAGGAGTTTGATCTGGACTTACTCTTACCCCGTCTAGTAAAAATCTAAGAGTGTTGACATCTTTGCCATGTCTCTTTGCATAATTTTCAAACAACTTTCGCATTTTGGTTGTTTTTCTAATTCTGAACACAGTAGATTCACCATCCTACAATATATAACAAAATTAAAGTAAATACCATATCAACTACCTTTATCATAATGTTCTTATCGTCGCCTTCTTCTCCTTCCCCTGGTTTCTTTTCTTCTCCTTCCTTCTTTTCTTTTGCATCTACTTTTGGCTTTACATCTTGGTCAGACATTTCTCAAATAATAAAAATGATAAATGTCAAAATGAAACGAATTTTTTTTATTAACAATTGGGATGAATGTATTTTTTACATCAACTATCGCCTATAGTCAAAAACACTTAAGACAAGAGATAAAATTCCAATCATTGGACTCGGCACTAGATAATGGGAAAGTCAAAGAAGCTGTAATTGAAGCTGTTAAGCTAGGGTAAGATATTAATTATGTAACATATTAGATATCGTCACATAGACTGTGCAAGAATGTATAATAATGAAAAAGAGGTTGGAGAAGCATTGCAAGAGTGTATTTCGTTATTGATTTACTGAATAGTATTCAAATCAGGAATTGTGAAAAGAGAAGATCTGTTTATTACAAGTAAGGTATTCAATAATTGTCAAGAAGAGTATTAGACATATTTTTTTATTGTTTCATGAATAGCAAGTATGCAAGAGAGTCAGTGGATATTACACTAAAAGAATTACAACTAGATTATTTAGATCTATTGTTAATCCATTGGCCAATCAAATTTGTTCATGATATGCCAAAACAACCTCGCCAACCAAATGGAGAGCCAGTTCCAGGTTTAGAAGCACATTTCGAATATAAAGATACGTGGAAGACATTTGAAGCATTAAAAGAAGAAGGAAAAGTAAAGAATATCGGAGTTTCTAATTTCACTGTTTGTCAATTAGAAGATTTATTGTCAAACTGCAAGATAGAACCATCTGTTTTACAAGTGGAAGTACATCCTTATAATACAAATATATATATATATATATATATATATATAATATTTTTTAGACTGAATTAATTGATTATTGTAATAAACATAATATTATCGTTGAAGCTTATAGTCCATTAGGATCAGGCGATAGTTATTCAGGAAAGTTAAAAGAACAAATACCACTATTGACATTACCACTCATTACTGAAATGAGTGGAAAATACCATAAGACTCCTGCACAAGTATTATTGAGATGGAATATTCAACATGGTTGTGTAGTTTTACCTAAAAGTGTTACTCCTTCAAGAATAGATGAGAATATAAAGATTCTAGATTTTACAATATCAGAAGATGATGTATTAAACATATTATTATATAAATGAATAGATGAATAAGATAAGTAACTTGAATATTAATTATAGATATGGTAAAGGATGGATGAAAGGACATTTCTTATAAATTATTTGATAATTAAACTAATAATTATTAAATTATAATATATTTTGTTGAATTAATATTAGATGTAAAAACATTATTAAATAAAAACAATAAAGATTATTAATATCAATAGAATTAATTAAAATATTATATTTAATTAAGAATTCATTTCATCGGTTCACTTCATATATACTCTAAATACTCATTAATTATATTATTAACAAATTTTATATATTCATTCATTTTATGATTTTTCAATGATAATATTGAGTGTATTTCACTAAAAATTTCACTTATTTTATCACTATCTTTACTACTAAACAAGGAATTATCTTTCATATTTATATGATGAATCCCCATTGCAATACTTGTTGGTTTAAATATTGATAATACTGTAACTGGAATACTTGTAAGAATTGGAGTCTTATTGGCTACTGGAACAACATCAGGAACTTTTTTTTCATCTTCATCAGTTATTGTTCTTATTTGATTATAATACTCTTCTGTTACTATTCTTAACATTTTTACTTCCTTTAAATTATTATCGTCATAATCATCGTCTTCTTCAATGTCATAATTTCCTTCATCTAATGAATCACACATGAACATTACTTTAGCTGAATCTATTTCTGAAGGTTGCTTTGATTTATGAAGGTATAAAATTCTTTCAGCATCTCTAACTATTTCTATTATAGGATCATTAAACTTATCAATAGAATGCATTTGACTGGAATATTTTTCAAATCTGTCTCTTATTTCAATACTTGTGTTTATAGGAGCTGCATATACTATATAACTACATTTATTTTTATATCTGCTAGCTGTATTTGCTGAGAAATTTTCACAAAATGTGATATAACGAAGAAAACTCAATTCAGCTACTGCTCCTCCCAAACTATGACCAGTAAATATCAATCTTTCACTTTCACTTTTTTCAATCAGATCAAGTATACTTCCTTCATCATATTTATCTTCTTTTGCATCGATTGAAATACCAAAATTATATCTGCTTCTTTGAAAAAATCCTTCATGAATTAAACCATTTCCTTTTCCAAAAGGATGGACCTTTTTTGCATTTAGATCAGCTAAAATATCAGATATACTTGTTATCTCAGTTCCACGATAAGTAATATATGTAATCTTGTTAATTGTCACAACAAAACATCTACTTCGCTCAAAAAATGTTCCTTGTGGATATTTATTTTGAATTTCATCCTAATGCAAATCATTTCATAAATTATACTTTGTTATAAACTAAACTAGCAAGCTCACAGGTCGTAAGAAGATCTTCTTTCTATAGTACATATATTATAAAAATAATTAAATTATACAGGAGGCAATAAATTGGGTGTTTCAGACATTTTATGTAAATATAATTCAAAGATATAGAGATTGGTAGGAAAACCCAAATTAAAATAAAATACAACCGTTTCACTATAAACGGTTATATTTTTTAAACAATTAGAAAGATAATCAAACACGTCCATTGGTATTATTTATTAACAACAAAAAATATTATTAAAAATATAGAGATATATAATATAATATAATAATAATTCAAGATATAACCATTCAATTTCTTCTAATTGGAGGTGCTGGTCGATTAACTGCTGTTATACTTACAGCTTTTGTATCTTTTGATTCAGATGTTTTCATTGAAGGATGAGATTCACGTTTTCTACTTCTACATAACATACACCCAACAATTACAACTATTAGTATGATTACTACTACTGTTCCTCCAGCTATTATTGCTATTAACATAACTGTGGATAAGCCACCTTCATCTTTATCTTCATTTTTATCAGGATTAGTTGGATATACTTGTTTATCTACATTTATCACTTCAATATCTGCATCTTTAAATATTGTTGTTTCAGATTCACCACATTTTGTTTTAATAACTTCATTTAATTGATTATTATTCATCAATTCTTCTGCTATATTTTTAATTTCATCTGTGGTTGATTTTTCAGGAACAGTCACTATTACTTCAATATTTATTTCATTTTCTAATCCTCGTAATTTTTTATCATTATTATACATAACTATTTCAATATCTTTTCTTGTTAATAATACATTCTTTTCTTTGTAGATTTCGATTATAGAATCTTTCATAATATTCATATCATTCTCATTTAATTCAGATGTTATATTCTTGTTAATATTGGAGATTCTTATTTCAATACTAATTACTTCAATTGGTTTTGGTGTTGTTGGTTCTATTGTTGTTGGAATGAGTGTTGTAGGTTTTATTGTTGTAGTTTCAGGGGTGATTGGATTTTCAGTTGTTGTTGGATTTAGTGTAGATGGATTTGATGTAGATGGATTTGATGTAGTTGGAGATTCAGTTGCAGTTGGATTTGATGTAGTTGGATTGATGGTTGAATTTGATGTAGTTGGATTTAATGTAGTTGGATTTGATGTAGTTGGTTTTGATGTAGTTGGATTGATGGTTGGTTTTGATGTAGTTGGTTTTGATGTAGTTGGATTTAATGTAGTTGGATTTGATGTAGTTGGATTGATGGTTGGATTTGATGTAGTTGGATTTGATGTAGTTGGATTTAATGTAGTTGGAGGAATAGTAGTTGGTTTAATTGTGGTTGGTTGAATTGTTGTTGGTTTTTCAGTGGTTGGTTTTGGTGTGGTTGGAATTATCACTTCACCTTTACATATACTCTTATCAATATTTTCATCCCAATATCCATCTTTGTCACATTTTCTCATTACAAATCCAGATTCACTACAACCAACTTTTACAATACTATCAGCAAAAGCACTTGGAAATTCATTAACACTTTTACAGATTTTTGGTCTGGATTGACTGAATGTGATTAATCGGAATTGAATATATCCTTTATAACTATTTGTACCTAATACTGTCATTTTGAATATTTCATATGATTTATTAACTGGAATTAATACTCTCAATTCATCACCACATTCACTAATTACATTACTGTAAGCTAATCCAAATTCTAAATTATCATTTCGATATATTTCATCCCAACTTGGATTATCTTTATCTGTTGATCCATATACAATTATACTCTTTGGATGAGAAGATGCATCATTTGTACATCCAGCAAATCGAAATAGATTCACATATCTAGCTTCATCACTCTTTAATGAGATTGTTGTATTCCAAGGTAATATATCATTTGTATTTTTACCTACATAATTGAATTTATTCATTGTTTCCATATCATCATATTTATCTTTTGCAACATTTGGATTATTCCATTCTATACCAGGTGTATTTGTATAATGATTTATATTTACATCTGCATTGGGAGTTATTAATTGAATATCAGATAATGGATTTGTTATTCCTAATCGCAAATAGAATGAATCTACTTTATTCAATATTACTTTATTTTCATGAATTTCTACAGCAATATAATTCAATCCATGATAAATCACACTTAAAGGAATCATTATTGTTTTTGTTATTATATTCTCATAAGATTTTATTGCTTTCATGTTAGAGTTTATTTTTCCACCTTCTAAATTGTATCGATAGATTTCAAAGCCATTTATATATACGATTATTCCATCACTAAACTTCAATTCTAGCTGAGGTGTACCAACAAATGATAAAACACTTTTAATGCTAAAATTTGTTCGATAATATCGAGTTGTTACTGATTTCCTATCAAAATTATTCTCAGAAGACTTCTTCCAATTATCAACTTCACTTTTATAGAATGCAGTCCATAATTCATCAATTTGAACATTATCATTATATTCCCATTCTGTATTCTCAGTTATAATATTGAAATCATATGGACTTTGAGTTGGAGGAGGTTTTGGTGTTGTTGGTGTTGGAATATTACATAAACTGTTATCAATATTATCTTCCCAATAACCATCTTTGTCACACTTTCGAATCTTATATCCAAATTCACTACAACCAACTCGAACTTCACTATCACTAAATGCACTTGGAAATTCACCTTTACTTTTACAAATTTTTGGTCTGGATTGACTGAATGTGATTAATCGGAATTGAATCCAATTATTATAATTTCTAATTTTTAACACTGATATTTTGAATATTTCATAAGATTTGTAAATTGGAATTAATACTTTCAACTCATCAGCACAATAATCTATTGCAGAACTTGAAACAGATTCAAATTCTATATTATCATTTCGATATATTTCATCCCAACTTGGATTATCTTTATCTGTTGATCCATATACAATTATACTCTTTGGATGAGAAGATGCATCATTTGTACATCCAGCAAATCGAAATAGATTCACATATCTAGCTTCATCACTCTTTAATGAGATTGTTGTATTCCAAGGTAATACAGCAGCTTCACTTCCTCCATAATTGAATTTGTTCATTGTTTTCAAATTATCATAATCACTAGCTTCAGGTTTAGTCACATTTTTCCCATCTTTAGTAAAATGATTTATATTTACATCTGCATTGGGAGTTATTAATTGAGTTTCACTTATTGGATTTGTTATTCCTAATCGCAAATAGAATGAATCTACTTTATTCAATATTACTTTATTTTCATGAATTTCTACAGCAATATAATTCAATCCATGATAAATCACACTTAAAGGAACAAAAACATTCTTTATTTTGGGATTCTCTAACGATTTTATAGCATTTACATTCCATTGCATTAATCCACCTTCTAAATTGTATCGATAGATTTCAAAGCCATTTATATATACGATTATTCCATCACTAAACTTCAATTCTAGCTGAGGTGTACCAACAAATGATAAAACACTTTTAATGCTAAAATTTGTTCGATAATATCGAGTTGTTACTGATTTCCTATCAAAATTATTCTCAGAAGACTTCTTCCAATTATCAACTTCACTTTTATAGAATGCAGTCCAAAACAATCCATAATTATAATCATCACTATATTCCCATTCTGTATTTTCATTAATTAGATTTAAATCAGATGGACTTTGAGTTGGAGGAGGTGTTGTTGGTAAAACTATTGGATTAGAATCAAATGTCAACATGAAGAATTGACTTATTTCAAATATATCTTTTTCAATATTGTTTATATTTTCTAATTCAATAGCTAAATAGTTTAAACCTTCATCCATTATATGAGATTCAACACTGAATTTGATAAATTCATTGGAATTACATCCTTCTATAACATTAAATTGGATCTTATTCATATATAATGTGGCTTTTCCACATATCTTCATTTTCATATAAAATGATACTATATCTTCCATTGATTCTCTAATATCGATTGATTTATAATAATATCTTTTATTTACATTATTTAGTGAATCTAATGTCACACTTCCATCTTTCCAATTATCTATATTTTCTCCTACTTTCCAATTATCATCATTTGGTTCTACATCACTATATCTCAAATTCTTATTGCTTTTCATATAATTCTTTATTATTAAGTGTTTTGAATTTAAATCTTCATTTCCATCATAACTTCCTTTAAATAATACTGGACCATCTACTATGGAGATTATTATTTCAGAATTTGTCCATTTATCATTACTAATCTTATTACCGTAATAAATATAATAATCTGCATGTTTGGCATATTCAGTTGCTCTATTCTCACCAGATTTTAATGAAGAAAACAATTCAACTAAGCGATTATGCTTATCTTTCAATTTATAAACTATTGTACTATATTCATTTTCACCTCCATTTAGTATTGCTTCTATTTCTTCATTTGATGACATATCTGGTATAGGAGGAGGAGGTGGTGGTGGTAGTGGTGTTGGAGCTGGAGGTTTTACATTATTTCCTAATTCATAATATCGATTAACATTATCAAAGTCATATTCCGCTCCATTTATTGTCTTTTTGAACGGAATATATTCGACTTTTACTGGATTTATTATAATCTTATATCTTTGACTTTTATACCAAAATTTACTATCACCTGCTTTTCTATCTAGTCTCTGATTACCAAATTGACTTGATAAGACTTCTCTTATACTTAATACTGTGATTTCTTTACTGAATTTGAATGAATAAAATTCACACCAACCTTTTGTCATATGCATTACATCTAAACATACTACTTTGTAAGATATATCTTCATATCCACTTAATTCACTTAAATCAAATTCAGTTATTCCATTTTCTACTTCTGCCTCAATCTTCAAGCCATCTGGAATTATTCCTTTTAAATCAATAAATATATAATCCATCTTTTGTAGATGAACTATTGGATAATAGAATTTCACATTTGGTTGAATTGTTTGACTAAATAACATAGTTGGAACTGTGAATTTATTTACTGGAATTGAAGCAGCACTTATTTCATATTTATTATTATCTCTTTTCTTTCGAAAGGCAATTCTGTCTGTATTATTTCCTCTTGTCATTTGAAAATTATAATATGAAACTATATTTCCAGAACTATCATGAAGTCTTATTCCACCTTCAAATAAACCATCTACTCTAAAATCAGGAAGTCTATAAAATATAAGTGTTTTATCATTAAAACTAGTAACATCTACTTCTCCTCCATATATATCGCCTATTGTTACTTTGGATGGATTATTTGCTACATTAAAATATATTGAATTTCCACTATAACTGAAGGCTACAGTCGCATCACTTTGTCCTATTAAAACTGTTGAGTCAAACCATAAATTTATATTACTTAAATCTGTGGTAGGGAAACCATTCATTGTTATTTTAACACATCGATTATTGATTGTTTCACCAAAACAATGGAAATAATCAGTAAAAGTATAACCAATATAGGATGATATGGCTTTTCTTCCATCTATATATACTTGGTTGTCTCTATAAACTCGAGGAATATTATTATCACCTTCACTTTCACCATAAAACCAAAAGGTTTTGCTTTGAGATTGACAATTCATTGTATTTGCCACTTCATCAGTTGTACATGATATAATTGATGGTGATGTTTTATATGTAGGAAAGTTGGGTGGAGTTGTTGGTTTAACAAATGGAACATTTGGTTTATAAGTAATTTCAACATCTGCATAAGCAGGTTCATTATAATTTCTTTTTTCTGTACTTTCAATTGATTCAAATGTGGTTGTGTCTAAATTACCAGGATGAATTCGAGTCAATCTAAATGACATTGTTCCTTTATCAATATTTCGAGGAGTCCAAGTAACACCAAGTGGCAATTGACAATCACCCCAACCATCAGACATTCCTGTCATTCCATCAACATCAACGTCTAATAAATTATCAGAAGTTTTATCAGCTGGCTTTCCATCTGATTTATAAACAGGTCCCCATAACCATCTTAAGCTTCGAGCTTTCCATACTTGTTGTCCTCTAGGTATATATCGATATTCAATTACTGTTGATACATACGATAATTCTGTCATATTTATTCCACTAACCATTGTTTCATTATCAAAAGGAATTTCTAAAGACAAATAAGTATATTTCATTTTTATTCCATCAAATACTTCATCATCAGTATGATATGGACTTGTAGGACCTAAGAAATATCTTGAATAAGGATGATCATAAGCATATAATCTAACAGTATAAGTACCTACTTCTTCTAATTTTAACCAATACCATGGTTGAGGATTACCTTCAGAAACTACAAAATGATATTGTCTAGATGCAATTGGTTCATACCACAAACCATGTCCCATATAATTAGATGTATCAGCATAGCCATTAGGCATGGTATATTTCAGTACTTGTCCTGTTACTGCTATTTTATTACCACCTGCATGTGTAAATCCCATATTATGACCAACTTCATGGACAAAAGTACGACGTTTGTCATCACTATTCCATCCTCCATTTAGAAATACATATCGACTTGCTGTATTAAAATACCAACTGTGATCACCTGCATTCGCTACACCTAACCATGGTGTTTTTACTGCCCATACGAAGCCATTACTGTTGGAAAATCCCATCTACTTACTCCTTCTGGCCATTGATACAAATCAAGTATTCTGTTGTACCATGTGTACACTAATGAAACATGATTCGCTCTATCCGCATATTCTTCATCTGAAACAAAATCTAAACACTCAGATATATAACAACCACTCACATTTAATCCAACTTGATTTCCTGACCATAATCTCATGGCATGATCTAATTCTCTTAATGCTAGCTGCATTTGAGATATTGGATTACATCGATATGGATTTTCACCAGATCTAGGATATATTACTCTCATTACTGCTATCTTTACATTTGTAATTCCAAATATCTCATTACTCCATTCACCACTATAACTACGATTTGTCATAATACTTTTTAACGATTTTGGCTCTTCCAAATGTTCATAGGCAGAGATCTTTGAAGTGTAGGCGATTTCATCAGTTGTAAAACTACTAATACTCATCCCTGGTACTAAATTAAAATCATTTGGATTTGTTATTCTGAAGTATCGTCTGTTGATCACAAAAAGAAATGTGTTTTGTGTGTCAACATCTACCTTCACTCTCATATGTTCATATGATGCTGGGCATACACCATGAAGTGAGATAATAAAGATGAAACTATAAAATAAAATCATCTTTCTCTTTTAATTCGTTACTTTTCTCAAAATAGAATTGAATATTTTTAAAATTATTAGGGTTGTATAGAACAGTCGAAACCAGTAGGTCAAACCTATAGGTTCATCGGTAAGTGACCGACAGCGATATGAATAAATTATTATCTAATTTAAACAAAATTGAGTTACAGAAATGACGTCCCTTCCGTGCTGTATACCTCCATCTGTCCTATCCTTATTCTGGCCTGTCACTGTCCTTTGTAATTCACATATATTTTATAAATTATAACTTATAATTTGTTAAAGAATAAATATTACTTATTTTTTTTATTTCTTTTTCATCATAGAATATTTCTTCTCTTATTTTGCCTTTTGTTAATCTTCCTAAACTATAACATCCATAATCAACTCGAATAAGTCTTTTTATTACTAAATTCATGTGTTTCAATATATTTCTTATCTCTCTATTCTAAAACAATATAGTAATAATGATTATTATATACTTTACCTTCATTCATTGTTATTGATAATATTTTATTTCCTCTTACTTCTTTTAATACATCAATTGTTAAAGGTTTATAACTATTATGTAATATACTTATAAAATTATAATCATACTGTATGTTATTAACTGTTATTCCATGATATGATATATCTTTCAACCATTTTGGATAGAGTATACCACTTCTTCCTTTTATTTCTACTAAATATCGTCTTGGGATTTGATTAGAAGGATTTTCCATCATTTGACTGTAATTGCCATTATTAGTAAGTAATAATAGACCCTCAGAATTGTAATCTAAACGACCAATTGGCATTAAATGAGGTGGCAGAGATAGACCTTTTAATTCATCAAATATTGTTCTTCTATCTATACAGTGAAATAAATTAATATCAGTCTTATACGCTGAGGATCAGAAGATGTTGTTAAACAACCTGCTGGTTTGTAATACATATAGATTTTATAAACTGTTTTGGGTAGTATAGTATTTTTAATTTCTATTTTATCATCTTCTTTCACATTAAGGTAAGGTTTTGTAATTAACACTCCATTGACTTTTACTAACCCTTTCATAATTAGTTCTTCACTTTTTCTTCTTGAACAAAGTCCAGAAGAAGCAATTCTCTTTGCCAGTCTTATTCCTTCATTCATTATTTAATGTTAGCTTGATTCTGGCTTGATTGAGTTTTTTTATTTTTTTCTTAATAAAAACATATGTAATGGTTATATAGAAATATTAATTATATTCTGTGTTGCAGCTCAACCAACTCTTCTAATATATCTTCTACACTACTCTTTTCCTATTCAAAATTAAATAATAGATTATACATTTAAGCATTTTTCAACTAACAACTTAAGTTCAACATATTTCATATTTTTTATTCCACTTCTAACATCACCATTAATCATTTCACTGGTATTTAATTCTATAATACAAATACCCAAACCGTATAAATCATCACTAATCCTTCTTTCACCAATTTGAAAATTATCATTTCTCAAATACAGACTATTGTATTTATCTCCTGTTATTTTTTCATATATTTTGTACATACCAATATCATCTATTTTCAACAAACCTAAGTCTTCATTTAGATAAATAGAACTTGGAACTATTGATCCACAAATAATTGGTTTTTCAAAT
Organism: Proteromonas lacertae; assembly: GCA_002245135.1. Classification (NCBI taxonomy): domain Eukaryota; class Bigyra; order Opalinata; family Proteromonadidae; genus Proteromonas; species Proteromonas lacertae. The sequence goes on from NGBS01000871.1 coordinate 320,825, forward strand.
GATTCTAAAAACAATAATACACTTATTATTTTCTCGATTATCTCTAATATATAATCAAATGATATATCATTTTTACTCACAATTAAATCATATAGATTATAATTCAAATATTCTTCTAATATTATTGGATTTTTATTCATTTCAAATATTACACCATAAGTATCTATAATTCCAGGATGATGAATTATTCTTTCTTTAATCCAATCATTCATCATTTCATAAATTGATTTACAATTATCAGAATTTATATTTAATATTACTAAATGATGACTTTTGATATAATGTCCATACCATTTACATTTATAAATACAACCAACTAAATCACTTGATGTTAATTTTATCTCTTCATAATTCTTATCCATTTTATAAAATGGTAATATTTTATCATTCTTCAAATATAACTCTGGAATTAATGATTCTAAAGTAGTTTCATTTTTACATTCATCTTTATATTCATTATCTAATGGATTATTATATCCTTCTTTCATTCTTTTATATACATCTTCAACAGATTCATTCTTTTTGTTTTTAATAGAAATATCCAATCCATTTTCTTTCAACATATTAAATATATCGAAGTATTGCATATATAAACACCAATGACCAGCTGTATCTCCACTTAGATCCTAATTAATAAAACAAATAAAAAGTAAAATAATACTTGAATATTTACATCAACTTTGTAATTACATAATATTTTTACACATTCATCATAACCTTCTTGTATTGATATAATTAGACTTGTTATTTTCTGTTTATTTTGAATATTCACATTACAACCACTTTCACACAGTAATCTTACACATTCACTATTCCCTATTGAACATGCTAAATAAACGGCACAATTTCTATCATTATAAGGTATATAATAATTATATACTGTTCTTCATTCGTTAATTCATCTAGAGGAGGTTTGAATTGCAGTAAATCTTTCATTATTTCTTCATTATTTACAGCATAATGTAAACATGTATAGCCTCTCTTATCTTTACGAGTGATGTATGTATTTATCCAGTCTTTGTGATTTTCAACTAAATACTTCTTAATTAACTTGTAACACTCAACTTTTTCTTTCTCAATTGATGCCATTAATGCATGTTTGCCATTTTCATCTTCTATTAAAATATCTACATCAAGAGTCAAAAGATATTTCACAATTTCTGTAGTCCCTAAAGAGCATGAAAAAATTAATGGTGGAGCGATTTGTTTACCATGCGACATTTGAGCTTCGTTTAAGAATTTCAGATTACTCTTATTACTGAAATAATCAACTACTTTTTCCAAATTATTATTATAGATGGCCTAATAAACTAGAAAAAAATGTTATACATCTAACAAAGTGTTTTGAAATGACATTTTTTCTATTTATAAAATATTACCGTTTCTCTTTTGAAAAAATCAAATAAAAAAACAGTTGTTGTTCTATTCTGAGTTATGGATTGTCTAAGACAGGACAATGTAATATAGAAAAGAAATTATTAATATAATAAAAAATAAACTTAGATTGTAGATTTTGAGCATTCTCTTTGGCGATAATCACTACCATCTATATAACCATCTTGAAAACCATTTAGAGCATCTTCTTCATCATATCCATTATAATAATCTTCAAATTTTAGATTATTAAACCCACACTTAAATCCATATTCATATGATAAAACATAATTTTTACTGTATATTACTTTTTCTATTTTATCTTCGATTATTATCTCTTTTATACTTATTTCTTTTTCTTTCATATCTTTCATTTTCTTCTTTATTTCTTCATTTTCGTTTTCAGTCACTCTTATTTCTAGTTATATTATATATTGAGAAGATATATATATACTATCAATTTTTAATATCTTAAAACTATCTAACTTTAACATACCATCCATTAATTCTATTATATTTTTACTTTTTAAATATTCTCCACATATGTCTAAACATTCTAAACATTCATATTTTTCCATATTCTTAATGAATGTTCTTATATCACTTATCTTATTACCACTTATATATAACTCTTTTAATCTCTTAACATTACATAAACTATTACATAACTCTTCAAATCCTTTGTTACATATATCACAATTGTTTAAACTAACTATCTCTAATTTGGATAATTTCTTTATATTTTTACACAACTCATTTATATCAACTTCACCAACTCCATTATTATCAAATCGAAATTCTATCAATTCACTAAATTTAGACAAATTACTTATTATCTCATGATTACTTATCACAAATCGACCATTGTCTACCAAACTCAATCTTTTCAAATTTTCATTATTTCGATATATTAATTTCTCTATTCCATTACTCACCATATCTTTTTTATTATTAACTTTACATGAATTATAATTTTCATTCAAATATAATGTCTCTATGTTCATTGGAAGTTTATTTATTAAATCAATCATCCAATTTTTCATTATACTATTGGAACTAAAATTAAATTCTTTTAATTCGGACAATTTACCAATTTCTATGTTTAATTTCGCATTTACATCATTTAGACATGAGCATAATTCTAGAGATGTTAAATTTTTCTTATTTGTTAAACTACATAATATCTCGATAATATCATCACATGAAATAGAATCTATAATTAAGTGGTTTAAATTTGTAAATTCAGAGATTGCATTTTTAAATTCGTTACATATTCTCAAATTTTCATCATAATTATTATGTAATTCAATAGTAACTATTTTAGATAAATTTACATCTTTTAATAATGATTTAATACAACCATCTTTGAATATAAAGTCAGCTAACGATATATGTTCCAGTTGTGGAGAATTCTTCATTATTTTATTAATGCATATCATTGATTCATTATTTCCATCTCGATTATCCACTATAAATATTATAAAATTTATATACAAAATATTTTTAGTATCTTTAACTTCTCATGACACTTCTCTTCGTATCCACTAAAACAATCATCATTACTATCATCGCAGAAATCACAGTTAAAACTAATTTCACTCAAATCATACAAATTCTTGGAATATTTAAATACATTTCGTATGTCATTAGGCTCTAATATTATATCATCATTTAACCATTCGCTGGCATCACTGTATTCTAGAAAAAGCATTATATTAACTCATATACTAAGCTTCATATCCTCTTCTATTTCACTATCACTAGATTTATTATTATCAACGAGTTTTATTTCAGCTAGATTAACAATTACACAGTTTACTATACGATCACTCTCCGATTCAATTTCACACTCTCTATTGGTATCATTTTTATCGCATCTAAGTGATACATACTTTTCTACTTCTTTTGTGGACATTCAATGTAAAAACAAAAATTATAAAAAATTGAAGTAATAGTTACGCGTAAATTACATCATTTTCACCATTTCATAGTAAAATTTTACTGTTTGAACGATACAACATGAATTCTTATTCTGAACAAAAAATAATTGTAGCATATTATAGAAGCAAATCTCAGACCAAAACGAGATATTTTAGTGTTTTAAATTTTAAGTATAATAGCTCAACTAGTTTTTACGCTTCCACTGCTGCAGAAAGAGCAACTATTGCATGTGAAACATTTTCCGGTGGAATGAGATTTACAGAAGAGCATTCTTTAGGGATTAGTGGTGTATAGCTTAATTATGCTATTTTTCACGATAAGAATTTTTAGTGTTTTTTGTGACTTTAAAATGATTTTTCTCGATAACCATAAAGAATTATGAAACAAAAATTTGCTGAACCTTTTATTATATGTTTAACTTTACTGTAATGTAGTTAGTTTCATAATTACCTGATTTAGGTAATTTCTTTCTTTTGTAAAACTAATTATATATTATGATAAATAATGATAAAACTTACAATTATTTAAAATTTTATAAAATAATTCCTTTTGCAGCGTTCAAAAAATAAGGTCAAAGTGTCAAAAATGCGAAAAACTCAGATCGAAACTCACACAAAAGTCGATATTTTGCTCTGGTGTGAGCGAATAAGGAAACCAATTGAAAAAATATTTCAGAATAAAGAAACATGATTTGAAGAGCAACTTTTAAGCTATTAATAATTGAGAAAGAAAGGGTCGTATTTGGGAATGTAATTCAATGTAATTGTGATATTATGTGCTTATCCAAATATGGACATATAGGTGAATAGTAATATTGTACTACTTTTTGATAACTCCTGCTAATTAAGGAGATACAAAGAATTGTTTTATATTCAGCTGCTATAGCTGTATATTGATATAATTATGAATAATAACATAATAATAACATAATTAAATACAATTATACTTAAATTATTAAATTAATTCTTTCTTCTTCTCCTTTTCCCTTCTCCTCACTTCAGCTATACTATATCTATATAAATATAATAAAAATATACTTTTATTACTCTTATCAATCTAAAAAAATATAATTATAAAAATATACCTTTATAAAATTTTATCTATATCACTGCCTTATCCTATATACATATATAAATAATTATAAATATACTAATCTTATATTCAAACTGGATATTAACAATTGTCTATTAGAATATAAATATATAGTAAATACAATATTAATTTTATCTATCTTAGAAGTAAATAAGTTATAATCAAACTATATAAAACATAAATTTAGAAATTATACCTTAAATAGTATGTATTTTAGCTTCCATTGTTTTATAATTAATATTATCATAAACAATTCTTCACTTTGTTGACTTTTTCTATTTTCATTACATATTAATATATATTTATACTTTCCATCACATTTGATATACATATCCATCTCATTTCTCTCAGGATAAGATATTTTGATTATTCTATTACCTTCTTTATCTTCATCACTTGTAATTGAGCAATCTATTTATAATAGTTTCATATATATACGAGTTAATAACATCTTTCTTATTGCTATTCTTTGAGTATAACCACCATTTTTGTTGTTTATATTATTTGCTGAAAGTGTGGTTGATGTTACAGAATAATGGACTAATAATGGTCAATTATTACTAAATAAGATTCTAATTCATTTGATTCATCTTGAAAGGATTTTCTTTGAATTGAATTGTAAAATGGTAAAAATAACGTAGTTAAATGAAAGTTTGGTAATATCGAATGGAATGTTACTCCTTGAAGATGCTATTTAATTATATTATATATAAATCATACATCAACTACTGTATAGATCGCATTATAGTAATCTACTTTAAAATAGAGGAAATAGTCCTGAATAGGCATTCTACTACAATATAAATTATATATAATCATTATTATACTATAAAATTTCTTTACTATAACATAGTCCTGAGTAAAATACTCTTCTAACATTTAATAATTTATATATTTAACTATTAGTGGTATGAATATAGAATTTATACATCCACATCGTGAAAAGAATTAAAAAGAATAAATTTTGAATTAATTCTAGTCGTTTCATTAGATGCATATATTCGTTTCGGTAATATAGATATAATACACCAAGACCCTATCTTTTTTTGTCTTTTTTATATTTTTTATTCCTTCAATTATTTTCATGTATATATTTTATTAGACAGATTTTCTGCAATATATCTACAAATGAAAGAATATATTCTTTAATTTTGTTTATTTTCATTATATGCGATATTGATAATAACATTAAGTATATCAATTATTATAATTTTGTTTAGCTTCTACAAATTTTTAATTTCAGCTGTGTCTATATTTAATTTATATATATTTCAAGAACTGTATAAATAACATCACCAACTGTGTATATATTTCATATAATATACTACTTTCCCCCTTTATATAATATATTTCTGGTTAATTAATTTATTTATATAATCTATATAAACAGAGGCTAATTACCTTCTAATACCTTGTTTGTATTTTAGAAAAAAGAAGTATATAGAAAATGGAATAATTTAAAACAATTAATTATTAACATTTAGTATTAGCATAGTAAAATGGTATAATTTCATAAAATGGTTGAAATTTTTGTTAAAGGATGTAGGTAAATTGGTAATGATGAAGTAAAGTAAGATATATTATGAAGTGTATAATTGTACAAATACTTATATAATAAACTTCAACAACAATAGTATTAACAGTTTCATTCATTTATACATCAGCATTTTGGTATATATTGTAATCAGGGTATATATAATTATCTTCTATATAGTTAATTTCTTCTTCAACATCTTTTACCTTAGATATGGAGAAGAAATGCTGTAATATAGTTTTAGTTTCTGAATTATCAACACAAACATCATCTGTAGCTAAAGCAATGTTCAAATTCTTTTTAGTAGAATAGTTTTTTAAGCGAATGCTTTCTTACTTCAGCAAAGTATAAATCATAATCTATATCACTTAAGCTTTTAGGTAAAGGTATATCTTTATAATAACCTATTCTAGCAAACCCATTGTATCCTGATTTATCATTACATAGAAATTCACACACATCAAGGATAATTTCACTTCTTGTTTGATGTTTAGGATAAATATCTTCGTATATATTATCTACTTTTAATTGATCCATTTTATACTGTTCATTTTTTTTAGTTAAATATACTTTTAAAGAACGATTCATACAGATGAAGTGATCCCACAGAAATATGCTGTTGTACGCCGTTGGGAGATTTGCGCCGTTGGGAGATAAAAGGGTTTCATATCTTATTCATCTCAGCTGATGTATTTTTGTCTGTAGTAACGATTGAAACAAAAAAATATTGAATGAAGTAAAATGCGTTTCATATATACAAGGCGGAAGCTTAAAAGAAAATATATCACAGATGTAGCTTATATGCCAAAGTAAGTATATATTTGATTATAACTCACTACCAAACCCTCTACTGTCGAATTAGTTTTTAATAAAACCCTTTTATCTCCCAACGGCGCAAATCTCCCAACGGCGTAAAACAATAGCATATGTTGGGTTAGGTATAGTCAAAGTTAGAGGGTTTGGTAGTGAGTTATAATCAAATATATACTTACTTTGGCATATAAGCTACATCTGTGATATATTTTCTTTTAAGCTTCCGCCTTGTATATATGAAACGCATTTTACTTCATTCAATATTTTTTTGTTCAATCGTTACTACAGACAAAAATACATCAGCTGAGATGAATAAGATATGAAAAATTTGATGTTAAGGCAATTAAAAATGGAAAAATAAAAATCGAGTTCAAGCCTCTTTCAAGCCTACTTTTTCAATTTCAATATTATGTATAAAGAAATTAAAATTATTATATTCTATTCATCTAAAAACTTTAATTTCGTTTTCTGCTATTGACGTTTAATATGAAGTATAAATATACAATGTTGGATATATAACTGATTAACCAGAACTATACGATATACAGCCAACGTAACTTTTTTGAAAAACTAAGTGTATATCTGTGATATTTAGGGGCTCATGGTTACGTATATAACTTCAACGTAATCTAAAACCCTTTTATCTCCCAACGGCGTACAACAGCTATAATTAACTCCACCCGTATGAGGTACTATTATTTCTTCAATATAATGCTTGGTTAAATCATTTGTTAACCAAGCATTGCTGTTTGCATATATTATTGATTTTGTCATTACTTCATTGTTAACCAAACGTTTTACTTCTTTTCCTTTTATTACAATAAAAGGCTTAAGATGGTTGCCTTCAGCTGTTATTGATAAAAGAAATGAGATTCGTTGCTTTTCATTGTTGAAAGACCAAATTGAACTAGATTCTCTTAATTTAGATGATTCTAGGGTATAATTTGGTGTAGACTCCATATTAATGGGAGTCTCATCTGTGTTTATAATATTGCTTGGTATGATATTATATTTTAAAGTTAATAGTTTAATGCATTTCACCATATTATCTCCAATAAACTCCCAATTTTTAGGTATGTTATCTTTTTTTGATGATGTTATCCTTCTTAGCGATATACCATTCCTTTTTGTAAAGACTTTTGCCCATGACAAACTATAGCTAATCTTTCCATTATCCTTAAAATCAGATTCTTCAGCTAAAACTTTTGCTACCATTGATACTGTAGTATGATGTACAGGTATACCTAAATATCTTAAAGTAAAAATATAATTGAGTAAAGTTAAGTCAAATAGAAGAGAAGTTTCCCGTTTTCTTCCTGCACCTGGTCTTTTACCATTCGATCTTAATAAAACTTCTTCATCTGTTAAATTTAAGTACTTACATATGTTTTCATAAGGAATGTCCATTTTCTCAGATAATTCTCTTCTTGTATAGAACTTTAACTGATTTCTGATGAACATTAATGTCGAAAGAAGCACTGTAACAACTAGAGATAATGGGTATATGATTTTAAAATTAATTGTAATTTTAAATATGAAATTATTTGGGTATTTAGTTATAAAAGAGTAAATTTAAATTTTATAATAAATCAATTAAAAAATATTTTCGCACACCCATTTATTCAAAAATTCTATTTAATTCGTAACTTGAAAGTAAGTCAAAATTACATAATTTCATATTTTATTATATATTTATAAAGATGAACAATATTGTAATTCATTTATATAAATGAACAATATCAAAGAGATGATCAGATTTAAGATGAGCAAACTCCAAATGTAATTTCTCAATAAGTGTAAAAGCTTTATCAGTTGTTATGATCTCTTTTCCTTTGCATGTAAGTTTACCATCAGTTTCATTGAATTCAAAACCTTTATGCTTGTAGTCTCTTATACATTTTATGTATTTGTCAAATTTCTTTTGTGTGAAATTGAAGAACGTTTCTTATTTTTCACTAATTCTTCAATACTCTCAAAAAAGATTACTTTATGATTTTATTCAAGAGTATCTTTAATATCATGCTTATCAGATAACCTATATGAAAGATAAATTAGCTATATATTATGTATAAAATAGATTATATAAATAGATAATAAAACGGTCATATATATATGGTGTTTTTAATTTGTGTTTTTGATTCTTGTTTTTGATTGTTTCTGTAAAAAACCAAACACCAATACAAAAAACAAATGGTAACAAATTTAACCATGATAATAATTGATTAGAATAATTCATTTGATTAGAATTATTATACCAAACTTAACTCACTATTTGCTGTTGATACTATATCTTCAATTTTATAGTTTATCATTGGAACTAGGTAAGCCGTTCTTTTATACCTGTGTTAGGCAGGACAGGGTCAGGCCAAGGTCAGGACAGGGACATGACCCGGGACGAAATCAAAAAGGACGTCCTTTGCAAATGAAACATACAAAATATTATCTACTTTTTATTTTGAAAATAATTTCAATTTAAGGATTATATTACCATATATTTTCATTATAATTTTTGAATTTATTATTAATTAATTTTATATATAATAAAAAAAACAGTAGAAAGATTATGAATATAATAAATTAATATAATGAATATATTAGAAATAAGGACTTGCTAATATTTCTTCATCATCTGAAAAACTCTCATCTTCTTCTTCTATTGTTAAGTCTAAAACATTTGATTCAGTTTCTGTATGAATGTAATCTTCATAGTCACTAACTTCTTCTTCACTACTTTCTTCATCTTCATACTCATAATTATTTTCTCTCATTTTCTGTTTAAAATGATGGAATTTCATTCTCATCATGTTGTTTAGCAATACAAGATTTAATCTGTTTCTCCTAGTTGTATGCATACAGCCTTCCACAGAAAAACTCCTTTCAATAAATGCTGAAGATGTTGGTATGGTTTGTAATATATTAAAGATTTTTTAAAGATTGGTATAACATGATCTATATGAACTGAAAAATAATTTGCTGCTTATATCTTTCGGACAGGGTTTTATTTATCGGATGTATACCCTAGGAAACTTGGACTTTAATGATAGCCAGATATTTCCAATGGTTTCAGAGGTGCTGTAATGAATATCATATTGCAAATATTCTTGTACTTCATTTGGCATAATTAATCTCTTTCTTTTTACTGCTTTTGCAAGATATTTATCTAATATAGTTTCTTCTAGTGAATATGTTTCTTCGATTTCAGTATATATATAATTCAATGAATTAATTAATAAACTTTTAGATTTTTCAAATTCTGAATCGCTAAACCCTAGAGTACTATGAAGAATGAATGATTTCACTCTAGGGTCTAACATGTAGCACAACAGAGGCAAATCACTATCATTACATATATTATTTAGTCTTTCTATCATATTAATTTTGATACTCTCAGCATATTCCTGTATCTTTGTTGGATAACCTGTTTTGAACTCAAATAAAGTCTGTTTATAATGTAATACAGCCATTCCCATAGTCATGTCTCTATCTTCCAATATCTTAGTAAGTTTGTATAATGGTTCGAGTATATCACATAGTTTATCTCGAATAACATACGCTATATTGGTAGGGGAAGGGATAAATTTTGGCAACTCATCTTCTTTTGGTTTTATGGCATTAACTATACCTATAAGTTTATCTTGGTTATACTGTTTAAGATTGTTTTTGTATTCATTTGTTTTTCTTCATAATATTGATGCAATATTTCTTTACTTTCATAAAATTTCTTTAACATGATATATAAACTATTCCACCGAGTTGTAGTTAAAGTAGGTATAAATAAAATGAGCTTATTTTTGTTTACGACAGTTCTTAGTTGTTTTCCTAGATCTACAAATACTTTTACATTAATATCTATAACTCCTCCTTGAACCATAGCCCCATTAATAGCAAGTTGAAGGCTATGGTTCATACATCTTACATTTGTTACACATGCATCTCTTATACATTTCACCATATTCTTTCCATTGTCTGAAGTAATTGAAGTTATTTCAAATCCATACATTTCTTTTATGAAATTAATTGTGTCTGTAATTGTGTCTGCCTTTTCATTAACAACTTCTACAACACCAAGTGTTACTGTAACTAATTCAAACAAATCGTTGAAATAACATCCACTAATACCTACTAGTTCACTGGAATGCTCCGATTTCCACACTTCTATAGCAAGTCCGACGTGTTTACCATTTAATTCTTTCTTTAATTTATCCTATAAAAATATAAAAATAATATACAACAATTTATGTGTTTCTTTTAATTAAAAAGTCATTATATACCACTCTTCTTGGTGGCTTATATCCTAATTTATTGCAGAATCTACGAAAACTACTACTGTCTAACACAGTAGTGCTTATATGATCGTAAGTGATGAAATCAAATCAAATAAGCTTTGTTCTATCTCATCATTGTTTATCTTTACATCTTCATCTACATAATTATGTGAACTAATTTGGTGAAGTTTGACAGCCTTTCCATTTTTCACGTTACAAGCGTATCGAACACCACAAAATATGCAAATGCATTTATCAAGGCTTTTTATCTTTAACATATTATACCAAAAGGTTTTGTAGAAGTTAAAATTAAGATGTTCAAGCATATTTGCCTCTTTTAAGGCAATAACTTCACGAGCCGCTCCAATTGGTATAACTATACTCCTAGAATATATAATGATAGATTATATTAGATACATTTATAATAATTTTAAGAAATGATTAATGTCAAGCTAAAAGTTTGCCATTTTTTCTTTCAAATTTTTATAATCATTCTATACTTTATATTACATATATAACACAATAGAATAACTCATTGGTAAGGTTAGATTCAATTATGAAGAAAGAAAAAAGCGCATCGACCGACGGTTAATTCGGTATTTTATAGAATGATATATAGAGCTTGAATTCAATATGTACAGTTAGATAATATTATTAATATCACATGTTTAGGAGGAGGTCAGCTAATAGTTACTACAGCCTGGTGTCGGTCAACATTTGTTTATTGACCTACGACCGATTTATACAACCCTGGTACATATGGATTAGACATCTATGATCCTAAATCTAGTTTCAATAAATTTTATGATACTATAGGAGATGATGATGATATAAAGGAATTATCAAAGCCTGTTAATCCAAATATAAATGCAACAAAAAACAATTTTATGACTGATGAGATGAAATACAAATTATATATGTCAGGTATCACAGACCAGTTTGGACGATATTATAGGAACATAGGTAAGTATAAAAAGCCATACTCAGATTATTATGCTCAACCAGAGAATTTAACATATCAATGGCAAAATCCATTTTTATCTCAAATTGAAGGACAACCATTACAACAATGGGGATCACAGTACAATGTAAATTCATATCAGTCCAATCCAAGATGGAATAATAATGCTGGTACAACACAAATAGATCACGAGTATGAATTACAGCAAGAAAATGAAATAGTGAAAGCAAGGAATGAAGAATATCAGAGAAAGATAGCAACAATGGAAGAAAGAGAAAAACAATCATTAATTTCAAAAATTGATAAATATTTCTCAGGTAATACAACATACGATTGGTTGAAATTTGGTGTAAAGTTCTGCTTATGTACTATGACATTAGGTTCTATTTCACAAGTGTTTGATATACTATTTCCTGATAGTACTGCTGGTGCAATATTAAAGTATTTAGTAAATGCAGGAATAGGATATAGTGGTGTTATGCAATGGATATTTGGTTTATCTCCAGCATGGGTTAATGCAGCATCTTTTGTATCAATGTTAACTCCTTATTTTGTCAGTTTGGTATACAATCGTTGGAAACAAGTTCCTCCAATGGATATGTCGCAATGGATTCATTCTAAGTTAGATAGTATAATGGGTTTCTTTACTACATCACTAAGTAATATATACAATTGGTTCAGAGGTATATTTGGTGCTACTCCTACAACAACAAATTCGACGAGTGCGCCGGCCACTTCAAATATTCAAGCATCGAATGTTACAACTGCCCCCAGTTATAATAATACAAGTAATAGTACTACAACTGGCGCAGGTTATAATAATCAAAGTTCAAATGCTGCAAACTACGCCGGAATGATGGCAGGTGCTGCTGCCGCCACGGCAGCAGCAGCCCAACCAACATTCCAAAATAACAATAACAATATAGAAATAGCACAACCAATACAACAACAACAAAGATGTAATGTAGATGCTATTATGGAAAAATTACAACCATTTTTGATTAATCAATATGATTATGAATCAGTTAAGCAAATGGTTATGAATAATACAAAGCAAGATTTAGAAAATGTATGTAAAAATGTAGGATTGCCATTAGATATTATATCAAAGTATTCCAGCTATGGTGGAACAATAGATCAATTAGTCATTATTTCAAATATCAATGTGGTCGTAGTGTTCCAGAAGCACTATCAGATGTGTGTAATTTAATTAATGGTATGGGTAGTGAATATCATTTATGGCCAAAAGTAAATTATGGTTTATTTGGTATGTCTTTAGATGGATATCCAAAGACAGGTTCAGGAAGAAGAAAACATGTTCATTTCAAGCATAAGAAACATCACAGAAGAAATAAACTAAAATTAGAGAGTATCCCACGGAGGCATCTCTTGGCTACTAAGAAATTAGGTGGTAATAGTGGTATTATACCATTAAGAGTGGGTCAAAGTGTTGGTCCTAATGAGCATGTCATTATTACTAATCCAAGACAACAAATGTATGATGTTGCTAGTGCTGCTTATAATGGAACATCACAATTACAGCCAAGTCAAATACCAGAATATATTCAACCATATATACCAAAAGAAACTGTAGGATATGATTATAATTGGAATTATGATAAATTATTTAGTCCAGGTTTGAATAGACAAGCTCGAAAAGAAGTTCAATATGCATTAACTAATAATTATGCTTCAATGTTACCTAACAATTATCATATTAATTTTTATGATATGCTAGATCGTGAACATAAAACAGGACATTTAAGAGGAACATTCCCATTAGCAACATTAGATACATCTAATCCAAGAAGCTATCTTTTGAACTGGCCTGAATATGTTACAGAAGCAGATGTTCAGGCATATGATAATGGAATGAATAGAGTTACAGATCCTTTGTTACAAAAATTTCCTAAATTACAAAATTATAAATCATTGCAAGAGATTATAGAAAAGAATCCTCAATTAGCAGCCTATAAAAATTATAGACAAGATTGGTTGACCTCAACTTGGGATAAATTAACAGGTAATGATAAAGATGCAATAGAATATTATAACAAACTATTACTACAGCAGGAGTATTTGCAAAATGAATTAGTTGGTGGAGTAAGTAAGATCAATCAATATTCAGATCCATATAATTTTGATCCGAATCGAGCTGAAAAAGTAAAAGAATATATTGCATTGAATAATCAAAAGGCACAAAGATATATGGACGATAAAGAGATATTAGAAAGATCAAAATTTTATAGATGGGCATTAGATCCAAAAAATCAGGAACTGATGAATAGTGCTATAGATATGGGTGAAGGACAGTGTACATTAATTAATGAAGATAAATATAGAGAACTGAATGAAATAGCATCACAGAATAGTAGAGATTTCATTAACTTTGATTATAACAGAGAGAAGTTAGGTCACTCACTTCCTCAAGAGTGGGTGAATGCAGATAATAAACAAAAATATGAAATAGCTATTGGTTTAGTGAAAACTGCTTGTAGTTCATGGGCACAATTTGAAAATTCACAATTTCAAAAAGCACTTGATTCATTACGTGAATCTGATTTTATGGGTTTTGCTGGTAATTTGTTCCTGTGTGTAGAGAATGTATTTAGGATATTTCCACAAATATACTATACAATGAAGTCATATTTGGTAGGTGGAGTTACTCCTCAAATGTTTGAAGTAGATCATGCAATGAAATATGTTCGTGCAATAGTAATGACATGTTTGGCTTATTGGTTATGGAAAAAATCCAAGCTACCAACATCAGAGTTCTTGTATGTAATGTGGTACTTCATTTTCGACTACTATGAAATAATTCTTATGCTGTCAGGTGGTAGATTGCCTATCACTGACTTGTATTATGGTAATTCAGAAAAAGTTAAGTCAATGTTACCTGAAGCAATTCAAAAATCATGGTTACCTGTAGACTTGTTGTATAACTTTGGTGTTTCATTTATGTTCAATACTCATCCATATGTTCGATACTTATTTCAATTAGTTCCATTCTTCTACAAATTTTCTAATATTGGAAATATAGATGCAAAAAATGTAGGTGATACATTAAAAACAGCAGCAACTGTAGCTGCAGCTGCAAATGGAGGTGATGCAACAACTGCTGCAGCAGCAGTTAAAGGTATCAGTGAATTATCAAAAGCTATGCCATCAATGGCAAAAACTGCTGTTGCAGCTGATCCAACAGGTACATTACAAACTGTTGCAGGTATAGGAACAGTATTCAGTGCATTGACTGCTTGTTTTGGTTTGTTAGATGCAGGTGGTTTATTAAACTGGTTAAAACCAACACCATATCAACACAAGAATGCAATCAAAATGGATAACTACGTGAAACGTTCACAACAAACAATTCCAAGTTCACTCACTAATTTTGGTAGAGCAGTGAGTAATTTAGATCAAGCAAAACAACTCAGTGAAGCTATGAGTTACTTTGGAATAGGTAATGGAAATAATAAAAAAGTAAAGAAATTAATTTCACGTAGGAAAGTTTTGTATAACAGTATCACTTCAGATGCCTTATCGAACTTTGATATAGAGTTAATTGTGAAAAATGAGTTCAATAATTTCCACGGAAAGTTCATGGGAGTGTTCTGCTGGGACGAGCTTGTACTTCCTATACCCAAAAAGAAGAATCAATGGGGAATCATAATCAATACACTCACCACACAAGCTAGCCCTGATTCTATAGGTCATTGGGTGGCCTTAGTAGTTGACAATATCAAGAAGCAATTCCTGTACTATGATTCATTTGGTAAAGATCCTCAACACTTGGAAGAATTTAAAAAAAATTTGAAAAAATTAAAGAAGTATCATAATGAAAAGTATGAACTTAAAATCAATGGAGTACAGAATCAAAATTCAAATACTGCCAACTGTGGTTTTTTTGCTATTAATTTTTTGAAAAATATTTTAAGAGATCAATGTAGTTTCAAAAAGGCTACTGACTATAATACAATAGTGGGTGAAGCAAAAATTAGGTTAATGAAAAAACAATTTGGATTAATATAATATATAATATATATAATTATTACTTAATTATTTTTTTAATTATTTTATGTGTGGTGAAATATTGTATGAGTTTCAATATATTCTATCATCTCTAAATCCATATGAGTACATTTGAAGAATATTGGCATCTTACCATTAAAACATCTTTGTGGCATTCTAATGATTACTTTTTTCATTGTTGGTGTGTATGTAACTTTCGGCCAATCTCTATTTCCTAAGTCACAAGGACCTACAAACACTAATATCAAACGTTGACTCATGATCATGTTAATCATTTTGTGTGTTAACTCAAAATACCATTGATATATAGGTTTTCGATGATAAAAAAATATAAGGAATTGTAGGCTATACAAATCCAAGTAGATGTCTGGACCACTTAAATGATATTTCTTTGTTACCTTGGATTCAAGTTCTGGTAATTTATATTCAATCTGTGGTGGTAGTGTAAGCATATATAAAAAATAGAATATGCTATATGTATATGTATAATAAAATATTTTTAAAAAAAAGAAATTAAAAAATAATGGGATTACTAATAGTCTGTGCTAGGAATCGAACCACTAATGCCAGCTGCATGACTCTTTTTTCCTTGCACAGTCTATCAGATCCCAATTAAATAAAAAAAGGGCATTTAGATATACCGTGCCAGGATGATTCAAGCCGAATTTCAATGGCGCAATATTAAACAACACACATCCAAGTAGAAATTATTATTAAAGTTCCATAAATTCCTTGTGAAATTAATTTAATAAATAAATAAATAATTATAAATTAGAAACGCAGCCCTCATCGTAGCTAGTCTATCCAATGCCCAATAATAAAAAACAACATATACAATATATAGCATAATAAAAATTTATTCGTTACAATATTGATTTGTCTCCCTTCTTTCTCTTGGGTCTCTCCAGTATTTTTCTAAACCATGTGGTTGGTGCATCATCTTTTCTCACTAATTGCAACTCATAGTGCTTAAATCGAATTAATGAAAAACCTTGAATGTCATTCCCATTGATATCACCTAAATTGTATGAATATCGATTTTTCTTGATTATCTTATATACATTGTCTGACCAGTATATGTTCTTATCCATTTTATGTCTTCTCTCTTTGAATCTCACCAAATCACCTACTTCGAAATTTTGACCAGTATGGTCCAATTTTTCATAATTCTTTAAGTTGTAGTTAATTGATTTTGTAATATTTGTTTTTGTAATTCTGGACTATGGAATACCTCATTTGGGGTATATCCTTTAATTCCTGGTAATGGCTTGTTATTATAGTCATCTATCACTTCCTGTATTATACTATCGAGTTTTAATTTATAATTCATATCTGGTATAATATGCTTATCATTGTGATCAATATCTGCCATATATGTAGGTGCATCATATCCCAGATCCACCAAGTGTTTGTACAACAGTCTTTTTATCACACTCACTGATCTATCCAATAATGACTCTATTTTATGCTCTGAACTATCTTTTTGAAAATATGATATTCCTTCAGCATCACATAACTTCTTGATATTTGAAAAACTAGCATCAGCATCTGATAGGATACTTACCACATTTTTATGTGTTTTGTTTCCATAGGCATCTGTTTCATAATACCACTTCTGAAATGCATCCAATGTAATATCACCATATTTATTAGGCATAAATATTGCCCATACTTTTCTTGAATTCATTTCGATAAAATACAAATGTTCCATATCAGGTAAGAAAAACACAATATCCATTTGGAAGTACCCTGGCTTTTTGATAGTTGCGAATGGATTATTTTTTTTATATTTGAAATCAACAATTTGTTTTCCAGGTTGTCTCCTTAAGTATTCACGTACTACATCTGGTGGTGGAGCTATATCATTCATACTAGACAAATGTTGTGTCATTTTGACAAATTCATTTTCATTAAGGTAATAATATTTTTTATATAGTTCATCTAAGCGTGATCGATATTGGGCAATTTGGTTTGACATTTGGTCTTCATACGAAGCCTCTCTTGTTGGATGTGTAATATTCGGTGCTCCATGGTTAATATATGTTGCAAGTGATAAGTTACCATTTGTAGGTAACGGTTTGACAGGATATGGGTTTTGGTTGCTATATGAGCTGTATAAATGTGGATCGTAACTAATAGTGTTAAACATATGGTCCAAAAACAAAAAACAAAAGTAATAATGAAATTCATTTCATTATGATTATTATCTAAATTAATAGAGTTATATGTCTTTATAACAACATTTAAATATATATATATATATCCGTTTCATATATACATATAACATTTGTTCATTGTTCAACGTTATTTCCCTTTCATTCACTTATTATGAGCAACTGGAAGATACTATACAAAAACAGCTTCATTAATGATCCAAATCCGAGCATATATAAAATTTTATGTGAGAATTTTAAGACGATTGTAGAACATGAGAAAGATTTGCAACGATATAGGTATAATATATTATTATATGTCTATAGCTGGAATGGTAACTTCAGTATAAGGCGTTTCACTACATGGTACAAAAGATTCACAGAAATTGAAAAGATTGATGATCGACATGAAAGGTTAAAAATGTCCAGAGTGTTGATGTCTGTCCTGCTATGTAATATCATGTATAAAGAGGATTTGGACAAAAGCATCGTATATCCATTTAATATATATTTCAATTTTGAATCAATAGTATGATCGTATGCTTGACCATGCAATGGAGGATATGATAGAACTGACTTGTATGTATATCATACATTTCGGTGACAACGATTTAGCAAAATGCGAAAAAGAAGAAAACAAGAATTCGAAAGGAGATATAGTTTACAGAAGTACTGCTGAAAGTATGGTAAGTAGTAAAGTCTCTGTAGCATCGTTGTTTGATAATCTGGATGATGATGATGACAACAACAACAAGTTGTTAAAGGTGGTATCCACAAAAAGAAAGCGCAGTACATCTAAAACTCCAAGATTCAAAAGAAAGAAATTATATCAAAAAAACATTTCAACCAAAAATCAAAAACAAGAAGATAGTACTACAGAGGAAGATGATGATGATAACTTCTCACAATTTATAGTAGATGATGATAATGAGGAGCCAGAGTACCAAAATGATTATTAATCTCTGGTCCTAATTGGTTCAAATGATTGATTGTGTTTGTGTGGGAGTGTTGTATTCATAATTTACATAATTAATTAGCATTATAACAAGTCTTATAAGAAATTTCAATAATAGAAAAATAGATGCGTTTCAAAAATGATTTGGTTTGAATTCCATTTTTTTGTTTTTTATTACATAGGATGGTCACTATATGGTGTCATATCACACCATGTGTTGACCATCCTATTGAGATTGTTTTTTGAATTTTTTTAAGAAATTATATTTCGATTATGATCAGAAAGTCAAACTAAGGGCATATATGAGCCCAGCATAAATAGAGAAATCGATTGATGTATTTATTATTGTCTAATTATGTTTCTAATGGTCAAAAAACAATATGGGGAAATAGCACACATTGAAATGGCTATTTTTTTGGATCAAAAACACATATAGGGAAATGGCACACTGTGCTATTTCCCCCTTTCTTTCATTATTATTGTGTTATTATAGATGAAAGCGATATTGCAGAATATCTAGTAAATGTTATACAAAGAACATTATCTAAATATGGAATTCCATTAGACAAAGTTTATAGTATAGTATCAGATAATAGTCCTACGATGAGAAAGCTGTCACAACTAGTAGAAACAAAAACGAAGCACATTTAGCACATATTTTTAATATTGTAAGTAAAAGAATACTTGAGATAGAAAAATATAAAAGATGTTATGGTTCATGTGAATTAAGAAATGATTTTGGTATTTCATTTTCTACAAATACAAAACAGTCTTGGTGAAGAAAAAAGTAATATAATTATAAAATATATATTAGATAATTTTAGTGGGATTAGCATTATTAATTTAGCAGATGAATTATTTTATTTTAAGAAACATAAGGTTTATAACAATTAAGAGAGTGAATCAAGTGAAGGAGAAAAGTCTGAAGTTGAAATAGTCATTACTCATAAATTATTATTATATAATAATCGAATTATTATTTCTTATGATGTTTATTATTTATTTCAAAACTTCTGACTTATTTACTTTTCTAAAATATAAAAAATAAATTAATGAAATTCATATTTACTCTTTTAGTTAGGAAAAACACGTCACTTTCGTGATTTGTGCTGTTCCTGTGCTGTTCTTGTGCCGTTCCGTCCCTGTGCCTGCCGAACCCAGGTCATTTCAAATATTATCGTAAATTTAGTGAATCAAATAAAAAATATTTGTTGTTGTATTTCGAGCTAAATAATATTTATGTATTTGTTTCTCATTTACATTCATCAAATTAATTTTAAAAACAAACAATATAATATAAAAACAAAGAAATAAAGAAAGAAATTATTAATATAATAAAAAATAAACTTAGATTGTAGATTTTGAGCATTCTCTTTGGCGATAATCACTACCATCTATATAACCATCTTGAAAACCATTTAGAGCATCTTCTTCATCATATCCATTATAATAATCTTCAAATTTTAGATTATTAAACCCACACTTAAATCCATATTCATATGATAAAACATAATTTTTACTGTATATTACTTTTTCTATTTTATCTTCGATTATTATCTCTTTTATACTTATTTCTTTTTCTTTCATATCTTTCATTTTCTTCTTTATTTCTTCATTTTCGTTTTCAGTCACTCTTATTTCTAGTTATATTATATATTGAGAAGATATATATATACTATCAATTTTTAATATCTTAAAACTATCTAACTTTAACATACCATCCATTAATTCTATTATATTTTTACTTTTTAAATATTCTCCACATATGTCTAAACATTCTAAACATTCATATTTTTCCATATTCTTAATGAATGTTCTTATATCACTTATCTTATTACCACTTATATATAACTCTTTTAATCTCTTAACATTACATAAACTATTACATAACTCTTCAAATCCTTTGTTACATATATCACAATTGTTTAAACTAACTATCTCTAATTTGGATAATTTCTTTATATTTTTACACAACTCATTTATATCAACTTCACCAACTCCATTATTATCAAATCGAAATTCTATCAATTCACTAAATTTAGACAAATTACTTATTATCTCATGATTACTTATCACAAATCGACCATTGTCTACCAAACTCAATCTTTTCAAATTTTCATTATTTCGATATATTAATTTCTCTATTCCATTACTCACCATATTCTTTTTATCATTTATACTGGTAGATATATATTTAATGTGAAACGTTTCTAACGTAACTGGAAGTTTATTTATTAAATCAATCATGATACTATCATTTATATAATCATAAAATAATTTCAATTTCTTCAAATTTTGAAATTTACTAATCACATCTGCAAATTTCACATTTATAATTTCCATATTACATAGCTCTATATTTTCTAGATTATCCTTTTTTGGTAATAAACGAAGTATATCTATAACATCATCACATGAAAAGTCTCTTAAACTAATTGTCTTCAACTTCTTTAAATCACTAATTTTATCTTCCAATTCATTATAAATATTTGTACTTTCATCAAATGTATAAACATTATGTATTTCAAGAGTTGATATTTTAGATAAATTTACATCTTTTAATAATGATTTTATTTTACCACTTTTATAGAAGATATTGGTTAAGGTTAAATGTTCCAGCTGTGGAGCATTTTTCATTATTTTATTTAAAAATTCGATTGTATCATTAACATCATTTACATGTGGTACTACTATTCACAAATATATTATTATTATTATTATTATTATCATACATTTCACATTTACCTTTTTTAACTTCTCATGACACTTCTCTTCGTATTCACTAAAACAATCATCATTACTATCATCGCAGAAATCACAGTTAAAACTTATCTCACTCAAATCATACAAATTCTTGGAATATTTAAATATATTTCGTATGTCATTAGGCACTAATATTATATCATCATTTAACCATTCGCTAGCATCACTGTATTCTAGAAAATGCATTATATTAACTCTTATACTAAGATTCATATCATCTTCTATTTCACTATCACTAGATTTATTATTATCAACGAGTTTTATCTCAGCTAGATTAATAATTACACAGTTTACTATACCATCACTCTCCGATTCAATTTCACACTCTCTATTGGTATCATTTTTATTGCATCTAAGTGGTATATACTTTTCTACTTCTTTTGTGGACATTCAATGTAAAAACAAAAAAAAAAAAATTGAAGTAATAGTTACACGTAAATTACATCATTTTCACCATTTCATAGTAAAATTTTACTATTTGAAACGATAAAACATAAATCCTTATTCTGAATAAAAAATAATTGTAACATATAATAGAAGCATATCTCATACGAAGACAAGATATTTTAGTGTTTTAAATTTGATGAATAATAGCTGGTTTTCACGCTTCCATCGCTGCAGATAGAGCAATGATTGCATGTGAAACATTTTCAAATATTATCGTTTCTCTCTTTAAAATTCTATTTGAAAAATCGAATAAAACATACAATTCTGAGTATTAAATAAGAATATAATATATAACAAATAATTAATTACTAAAATCATCTTCAAATGTCGATTCCTGTTTTAACTCAATATTTTCAGTTGAATTATTATCTATTTCAGTTGTTTGTGATTCCATTGGCGTATAATATTCATCATTATTATTTACATCGATTTCTGGTTTTTCTTCATTCTCTTCAACATCTTTTACAGATTCTCTTAATAATTCTTCTGTTGGTATTTCATTTACATTATCACTTTCTTCGGTAGATGGTTTATTATTAACTGATAATTCTTCTTCTTCTTCTTCTTCTTCTTTTGTTTCTTTTTCTGTCGATGGATTTTCACTCATATTTTCAAACTCATCTTCTGATGGTTTTACTTCAACTGATTCTTCTTTATCTTCTTTATCTTTTTGTGGATTTTCTTCTTCTTTTGGTTGTTGTATTTCATTTGATTGTTCTTGTTCAGTTTCTTCTTTTTGTTCTTTAGATGGTTTCTCACTCATATTTTCAAATTCATCTTCTGATAATTTATTATCTACTGATGCTTCTTTTGTTTCACCTTCTTTTTGTTGTTCTTCCTCCTTTAATTCTTGCAGTTCTTCTTCTTCATCATTATTATCAGCTTTCACTTCTTCCTCTTCCTTTAATTCTTGTGGTTGTTCTTC
Source organism: Proteromonas lacertae (assembly GCA_002245135.1). NCBI lineage: Eukaryota > Bigyra > Opalinata > Proteromonadidae > Proteromonas > Proteromonas lacertae. Next base: position 344,074 of record NGBS01000871.1, read on the forward strand.
TTTTGAAGGTTTTTCGCTTATTTCTTCAAATTCTTCTGAAGATGGTTTATTTCCAACTTCTTCTTCATTATTCTCTTCTTTTGTTTCATCATGTGATGTTTCTTGTAATGCTACATGTGGTTCTTCTGTCGATTGTTCTTCTTCCTTTGTTTCTTCAGATGTTTTTTCTTTATTGACATCTTCTTCTTTGAAAGGTTCTTCATTTACATCTTCAAACTCATCTTCTGTAGATGGTTTAACATTAACTGTTTCTCCTTTTAGTTCATCCTCTTGTGGTTGTTGTTCTTCTTCTACAGGTTCTTCTTTTGACAGTTTTTCATTCTCATCTTTCAATTCATCTTCACTATGCTTTATACCAGTAGATTCTTCTTTTGTTTCTTCTTCTTCTTCTTCTTCTTCGTTTACTTCTTCTTTTGATGGTTCTTCATATATTTCTTCAAATCCATCTTCTTTAACATCACCATTTTCTTCTTCTTCTTCATTATTATTATTATTATCTTCAACACTTTCTTGTGCATTTTCATAATATCCTTCACCATTATTATTCTCATCATCAAATTCTGTTATAAATGTACCTCCAGGAATCTTTTGTACATTACTTGTATTATTATTATTATTATTAACATTAGTATGTAAAACAGAACTTTCACTTTCAAACACAGTTGAACCATCTTCTTCTTCTTCTTCACCATTCTTATCATCCAATAAAGTCGATAATTCAGCAACAGTTGGACGATTATCCACTTTATTTGGTATTTCAGAATCAGCACTTGTATACATTATCTCTAAAGTTGGATCTAATATTGTATCTTGGGAATATTCAACTGAATTATCTGCTGAACTTAGTGTATCTTGTTTATAAGCATTGTCATCCATTATCATGATAGGTGGTAAAGCAATGGTGGATTTATTATTCTGTTTATTGTTATTATTATCATCATCTTCTTCATCTTTCTTGAAATCAGTATCTTCAAATTCATTTTCATCATCAAAGTCTAAATTATCAGTACTTTGATCATTGATCATCATTTGTTTTGGATCTAATGAAACATCATTATAATCAGAAAGAGATTCGTTATCTGATTCATCATCAAATTTGTCTTGTTTTACATCATCTTCTTCTGCTTTCTTCATGTTTATATAACTTGCATTATGTGTGTTTTCTTCACTACCATCTGTTGCTGCTTGGGATGAAATATCATTATTATTTTCTTCGTTATTACTGTTGTGATTTTCATTCTCTTTATTTACTAATGGTTCTGGTGTGTTAATATTTTCTTCATCTTCTTCTTTTATTGAATCAAATTCATTTCCTTTTTCTCCATCTTCTCTTCTATTTTTATCACTACTACTACTACTACTTCTTCTTCTTCTTTCCTCTTCTGTTTCATCATCAATATTTTCACTTTCACCTTCACCTTCACCTTCACCTTCACCTTCACCTTCACCTTCACCTTGTTGTTGTTGTTCTTCTTGCTGTTGCTTTTCTAAATATACTTCCAACATCTTTTCCAACTCTTCTTCTTCATCATTATATACTGTTCTTCCCTTTGATTTTGGTCTTCCTCTTATGATACTATTTGAAGGTACAAATGGTGGAATTGGCTTCATTGTTTGAGCATAAGGAGTATTCTTAATTTTCATTGGACTATTCTGCTTTGAATTATTATTATTATTATTCTTTATTGCAGGTAAATTAGTATCAACAACTGCTTTGGATTTAGATTGATATGGGTTTCGACGTAGTAACTTGGAGCGATATTTTCGCTTCATTAATAGTCGTTTCATTGCTTTTGTCAAAAACATAAAATCCAAAGGATCTCTTGGGATTGTTTTTAATTTGATTGTATTTATATCAATACATCCTTTTATGCTTTCCAATTGTTCTTGTGTTATTTCTCTTGTATCATATTCTCTTAATTCATTTAATATTACATCAAATGGGATTAATGATTTATATACTTCTTCTTGATCTTCAATTTCAGTGGATATTGTCAATATATAAATTACATTTGCTACTAAAGTCATCGTATTTGGTATTACTTTTGATTGATATAATTCTTCTATTGCATTGGGACTTACATTGTTTAATAATTTGATATAATCACTTTCACTTATTGTTACAGAACCATCAGCAGAACTATAAATAATAATAAATAAATAAATATACACTACAACTGGTGATTCTTTTCTTTTATACAATAATTGATTAGATGAATGCATAGATATTACATTCTGATATTTTGGAGAAATAGGCTTGAGTGCAGTTCGATCTTCACCACATGATAATTCAAAACTTACTCTACTATTGATCTCCTGTAGTTTCTTCAAATCTTCTACTTGTTGATTTGCTTCAAATGACCATAATTCAACTTCTTTATTATCGTCAATATCAGGAGGTGGCATACTTTTGGTTGTATTTGATTTCCTCTTGTAGGGTGAATTATTATTGTTTTTGACTGTTGAGGTTCGTGCAGATCCTGGATAATTCTTTTGTGGACCATCTTCAGGATGATATACTCTCTACAATTATTATATTAATAAATGTATAAATAAATAACTATACGTTTAATATAAATTCTTGTGCTTCTTTCAATTGTTGTACATTTACTTGAGCTCCTGAAGCATTATCTGATATGATTTTATCATTATATTCATCAGAATCACTGTTTAATATATCTGGTGGAATTAATAATGGATTATTTTCACTTTCTCCACCTAACATATCGATTATTACTGGATTATAGATTAAATTTAACTATTTTAATAATATTAATAATAATAAAAGTATATACAGAATCATTATATAATTTAATAATATAATTCACATTATGATGTTTATAAATATATTCATTCTTCATTACATTTTCCCACTGTTTTATTGATTCTACTAATTCATAACATATTCCTCTATAATTCATCAAACACTCAGATAAAGCTATAAATATAAATATAAATATATAAAATATACTAACTGTATCATTTTTTGATATTGACTTTTGTATTTCATTGAATAATCCATCTCTTATTAAAATGTCTTTGACTAATTTCACTTCTATTGAATGTTTATCTGTTTCTGATGATGGAACTAAAAGACGATATTTGGATGGTAGTGGTTTTAATTTTTTTTCATATCTTAAACGAGGAACTGGCTGCGAAGCTCGTTTGAATCTTTGTGTTCCACCATACATCTATTAAATAAAAAATGTATTTATACCTTATCAAGAGATATTACTTTTGGAGGAAAAATGTCACTATCTTCATCATAATCATAAATTGATGGATCTCTTGGATCTTTCCAACCAGCCTATTAATCATCAATAAATTAAATCATACTTCTCTGAGTATTCTGTGTGTTTGATTTAATGCTTTTCTGTTCAATCTTCTCTCTCTTCTCTCCCTTTCTTTACCAAACACCTCCTCCTTAGAGACAGTTGCATCAGGCCTCCCAACAAAGAAATTTCTATTAGACATTCAATTTATTTTCGCCTTTACAAACAAAAAATAAATAAAAAACGGTTTGATTTGTCGAGCTTTATTCAAATCAAATTTGAAATTTTAATGTGATAGAGATAGAACCTGATTATGAAAATCGAATTTTCAGATTAATTTCAATCACATTCATATACTTACAACAACAAATATATTTAAAAAATACAATTAATATTAAAAAATTATTTTTCACCAGCTTCAATAATCTTTTCATACATTTTCTTTCCTCCATACTGTGAAAATCTTGAGAAACGAGAACCAGCACTTGTCAATCTAACTCCATCTTTATCTGTTCCAGTCCAAACAACGTACACTTGTAATTTACTATATGCATCCACAGGACATCCATAGCCTCGATAATATCCTTCTTTTACTAGTTCATATTCTTCATCTTCCAAGTAATACGAAATATCATTACAACTACCTTCACAAATACTTTTACAATAATTACTGTCTGTATCATCGTATGTAATTCCAGTTAATACTCCGTCTTTTAAATGAATAACAGCTGTATGTACTGGATAATATAAACTGTCATATCTATATGACTTGAAAAGAGCTTTTGAATCATTTCTCATTCCAACTGTATCACTTGTAATTCTAAAATATAATGCATCACTACCTTTAGTTAACTCAGCTGTAACAGTATATTAAATAAAAAAGTGTATATACTATCATTTCGAATAGTTAATCTTGCCATTTTATCCACTTTTACTTTGAATGCATAAGCTTTAGTGCTGTTACCAATATGCAAACAAACAAGTGTATCCTCTCCAGCTACTTGTTTTTTAAGTGTACCTACATGACAAGCACTTGTTATAGATATTAATATCACTAATAATAAAAGCGAATATGAGTGAGAAGACATAGATTTTTTTATTAAATTTTTTGTTGATCAAGCCCAAAGTTTGAATTAATAGAATTAAAAATGGCAATATATCGTGAATCATGCACTATTGATTCAAACTCAAAAGATTTTACTGTTGGAGATTTCTCTTTCACTCAACAGGTATGATTTATTTTTAACCCGCCAATAGTATTGTCGATTATATCAAAAAAGACTATCAATAATGAAAAAATATTTTGGTTCAATCGTAAAAGCAAAATGGGGATTGGAGGAAAGTGAGTGTAATCAACGTATATTTTTGATTATTGACTAACTTGTTATAGATTCAATAGTTGATATAGATAATTCTAGAACATGTTCAGTTGTAGGAATTATATACAAAGACATGAAATTACAAAAGTCATTATTGGAAAAGATTGAAGTATATTTATATAGTGATTATAGTGAATAAATAGTCTACAGAACAAATTACTGCTGTATCATCTCACAAACCAGGAAAATATGTATCAGACACTGACACATTATACTTAGAAGATGAATCAGGAAGAATAAAGCTAGTAGGGACAAACAGTAATAACTTAGAACCGTCAAAATTCTTAACAGGAATGATAATTTGTGTATTAGGTTCAGTAAATAATAATATATTTATATGTAAAGACTATTGTTTTCCAGAATCTGCTCCATCTATTCCTTATCCACTAATTGAGAAAGATGAATATGTTTTATTTATTTCAGGTATGTCTATATCCAATACAACAGATATTACACCATTTGAATTATTATTACAGTATTTAAGAGGATGTTTAGGTATTGATGAAATGAAATATAAACCTCAGAATATTATTCAAATGATAATAGCAGGTAATTCATTACAAATTGATGATGAAGTGTTTTTGAATAAACAGTCGAAAAGAGATGAGAAAGAACAGACAATTCAACCATTGTTGTTGTTAGATACAATTGTTTCAGAAGTATTTATTTATTTTTTCTATTTTAATTGTCTAGTTTGCTGCTACTCTTCCTACTTCCATAATGCCAGGAAATGATGATCCAACCAACTACGCTCTACCTCAACAACCAATCAATAAATGTTTATTACCAAAATCAAGTTGTTATTCCACATTCTATTCATCTTCTAATCCAAATACATTCATATTGAATAATTCAATTCATATTTATGGTAATACAGGTGAAATGATTGATACAATGATGGATTATTCAAGTTATGATAATGCATTAGAGTTAATGGAAAAGACTTTGTTATTTAGACATTATATGCCTTCTGCTCCTGATACTTTGGGCTGTTTTCCTTTTTATGATAATGATCCATTTATTGTAAAAGAAATTCCCCATATTTATTTTACTAGTAATCAGAAGAGATTTCAGCAGAAAGTGATTGATTTTAATGGGTCAAAAGTGTTGTTGTTGAGTATTCCAGCCTTTATTGAAACAAAGACTGCTGTTTTAGTGAATTTAAAGAATTTTGAATGTAACACAATACAGTTAGGTAAGAATTAAATGACAATATTATTCTTTTGTTTTTGTTATTGACTTAATGTAGGTAATTCATGAATCAAATATTCATCACTCTTTAATATTAGTTTTCCATTCTTCTCAATAAAATACACTCCTTCCTTTTCTAGTAAATTTCTTTTCTTTATTATATTTGGATGGTTAATTAATAGTGCTCCTCCAAAGCCACCTATAGTTTTATCAGATGATATAACTCTATGACATGGAACTTCCTATTATTAAGAAATATATTAACTTATATACAGGTGCAAATGGGTTTCTTTTCAATGCTTGTCCAACTGCTCGACAACTATTACAATTAATATGAATTGCGACATCTTTATATGACATTACATGCCCTTTGGGTATATGAGTTATAAAATGATAGACTTTTGATTGAAGAAGAGTTAATTTAGTATTTTGAAGAGCCTTTTCTATTTTTTCTCTAATTTCAGGATCTTCTATTATATTATATCATTTTAAGAATATTACTTGTGATATATTTGAAGTCATTCATTTTAAAAATGGCAAATAAAAAAGAGTACTTCAAGCCAAGTGTTTGATGAAATCTATTTTGATTTTATAGTTTTTTCTGTAAAATATAATAGTTAAATAATATAGTATATATGTAATTTTAATAAAAAATAATATGTACCTACATGATATGTTCTTTAGTTTTTAATAATAATTATAATTTGTTTTGATTTTTATATTTTAAAATAAAAAACATGACATTTAAATTCTTATATATTATTAATAACATTAATTACCTCTAAGTCTAAGATTTCTATAAATTCTATAACTAATCACTATTACCTATCTATGAATATATCCTTCAACAATTACAGAACAAATACAAATATATACACGAACATTACTTACAAATTCTAGTATATACACAATTTACGAAGTATATTACATTAAAAACAATCAATAAACCTATAATTTACTCAATATTCTAGATTCATCTTCCAAATAATAGTTTTCATCTTTCTACATTATAATAAATAAATATTCTGTTGATTAATATAGATACATAAACAAAAGTAACTCCTTCTTTTTTCAACAATTCCCTTTTCTTTTGTACAGTAGTACTTTTAGGATTTTTAATCCCACAGAAACCGCCTATTGAAAAATCAGAAGCAATTACTCTATGACAGGGTATCAGCTGTATAATTATATTACGACAATATATACAGATGCAAATAAATTCTTGCACAACGCCTGCCCAACAGCTTGACCACTTCTGCTTCCCAAGTACTTCGCGACTGTTTTGTATGTCATAACATATCCTATTACATAATACTCGTAATATACCTTCAGGAATAAAAGTTACGAAGTGATAAACTTTTGCTTGAAAAGAAGAAATCTTATGATGCTTTACTGCTTCATCAATTTTTGATCTTATGCTAAGATCTTCTGTACAGTAATATATATTATACTAAAAATACCGGCTATAAACTTCTTATCCATAGAATAATTTTGATATGGTATAACGGATGATTTTTTGTACTTTCATTAAAAAAACCACCACGACATTTAAATCAAAAAACACATATATTTTAAATTAAATTTTACTTTGCTACATTAATTTCGATTGGTTGCTCAACATTATCCTCATCATTAATATCTTTTACTTCACCCTCTATTTTAACATCATCAGGATTTACTACTGTGATTGTAGGTTCTTGTGATTCATCTTTTTCATCCTTTTTAATGTCTTGTTCATTTTTATCATCAATTCCTATTTCAGTTTTTGAATCTATTCAAATATAAAAACAAAATAATGAAATACTGTTTGGTAAAACACCAGTCATTTCAATCTCTGTATCAGTATATTTAGTCTCTTTAATACAATACCCTGTTAATATCATTATTATCATAGTAATTATTGCAAAACCACCACTAAAAACAAAACTACTTCTCAATCCTAATTCTTCTCTTGTTAATCCTAGTTTATCAGCTAAATCAATCAAATTATCACTTTCTTCAACAGTATCAGCTATTAAACCCATCAAATAACCACCAACAGCTGCACCTAAATCACCAGCAGCAGCCATCAAAGCAAACATACTTGCACCAGCTTTTGGATAAGTGTTACTAGCTTGAATAAGAGAACCAGGCCATAATAAACTAACACATAAACCAGCAACACCACAAGCTATAATATTCAATGCATTCCATGGTGAAACTCCTAACACTTCATAACATAGTAATGCACCAAATGATCCACCAATTAATACACATTTCAATGGTAATCTATCACCACAAACACCTAAGATTATTCTCATAATTCCATGTGTTAATGCAAAAAAACATAATCCTAATCCATCTCCTAATAGTTTATTAATATGTAAACCAGCTTCTAAAAATGCAGATATCCATGCAGCAAAGTTATTCTCAGCTGCTGCACTAAAGGCAATTTGTAATAAATATAATATATATTTTGGTCTTCTTATAATTTGACCTAATTCTATTCCTGTTCCATCTTCTGCGATTGGAGGTAATAATGGGATTTGAGTGAATAGAATTCCACCAAGTAAAGCTGTTGTACTCCATATTCCTACTATTATTGTCCAATACTTATTACCTGCAAAGTATAAGAATAAAGTTGTTATTAAAACAACTACAAATTCTCCTATTGAAAAAGCTGCATGTAAAAATGAGAGCGCTGATGATTTATCGCCATTTGTTGGTAATGTACTGATTATTGGACTTAATAACAATTCCATTAAACCACCACCTGCAGAAAATATTATCGTAGAAACAACTAAATAAGGATAACAATTATAAAATATGTAAGGAACAACAGCAAATAGTATTTGACCTATAAAAGCACATAAATTTCCAGCAACCGCAAATATTCTATAACCATATTTATCTACAAGTTTACTAAAGAGTACATCTACTGCTACTTGAGTTACAAAGTTGACAGTTAGTAGAGCTCCTAGTTGTGAAAAAGATAAACCAAATTCTTCTCTTAATGGTATGAAGAGAATATTTGTTATTGTAACTATGATCGACTGTGTTAGATAACCTAAATAACATGTATATCTTGTCGAAGTGTAACTTTTGAACATTTTGTTATTTTAAATTCCTATTTGCACAACGAGAAAAACAAGATAATTCAAAATAGAAACACTAACTCTCAAACATTTTTTCAAACATTTTTCTAAACAAGAAACGAATATAATTATTAAAACAGTATACAAACATCAACTCAAGCAAATACATTTTTTTCATTTTCTTTATTTTCTCTTCTTAGAAAGAATCAATGGCAGATAAATTAGCTACAATTTTTGGAACTGAAGAAGATAAGTAGGTTTATGCTATTTATATCTTTATCTAGAGTAAATTGTGCATTTTACCACAAAATAGGTGCATGTAGACATGGAAATGGTTGTTCTCGTGTGCATAATAGACCTCAATATAGTCCAACTGTTTTAATTCCACACATGTACAGAAATCCAAAAGCTGCTGTAATTGAGATGAATGTGTATGGTCAAAAGGCAGCTTTGGATGAAGATAAAGCCCAAAAAGAGTTTGAAGAATTTTATGAGGAAGTGTATGATGAATTAAGTCAATACGGAACAATTGAAGAGATGCATGTTTGTGATAATTTCTGTGAACATATGATAGGTAATGTATATGTAATGTATGAGGATGAAGAAGATGCAATGAAAGCCTTAAACTCATTGCAAGGTAGATTTTATGCAGGACTTGCTTTACAACCTGAATTTTCTCCAGTAACAGATTTTAAAGCAGCAACATGTCGTCAATTTGAAATGAACCAATGTACAAGAGGTGGATATTGTAATTTTATGCATTTGAAAGAGATTTCTCCAGAATTAAGAAGAAAATTGTTTGGAACAAAGAAGTATTTATATAATTTTATTATTTATTATTTTTTAATTAGACGATTTGGTAGAAGAAGTCATAAAAGTCCAAGCCGTAGCAACAGTCGAAAAGGAGACAATGATAAAGAAGATCGTAGATCAGAAAGTGGTGCTAGAAATCGTAGTAGAAGTAGAAGCCATCATAGACATCGTCATCATCACCATCATCGTAGTGAAGAGAATAGTAGAGGAAATGAAGGAGGTGATAAAGATAGAGACAATAGAGATAATGAAGAAAGAGAGAGAAGACATAGAAGTAGCCATAGTAGTCGAGATGATAGAAGAAGAAGTGATGATAGAAGAAGAGGAGGAGATGATGATAAGTAAAATAGTAAAAATTTGAATTTATTATATTATTATTATTTTTAGTAGTTTTCATTAGATTTTTTCTTTTATATATTTTATAGCTCTATTAGGTTTTAGGAGCAGGATAATTTTGTAAAAATTAATTTAAATAAAGTAGACAATAAATAATTATTATATTTTATAAAGAATCTACTTCTTTAAGATGTTCATATGTTTTAATAATTTCTGTGTATTTCCTTTTTGTATATTTCCTACCAATTACAATACTATTAAATAAAAAATTCCACAAAATACCCAAGAATAAAACACATTAAACATATAAATCCACCATATACAATATATTCCTTCCTTTCACGATAATGAATTATCTTATTTTGAGATTCTTCTATTTTTAGTTTTATTGACTTCATTTCAGCTTCTCTACAAAAATAATTACAAAAATTGATTATACACTCTCTTTTGGTGTCGACTTCTTGCAAAATATCCAGCCCAAGCAGCTCCTGAACCAAGAAGAGTGCCAGTGATTGTGAAAAATGTGCTATACTATATATTCACATATGTACGTATTATTTGTGATTATTTTATAATAATAATTAAAGTTAGTCTTAAAGAATTTGAAATAAGAAGACATTCTAAAATATATTCGTTTTAGGTAACTAGCTTGAAAGCTTGAATTATATCGTAATTTTTTTGATAAGATTAATACAGCTATCCTCACTAGTTATTAATATTATCAAATGAGAAAAATATTAATTATACTGTTATTATTATATTTATATTCAGCTAGAGCCAATGACAGTAGTTTTTCCGTTTTATATGAAGGAGGTGAGATAGTCGCTAATTCTAATGCTATTTTTACTATAAATAGAACATCTAATGCACAGTTTATAGGTGACGAGTCATCTTCCTTCAACATTAGTATTATACACCAGAGAGACAGTTCAGACGATTTAGAAAAATATATATCGACAGAATCATTAGAATCTACCATCAAAGCCCTAGATTATTTTCAACTATGTAGTAAGTGTGGTAGTATAAACAGAGGAGAATCGTCCATATATTTAACTAAAAATTTAAAGAAGAGAATTACAGTTGGAGATACCCTGTTACTCAATGGATTGAAATTTGTAGTAAAAGAGGTGATTGCTGAGTCAAATTATATTTCAGTTGATACATATAATGGAGATAAGATATCTGACATGGATTTATACTTGATTGGTGTTGATACAGGGAATTATGAAGTTAATTTTATACCAATCATCAGTGGCAATTATGAAGTGAGTGTATACACCAATCCAATAGATGAAATACAAGATATTGTAATAAAATCCACCTCCTATTTTGATGGTGAAGTTAGATTAAAATATGGAAGAGCATATACTGGTTTTGTTAATATAAACAATATAAAACAGTTGGAAGATGATTTTAACGGAATTAGTAGTTTTGATTATGATGTGAAAATAAAGATAAGTGAAATATCTAGTAGTGAAACAAAAAAGTATTGGAGAATAGAAATATACAACTCAAAGTATGAAAATCCCAAAATAGAAATTGATACAAGTAGTTTAATTGGTGGAAGATTTTCATATGAAACGACTATAATTCGTCAAGCCAAACCAAAGCAACATGTAGATAATAGTCCATTCATAGTGACAGTAATTCCTGGTGTATCTGATGCATTACACAGTGAAGTGTTTGGTTCAGGTTTGTTTAGTTGTTATGCAAATGAAACAGTGAATGTATATGTAGAATCTCGAGATATATTTAATAATAACCGATTAGATTCACAGGAAAGAGAAGAATATCACTTATTTATTATTCCACAGTTCAATCCAATATCAAATGACAATAATCGAGTAATTAATGACATTACAATTGATTATGTGAAGAATGGAATATATAAAAGTGATATTGTGTTGAAAGAAGCAGGTACTTATAGTTTAGTGGTAGTAGAACATGTAGTACCTGAAATACAATCAATAAAACTACAATTTATGGATTTAAAGAAAGCTTCAGGTTATTATTATCTAATCTATGATGAGTTTAAAACAAATGAAATTCCATTTAATTCTACCTGTGATATTATAGAAAAGGAATTGTTATTATCACCTTCAATATTGAATTTACATTGTATTATGACGCATTTACAAGATGGATTTAAATATGATATTTATTTTGATAGAGTTTTGGGCTTGATTCCATTGTTGAGATTTGAACAGTATTTGGTGGGTTATAAGATAAGACCAATATATATAAATAGAGTTAATTCCATTCAATATAAGATTGTAGGTACTTTGAACGGTTATGAGAATGAATTTCAAGTAATTACTTTGAAATTGATGGATTTGAGTTATGCTGAGAATACAACATTTACATTGAAATTTGCAGGTGAAACAACCAAAGAATTGTTATGGAATTGTACTGAAAATGATATATACAACAGTCTTAAAGAATTAGAAACAATTGGAAATATTACCGTTTCAATGTATGAACAAGCCGAGCAAACGAAACGGTTCAAAATTAGTTTTATTGGATATGATGAGAGATATATCATGCAGGATGGTAGAAGTCTTGGAAATGTGCCAGAAATACAAGTCACTACCAATTCGTTGTTATGTGTTCCATATATTCAGTCATATGATGGTAAATCACCTTACAAGTTGATTGTTCATCCCAGAAAAATCAGTCCAGAGAATTGCTTTGTTGGAAATTTGTCAATGAGCGATATAAAGCGTGCAAAGCAAGGAACTCCAATTACTTTCAATATCAACCTCAGAGATGAATTTAACAATCGTGTATTTACACAACCAAAGAATGAAATTCAGACAATATTCGTTTCTGATGAAATGCAAGATATCAGTATCTGTCTTCAGTACAAAAATTACACCACAAAATTCTTGGATAGAAACAGTACAGAATTAAGTATAACCTCCAGAATGATCAAAGAAGCATTAGAAGGCTTAGATGTGATTGGTGAAGTAAATGTCACTTCAGATCGATGTGTAGAAGATTATACATGCTTCCATATAACATTTACCACAGAAATAGGCGATTTACCTGCTATTGCAATATATCCAAGTGGATTTCCAATCAATGTCTCAAATTGTGATAAGAATTCAGTTCAAAAAATCACAACAGTATCAGATTCAATAATCGGAGGTGAATTTCAAATAATCTATGGTAATTACATAACAGAGCAACTACCAGTAGACATAGAGGCAAAAGACTTAGAAAATATTTTAAAAACAATTCCGTTAATAACAAGTTTAAGAGTTGAAAGAAATACAATCAATTATGCCTATGGTACTTATACATGGACAATCTACTTAGATGAAGTAATAGATGAAAGATTATCATTTGAAGTAGATAATCGATATTTAACAGGTGAAAAATCTGACATTATAGTTGATAGTGATTGTCCAGATTATACTCAAGCTGGTCAACTAAGTGAAGAATTTATTATTACAATAAAAGATAATGAAAATAACCAAGTAATAAGTTATCCTGAATATGAATATATCTTACCTGGCTTAATTCAAGTGAATTATATAACTCCATATACATCTATTAATTCAGATTATATGTTAAACATATATCATATCAAAAGAGGTGGTTTAAATGGTTATTACTATAATACAATGTATTTTATGGATTTAGATGAGATTAAAGTAGATAATGTGATTGATTTACATTGGAATATTAATGATTATATCACTAATCCTTCAAAAGAAGCAATTTCTATTATTTGGAGAGGATATATTCAAGCAATTTATAATGAAATATATTCGTTTTATGTTACTGTAAATGATGGTATAAAATTGATAGTAGATGGTCAAGTTTTATTTGATCATTTATCCGAAAGAATTGATATAGAGAATGGTGTGAAAAAAGAGTCAGTTATATTCAACGGAACTATGCCATATTCATTTTTATCCAATCGATTGTATTCAATAGAAATTTGGTTTATAGAATATAAGAATGTTGGTGATATTCACTTATACTGGGAATCTAAGAGTCAAATAAAAGAAATTATACCAACAACACGTTTATTCAATACTCCAATAGAAATAAAAGGAAGTAATATCACTATAAAATCAATAGGAAGTAAGCCAAATCCACCATTTGATCCAGCTATATTATATATTAATAAAACATCGTTAAATTATACATTTAAACAACCAATAAATGATAATAATAATAGCAATAATAATGATATTGATTATTATGAAATTGAATGGTTTGAATATGATGGAGAAAGTGAAATGGAAACTTTGAAAGTGAATGGAAAAAGTGGAACTTTTCAGTTACAATATGGAGAATTTTTAACAGATCCAATCAAATGTAATGATATAAATATAACTGAATTAAGAGAGAATATATTGATGAATATTCCAGATATAAAGAATATTCATATTGTACAAAAATCAGATCATATTTATGAATTATATTTTATCAATAATTACTATATAGAGCCAAAGAATTCATTTAAACCAATTAAAAACTATGAGTTTAACGGAGGAGGAGAAGTATTGATTTGTAGTGATAATAATGAAATAACATTAGATTCAATCAGTTGTAGTAAAACAGACTCCAGAAAAGGAAGTTATCCATATAATTATTATATTACTCGAATAAATAAGAATGAATCATCTTTAATAATCAATGATATACAGTTAGGACATAATATTACAGTTATATCATATTCTCATAATAGTTTAGGATATAGTTTACCTTCCGAATCAGTTACAATTATACCAAAGTTTACTCCTGATAGAATAACAGAAGCATTTGTAAAAACTACATCCAATCCAACAGAATTGCATTTATATTTCAATCATATCACTAATCAGAATGGAGGAACATTGATATCTTATATTATACAATGGTCTAATACTCCTTTTACAGATAATAATAACATAAATAGTCATAAATACAACACCTATCGTTCAACGGAATATGATTTATCTTCACACTTGTTATTACACTACAGTGAATATATAATCACAAATTTAAAATTATTAAACAAATATTATATCAGAATATGTGGTGAAAATGAAGTAGGAATTAGTGAATGGTATGAAATTGAAGTTCCTCCATCTTACTTAGGAATGAAACCACAACCAATAGAATATGGCAATGTTTCAATACATATAAATCCACCCAATAGTTTTGTAAATATTCACGACACAATTAGAAGTATAACCGTTCATTGGTCTGTACCACCTCCACTATTTGTTCCTACCTCATATATTGATGAATATATAATAGAATATTGGCATAGTAATACTTATTATAAACCTGAAATACAAATGATTACAGTAACAAGTAATTCTACTTATAATAATATAATAAACTCAATATTTGGTAGTTTCACTTTAACTTATGGTAATAATAATTATACTACTGATTATTTACCATTAAATATCTCTGCTTTAGAGTTACAAAGAACAATAGAAAGAATCCCTGATATTCCATCTTGTACAGTACAACGTATTGGTATTAGTAACGGATATAATTGGCTTGTTACATTCAACTCAAACATAGGTTTGCCATATGATATATTTACAGTGAAAGTGTATGAATTTGATGTTAAATTGTATGGCTCATGTTATAGATATCAAGTTGGTACAAAATATAATAATTACAATTATATCAATATAAAATCAAGTGATAAAATACAATATAAATATTCACTCAATAATTTAGAATATTTAACAAATGGTTATACATTCAGAGTATCTTCTAGAAATCAATTTGGAATTTCATTACCACAAATCTCAGATCCTGACTCAATAAAGATTCCAAAAACAGTACCAGAACCACCTTCTTTAATCTCAATCTACAGTTTAACTAATTCTAAGATGTTAATAAAATGGTATGCTTCAAAATGTGACGGAGGTTCATATATCACTAAGTATAGAATAGAATGGGATACAACTCCATTATTTACATCTAAGAATTATGATAAAGTTGAAATTGATGTTTTACCATATGAATGTAGTAAAAGAAGTTGTAATTATCAAGTAGAAAGATTATTATCAGGTAATTATTATTATGTTAGAATGATGAGTTATAATATATATGGTTATTCATCTCCAGCTAAATCTACACCTGAATCTATATTAATGTACTATTATCCATCTGAACCAAAAAATGTAACGGCTAGAATTATTGGAACAGATTCAATATTAGTGTCGTTTGATGCTGCTGATAATAATGGTAAAGAAATTAGTGAATATAAAGTGGAATGGGATGTTGGAAGTTATGAAGGTAAAGAGTATGGATTAAATAAGTTTTATTATTCAGAATATGATGTTTTAGTCATTACATTTAATTGCTATGTTACGTGTAATTATAATTATGATATATATGTTAATTACTTGAATCATGATAGTGAACCAATCTCTATGTTATCTAGTGAAGATGAAATATTGAATAAATTTAATAATCTACTAACTATTGGAGATATACAAGTGAATAAAGAATATAATTCAAATGATAATAAATCATTCAGTTGGATTATTTCATTTATTAACCAATCACCTATTAATATTGATCAAATCTATTTAAAAAGAGAAATGAAAGATGTAGAAATAATGAAAGCGAATAATGTTAAATATGAATATAATACAGATATCACTATCAAATTCGAACATCCTGTTATAGCTTATAATGGTTATCCACAGCAATTACTCAGACTACATTCTAATACAATAAAAACAGATTTAATTGGAAGATATTCTATTGATTTCAATGGTAAAGTAATTGATAATATTCCAGTAGATGTAACACCAAGTCAATTAGAAAATATATTATATGAATTGATTGGTAAAAATAGAGTAATAAAATCAACTACATTTTATGCATATGAATATAAAATCATATTTTTATCTTATCAAGGATCAATTCCATTATTGAGATTGAATTTAAAGAAATTGAATAATTATTCACATTTAACAGCTGTTACTAGTATTCAACAAGGAATATATCCAACGTCATTAACAAACGGATATAAATATATTATTATTCCAGCCAATAAGAATGGTTCAATTCATTATGAATGTACTATTGAAGGACTAAATCCAAATATTTCTTATATAATCAATGTATTAGGATATAACGGATATAATAACGACTATGGAAAACCACAGAATACAGTCCCAATCTTATTAAAGACATACAATTATCCAATCATTACAAATGTACAATTAACAGCCAATACAATTGATTCAATGATAGTTACATGGAATTTGAATTATAATAACTATCCGTTAATTGATGAATATGAAATAGCTTGGGATAGAAATGCAGGAAGATCTGAACAACAATTATTAGAAATAAAGAATGCAGAAAGTGGATATATTATATTAAGTTTTAATGGAAAAATCACTGGACAAATTGATAAAGATATTTCATCAGAAATATTAAAGAATTCATTAGAAGTTATTGAAGATATTGGAAAAGTAGTCGTTACAAAATCATCAACAGTAAATGGTAATCAATGGTTAATAGAATTTGAAACAAATGTTGGTCCACAGCCACTATTAGTAATAGAAAGTAATAGATTAGTAGGAAATAATTACAATCAACCTACAGCTACTATTAAAAGAATAATTGAAGGAACAAGACCAATGTTCAATGAGAATTCAACTGTAGATGCAACTTTACCACTTGGTTTTGTGAATATAAAAATCCCACAAGAAATACAATGTATTACTGTAATGAGTGATATAGATGATGTATATGGTAATTTCAAAGTTGTATTTAATGGATATGTTAGTGAAGAAATAGATTATGAGACAAATGATGAAGAAATGGAAAAAATATTAAGTAATATTCCAACAGTAGGTAATGTAAGTGTAAAAGTGGAAATCACTAATTATAATTATAGTTATCCACCCTTTAGACAATATACAAAGAAATGGTTTATTACATTTAATGAAATAAAGGGAAATGTTCCTTCATTGTTTGTATTATTAAATGAGAATGAAATTCCTTCTTTAAGTGGAACTGGAGGAACTTTAAAAGGATCACATCCTATTGTGTTTGTAGAAGAAATAGTAAAAGGTGGAAAGTTAGATTCTTATCTAATTACTGATTTAGATTATAAATCAAATCGAATGTATTATTCATATGTAGCAATTAAGAAGTTAGATAATAATATCCAATTAGATTCTCAAGAATATTCTAGAAAAGGATTGAAATTATTCAATCATATTCCTTATCCACCTTCCAATGTGTCAGTTGTATCAATGAATAACGATGAAATAACAGTTAGTTGGAAACCTTCTATTGAAAATGGTGGTAGTAAAATAACCCATTATTTGATAGATTATTATGTTGCTGATCAACCTGAAACAACTACAATATATACACCAATTCCAATAGATTATAATTATGATATAGAAAGTGATGAAAATGGTTATTATTATTACACATTTTTAACTGAATTAGATAATATAATTGTAAGAATTAAAGCAGTGAATGAAATAGGAGAAAGTGAACCAGCTTATGCTGAACCATTTTTGAAATTGAAAGCTGATATTATCAAAGTAAATGTAACTATCAATTCTAATACATTTACAGTTGGTTATGATAATAAAGAAGTAATAATTAGAATAGATGATTCAAGAGATTTAGCTGAGAAGGAAATAAAGAAATTAGAACCATCTTTGTCTTTGTTAAAATACAATGATCCAATATATAAAGATTATATGATCTATATTATTTCCTCATTATATTCACTAAAATCATTAATAAAATCATCCAATTCACAGTTTAAATATTTACAATATGGTAAAAGTAAAGATTCAAAAGTAATTTCATCATGTAAATTGAACTGTTTAAATCCATCACCATCTCAATTTTCTATTGATTCTGTGAGTGGAACTGAAGTTGGTTTAACCTTTAATAGTTCATTATTACTAAATGTTGATTTATATTATGTAGAATGGTCTTATTTCTCCACATTTAGAGAAACTTTTAATAGTATAAGTTATAGTAAATACATTGAGATTAATAATAATAATGAAGATGATAATGAAATACAACATTTAGTATTAGATGGTTTAATAACAGGAATGAAATATTATATTAGATTAAGACCTTATAGTCAAATATATGGATTTGGTTTCCCTGTTTCTACGAATTATTCAGTTATGCCAATGGATCAAAAACCATATAAAGTATCTTCCTTTACATCATCATTGAGATTAGATAATGATAGAGTGATTGATATACATTTTATTGAACAGAAATATGATCAAAAAGGTTATAAAACTAATGATGGTGGTTCTTCTATTCTCTATTATGATATTGAGTGGAGTAGTGATAGTGAATTTAATAGTTTAAGTGGAAAATATGCTTTTCCAGTGATGATGGATAATTTGAATTGTATTGTTGGTTGTGATTTTACATTAGGAACTGAAGTGAGAAGTATATTCTTTGATGTTGAATATCCTTATTCTATTGTTGGTGGAGAGTTTACATTGAGTTATAAAAACGATTTTAAGACATTTGATTATGATGCTAATCCATTAGAATTGAGAGATTATTTAGCTAGTAAATTCCCTTGTAATAATGGTGAAATTAAAGTAAGACATATTTCGCAAATACCATTACATCGTAGTGAATATCATTTATTAATTGATGGTGAAAATTGTCAAATCCCAATTGATGAAATAAAAATAGACGTTTCAAAACTTGAAACAGATGATAAAACAGCTGTGATTCGATCTGGAACAAGTACAATGGTTAAACCCAATAACATATTACCAGAAACAAGTTATTATATTCGAATAAGACCAGTAAATGAGATTGGAAATGGAGAATGGAGTGTATTAGAAGATATAATCACATGTATTCCTAAAGAACCAATTCAAGCTGAATTTTATCCAGTAATAGATGACAAAACATCATTAGATCTATTTTGGTTGCCCAATAAAGAAACTACTGGTTGTATAAATGGGTTTACAGTAATTTATAATATCAAAGGAGATTTATCATCCACTAAACTAATCAATATAACGAGTGATGATTATGTATCATCAACAGGCAATTATTTATATTATCAAATACACAATCTAACACCAGGAGCTGAATATAATATAATAATGAAATCTTACAATGACTATATATACAGTAAAGATCATTGTGTAGCTGAACCAAAATGTCAAAATACTTTAGAAAGATGTGAAGTATTACCAATTCCACGTCAATTGCCATTACCTCCTGATGAATTAATAATTGGTGGATATAAAACTGATAATCTATTTAATAGTTATTATTCAATAGTTACATTCACTTATAAAGATGAATTTGAATCAGGTGTTTCTCCAGAATATTTCTTAATGGAATATGATTATAGTAATACATTTGATAGTTATTTTGGCTACTCTCTCTCTGAAATAGTTAATAATTATGAATCACCTATTGTTTATTATCATAAAAACACTACAATGTATTCATTTAATATTACTCAATTAATAACTGGTAATTATTTATATGTAAGAGTAAGCACATGGAATAATTTAGGTCAAAGTTTATATTATACAATGGAATACTCATTTATAGTAGAAAAACCAGATCCTCCATCTTTAGTCAGTGTATATTTAACAAGAAGTGGATTTACTAAGAAAGAAAGATCCTCTACAATTAAAGCAGTTGTTTATCCACCAAGATATAATGGTGGTTCAAATATTACATTGTTGAGTTTAGAATGGTCGAATATTCCATTTGATAATTATAATGATGTTAATTTAACTATTGATTATAGCGATTATAACTGTACTGGTGGTTATTATAGAATTGTTATTGATAATGAAGAAACTGCAAGAATACCAGTAAATGGAAATATTTATGGTATAAAAGATGCAATTGAACATTTAGATAATGTCAATACAATAGAAATATCCAAAGAAAATGATATAGTGAATATATTATTTAAAGATCAAGTAATTCCCTACAAATCAATAGATATTGATACATCAAATTTATATCCAATCAGTTGTAGAGATTCAATTGATATAAATTACAATAATGAAACAGAATTTAATATTTCAAATTATTGTCCAACTACAGTAGATAATGGTATACGTGGAGATAGAAAACTATATAAGAATCCAATTGGTCAAACAATCGATGATGGTGTAATATTTTTAATCACAAATCTAAAATCAGATGAAATAATATATGTAAGAGGATATGTTGAAAATATCTTAGGTAAAAGTACTTATACTAATTCACAACCTATTTCTATTAAGCCAAGATATCAAACACCAGATATTGTATGTTCTCCACATTCTAATGAAACTTTGAATTATTGTGGAACTCCATTAAGTTATGTGTATGATAATACAACTATTTATCTTGAATGGAATAAACCATTATTTGATGGTGGAAAAAAGATTGATAATTATTACATTGAATATACTACAGATTCTAGTTTTAAGAATAAAAAATTAATTGAAGAAAGAATAGTTAATAGTAATATATTCAAGACTAAATTAGAGAATTTAAAGACTGGAGAATTGTATTATATTAGAATATATGCCAAGAATCAAATAGGAAATGGAGATTATTCCTATTTCAATCCAATATCATTAACACCAGCTTCTAAACCATTAGCTCCAACTATTACTAATGCAATAGTGAACAGTGCAACAGAAGTGAATATATCATTTGTTGCTGGTTATGATAATGGAGATGAAATAATAGGATATAAAATTGAAAGTTTTAGTGATCTAATCGAGCCAAGCTATATACCTGAAATATTAGATGTTCATTGCATTACTTGTAGTTTAGAAAGTAACATAAAATACGAAGTAACTGATGAAGAAATAAGAACAAATTTTGATATAATTCCAAATGGATATTATACTATTTCAATAGGTGATTTTACTATTCCAATTAATGATAGTTTCGTTAATACATTCAATACATCAACAGCTGAATTGAATGGAGATTATTTACATTTATTACATATATCAGATATGGTTCAAATTGTCTCAAGAAAATCAATATCAGAAACAGTTAGAATAGCCACAATTTATTACAGTTTAGAGGAAGATATCACCTATTTAACATTCACTAAACCATTAATAAGATTATATGTAAATGCAACAATCTATTTAAGACCAACTACTTATCCATTATATCAATTAACAGATGTTAAAGAAATAGAAAAAGCAATTTTACAACTACCATCAATAGGTATTGTTGAAGTTAAAAAACATGGAAATCATTTCAATATAAAGATGTTGACTGATTATGGTGATAAAATATATAACAAATTATACATGAATTATCATTATTTACAGCATGAAGATGGAAGACCAGTAAAATATGAAACTACAATACAAAGAGGAATTAGACCTAACTACTATGGAGTGCAATATATAAACACAACCGAATTGAATATAACTGATTATATTGTTGAACAATTAATACCAGAAATTAATTATACAATAGTTGTAACAGCATTAAGTAAGAATTATGGATATGGATATGTTTCTGATCCTATTTATATACAGACATTTGATTATCCATCTCCACCAGATTATGCGTTATTATTAGTTCATACAAATACAACATTAGAGTTAGTATATGATCAAATAGTGAATTATGAAGGAAGTTCAAAATTAGAATATTTCAGATTCCAATATTCTACTAATTCATTATTTAATAGTGAAGATAATACAACAAAGACAGTTGATTTGAATATAACACATGAATATCAGAAAATCAATATAATATCAAGTAGTATTGTAGATAGTGGTTATTTCGCATTATCTTATGGTGATTACAGTGGTAATTATGATATTGATCATCCAATCTGTAATAATTGTATTAATGCAACTGAAGATGATGAATATTTCATTAGTAATGAGGTGTTATATATAAATGAAACTGTTATGATAGGTAATAAAGAATATAGAATATGTGATAATGATGAAGATAATAATAATAAATATTATATTTGTAGTGTAGAAGTGCTAATGGAAAATGTGACATTTGAAAATGATGTGAAAGATATGTATTTATTAAGAAAAGATACTATGATTGGTGGAGGAAAAATAGAAAAAGCTGGTGATGATTCTTATTATTATATAGAAATTACTCCAGTTGATAATAATAAAGAAATAATAATAGATGAATATGATTTAATCAAAATAGGAGATTCAAATAGTGAGAATGAATATAGATTATTATCAACAAATACAAATAATAGATGGATTTTATCAAATGATGATTCACCTACATTTTCACCAATCACAACTATAAATGAAGAAATATTAAAGAATAAGAAGAATAAATTATTACCAATATATAGACAACAAAAAACAGGTCATTTATTACCATCAATAACAGCTTATGAATTAAAAATAGAATTAGAAAAATTGCAAAGAATTGGTACAGTTGATGTAGAAAGAATTGATGGAAATGGTAATTCATATTTAATCACATTCACACAGTCAAATTATCTAATATCACCATTAAGATCTAATTCCTATAATTTACATAATTTAAAGAATGAAAAGATATATATAGAAATATACAGTATAAAGCATTATATAATTGAAGAATTAACTCCAGATGTTGAATATTATGGAAGATTAGCAGCTTGTAATAAATATGGTTGTAGTAGAGAATATACATTAACAACACCAGAGAAAGAAGCAACAATCAATTCTAAGCCATTAACACCCTATTTATCAATATCCAAAGTATTATCAGATGAATATTTCAGAATTGAATGGAGTAAACCGTTGTTTAATGGAGGTTTACCGATTGAATATTATAGTTTAACTTGTTCACTGGATAATACATATAAATCTTACAGTAAAACTTATAGAATTAATGTGAATGAGATGAATGAAGTTAAACATATAGATAGAATCACATTATCAGGAAATACTTCAAATAGTAAAATTGAAGGATCATTCTTTATATCTTACCATTATTCATACACAAATGCATTACAATGGAATATTACAAGTTATAAACTAAAATTAGAGTTAGAAGCTTTGCCTACAATCTCAAAAGTAGAAGTAACAAGATATAAACTAGTGAATGGATATTCATGGGATATTACATATTTATCAATGAGATATAATGGTGATTTAACAGGTAATTTAACAGTGAATTCATTAGGTTTAAAGAATGCAGATGTTGTAAGTTTATTAATGGATAATAATAATAATAACAATGATTATTATGAACCACCAATGAAAGGAACTTTGGATTATTATTTTGATGTAAAAGATAATTATTATGATCCAACTACACTATTGCATACTTATTATTGTAGATTGAATGTGTTTAATGAGAAATACATAAGTTCCTCTGTTGAATTTGAAATTAACTTGAAGTGTATTGAACCTTACTATTCTTCAATTGAATATTATAATGTATTAGAAGATGATGAAAGTACTTTAGAAATACATTTGAATAAACCAAAATATGTTTCATCAAGCTGTAATAATATAAGCAGAATAGAATATGATATGGATATTTTACCATCATTTAATAGTAAGTGTAAATTATTAAACATTGATGAAGATGGTGATGATAATAGTATAATTATTGATGAAAATGATGAGAATAATGAATATGACTGTTTACCTTCCAGTTTACACTCTTTATTTGATAATATAAATGTTAATTCAACTTTACCTACTACAATTACTATATCACCCGTTATACTAGGAAAACCTTATTATTTTAGAATTAGAAGTTATGTGGAAAATGATAGTGGAAATGAAATGAAATCTTTGTATTATATTTATTATAGAATTATACCAAAATCAACTCCATCTTTACCTGAAATTATTAAATTATATCCACACACAAATACAAGTTTATTATTATCATATACTAATAATAAGAGAGAATCAAGTTATGGAAATAATGGAAATAATTTACAGAAACTTACTGTTGAATATGGAAAATTGGAAATAAGTAAATATCATTTAAGATATGAAGATGATTTGAGTGGAATATTTTTTAGTTACAATTCGCTAGAAACTAAATGTATTAATAACAAAATAACAGTAAGTGAGATTATCTATGAATTAACCTTCATTCCACAAATCATAGACTTAAATATAACAGAAATAAAAACTACTCATATTGGAGGTGGTGTTACTGAATTATTAATAGAATTTAAAGATATTTATAATATATTTGATAATAAATTGAGTGTTTATAGATGTAATATCCCTGAAGATGATGTTAGTACAAATTATATATTGGATATGTTTACATTGAATGAAGGTTATCCAGGATTTATACCATCCATATTTAGACTTAAAACAACTATAAATAATAAACCAAGATTACTATCTTTAATTGAAGATGATGAAGTATTAGTTAGTAAAAAGAATATTAAATATGATAAAAAAGAAAGAAAATTGGCTTATTATAACAGCAATGATAAAGGATATTCAATTGGAATGTCAGTTGCTACAACATATTCAAAAACATCATATTGTGTAGTAAATGCAACAATTAATACAAATTACTTTATAATAAATGGTAAAGATGTACATTTAACAAAAGGTGAAGATATTAAAATAGTTAATGATAATGGAATGGAATATGAATTTATAATTATCAATATAATAGAAAATGATAGTGGTATTAAGAAATATTATGTGAATAATTACTTTATTGAAGATATTGATGGTGAATTATATAGATATGATGAAGTATATACAGTTCAAGTTGGAGATGATAATACATTAGAGTTTATTGATAAAGGATCATTAGAAAAGGATGATATCGTGTATATAAATGATATTAAATGTATAATTGAAGAAGCTGGTGATAATAATATTACATTTTCATTAGTAGATGTTAATACAAAGAGAATGTTGATAAATAATGATGATGATGAAATTCCAAAAGGTATTTATTTGTTAAGGAAATTCGTTTTTTCTGATTTTATTCCTTATAATGTTACTGCATTAGAGATGAAAACAATATTAGAAGAATTACCAGGTGTTGGAACAGTGGATGTATATCGATTTGGACCAACAGTGAATGATGAATATGAATATTATATAGCATTAACTTCACATTTAGGATTGTTCAATTGCAGTGATGAGAAAGATTATACTACCTATAACTGCTTTAGAATAAGGAATAATGATCAAAATAGTAATTATAAAATAGATAGTGCTTTAATAAGACAAGGTACAGTTGAATATAATAACTTTAAATTTGAGAAATTGGAGAATAATTATGTTAATTATTTGAATAAATCTATTATTATCTCAAGCCAAGATCCAAGCCTAGATGGTTATGTTGTTTTAACTGTTAGTGAAGTTGATATTAAATTAGATCCATTTATGAATGCTGAAGAATTGCAAGTGTTATTTGAACAAATACCATCAAATGGAAGAGTTTATGTAATACAGAATATTGATATAAATAATAATGAAACATTTACAAAATATTCTAGAAACTTACAGAATGAAGAATTTTCTTACAAATCTGAGTGGATAATAGTTTACACTTCAAGCACCAATGATATTCCACCAATCACAATCAAAGAGAATCATTTAACCGATATGAATGCAACAATTGAAATCATCGACAATGCAACTAAAATCTCAGGAATAAATCGATTTATAATACCAAACTTAATCACAGATGAATATTATTTCGCTAAAGTGTCATTATATGATAATAATTCATTATTAATGTCAAGTACAATTGAAGTACAATCTGAAGGTTTAGGAGTATTACCATTCCAAGAACAAGTCAGTGACAAAATACCATCACCAGTAATAGTAAATATTGAAGATATATCAGAATCTGAAATTAGTGTAAAATATCAATTGAAAGATGAAAATATTGAGAAATGTTTAGTTGAATGGTATTTGAATGTTACTAATTATTGTATTTATGAATTATCAATAACTTCAGAGTCTCCTAATATTAGTGGAATATTTACATTTTATGTTGAAACAAGTAAACCACATAATTATCCATTCGTTACACCTTATGAAGAAACTTATCCACTATCAGTTCAATCATCAGAGTTTGAGATTGCTCAAGCCTTGAATATTTTATATCCATTAGGTGGAATTGAAGTGAAAAAAGAAGTATTGGATAATGGAGTAAAGTATTTAATTACATTTACACAACAAGGAATGGAAGATGGTAAATTACCTGTAATTAAATTAAATGACCATTTAACCGATAGAGATATGATTTCTACAGTGGAAGTAAACTTCACTCAGATTAGTAACAATGCTAATTATATCGATTATGAATCACAAACATCAATAATATCAAAAGATCGATGTAATAGTTATATAGATAATATATATCAAGGTAATTGTATAGAAAACTATGAAATACAGTCAATCTTATTAGAATTTACAGAAAATAATATCAAATCAAGACAAGGCTCATTCTATTTATATTACAATAACAAAAGATCAAAGCCAGTTCCATACAATGCAACATCTAATGAATTGATGAATGTTCTAGAAAATTCTTATCCAGAAATAATGAAAAATATAACCGTTACAAAATATACAATGAATGTAACAAAGCATCCTGAGTTTTATGAATCTGTTTGGGATATTACATTCCCTTCAAATGTCCAGAATATTGAAGAATTACAAGTTGATTATAAACATATATTAGGTCATTCACCCACAATCCATATAATTCATCCATATTCAATAATAATAACCTCAGATGAAGATAACAGTGAATATATTAAAGGTAACTTTATTATATCATACAATGGAGAAGATAGTAGATCAATTGTTTATAATAATAATGATTTGGACAATGAAACAGAAATACAATCATTTAAAGAAGATATCGAAGATGCAGTACATCAAATTAAATCAATTAGAAGATGCGTAGTTTCAATATTACCAGTATTAAAGCCAATATCAGGAATTATTACAGTGAAGACTGGTGAAGATAAGATATATTTAAGTGAATATTGGAATATTTATAATTTCAATAAGAATTTGATCAGAATAGAAGTTGGTGATTATATATGGATTGCTGATGATCGATATGAGATTAAAAATATAACAAATAATGAAGTGGAAATATATCCAAGTTTCATTAAAGAAAGTGGTGAATATACAGTATTTAAACAAGTAAAAGGTAAAAAGATATTAATACATTTAAGATCAGTAGTTGGATATGAAAATTTACAGACATTTAATATAAAACCTGATCCAGTAACTCCACTAAAAGGATATGGTATAAAGTTACAATTAATTACTCCATTCTCAATACCAAAATATGAATATCATATTGGAAATAATCTGAATACATATGTATTGACATTAGAAACAAAAGGCGTTAAAGAAAATAGTGAATTGTATTATAAAATAGATGTTGATGACATTTATAATAATAATAATCCATCAATTTGTATAAAATACGATTGGAAAGATGAAATTATTAAGAATCGATTCCATGAGAAAGGTTATAAAGTGAATATTAAATCTTACACATTTGGTAATGATTATTGTGAACATGTAATTAATTTATATGGAAGATATGAAACACCATTACCAGTATTTATATTCAGTGGATATTATAAAGATTCTGACTGTAATACAGTAATAGAAAGTAATAAAAATGATGGTGAAGAAACATATTATAAAGGAGAAATATCACATGAAGTAACATCCTCCTCTTATTCATCTTATAATCGTATTTACAATGCATTAAAACCAAATACAGAATATATAATTAGAGTAAGTTGTAGTAATTCAAGAGGATATGGTAATACAACTGTAATAAAACATAGAACATTAAATCAACCAATTCGACCAGATCCTCCTAGTTCAATTGCTTTAGGAATATACAGAGTGAATAATAAAGTGAGTATCAATTATAAACCACCATTGATTAGTCATGGATATCCTATTTATATGTATAGAATAGAGTATGATAGAACTCCAACATTTGAAAATGCTGAAATTATGAATATAACTAGAATACAAGAGATTCAGGAGATTAAAATAACTGAATTGAAACATCCATTTAGTGGAAACTTTACATTGAAATTCTTAGGTGTAGAAAGTGATCCAATATCAATATTTGCTAGTGAAGATGATGTTAGAATTCAAATTGAAAATATCACTCAAACCTCTAACAAACCTGGTACTCCAATAATGGTGAGATATATTGATGGTTATAATACAAAGAGATGGATGATTACATTTTCATGGTTTAAAGGAACAATTCCTAAGTTAGAAATTGATGATAAAAATATTGAAAATGGATATGGAGTAATCAATAGAATAAGAAGAGGAAGAAATGATATAATTCCATTAGATTATACAGATGAAACTCAAATA
Source organism: Proteromonas lacertae (assembly GCA_002245135.1). Lineage (NCBI taxonomy): Eukaryota > Bigyra > Opalinata > Proteromonadidae > Proteromonas > Proteromonas lacertae. Next base: position 373,473 of record NGBS01000871.1, read on the forward strand.
TTGAATTTGAATGGTTATACAGGAAAATTCTTATTATCATTTGAAGGATATAATACAAACGAATTAGATACTAGTAATTTGAATAAAACAACATTGAAAGATGAATTAGAAAAATTACCAACAATTGATTTAGTTACAATAGAAAGTAACAGTAATGATAATGAATATATAATTACATTCCATTATTTAGGACATGAATTAATAATGGGAACAGGATCAATACAATTATTAATACCAAAATCAAGTTCAACGTTTGAAGTTATTGAAGAAATTAAAATACAGAAATATATAACTGGAACATTACCATTAGAATTATATACCAAAGAATTAGATATAAATGAAAATTACTATTTCAGATTTGCATCTTATAATTATAGGAGTGGTTGGAGTTATTATTCTGACTATTATATGTTAAATGCAATAGAAAAACCACCATTACCATTGAATGTATCAGTTTCAAGACTGAATATAAGTGAAATAGAATTGAAGATAGAATTAGAACCAAATTCATTGGTAGTGGATAATAAAATGGATGGTTTAACTATAGAATATTATTCAAAGAGAGATGAACCAGAAATTCAAATTGTGTCATTAATTTCAAACGATTTTACAGAGGAAGAAAAAGTGAATTACAATGAAATTCAAAGAATCATATCAACCTCAACAAATGGTAGTTTTTATATACAAGTAAATGATGAAATAACAATGCCAATCAATTACAATGCAACAGCTGAAGAATTAAAAACAAAGTTAAACAGATTAACATCAGTAGTTGGAGATATAATTGTAACAATACCAAATGATGTATTTAATGATGATGAAAATGATTATTACAAGTGGGATATTACATTCAAATCATTACATTATGAAAGAAATATGAAATTACTCAAAGGATTGAATTATTATGGTAATTTATATATAAGAAATATTCGTAAAGGACATACTCCAATTAAAGGATATTTTACACTCTGTTTTAATAAAAGTGAAATATTAGAAACATCCATACAATGTACTCAGAATATGGTATATAATATCTCCGCTGAAGATATGAAAGAATCATTATTAATGTTAAAAGGAATAGGAAATAATATTACAGTGGAAAGATATAATAATTATAATGGAAATGGATTTGATTGGTATATTACTTTTAATGATTTGAATTATGATATAAATATGTTAATTCCAACTGTAGCTCATATTACAGGTCCAAAACCAATGATATATGTTTCTGAACTTAGAAAATGTGTTGGTAATTCAGAATATATTGTGTTATATAAAGAAGATTTATTAGAATCAGAATCTACATTTAGAAATATGTTTGAATATTCCAACAATGTTGTTAAAGTGAATATTACTGACTTAGAATATGATGAGTTATATTATTTCATTGTGAATATATTCAATGATATTGTTATAGTGAATAATCCATTTGTTCCTGCAATTATACCTTGTGGAAGACCAGATATAGCTAAATCAACAAATCCAACAAAGATTAACAAAGATGTAATGAAATTAGAAATAGAATTAGGTGATATGAAAGGATGTGAATTGAGTGAAATAAAGATATACTTTTATGATAATACAAGAACATTAATATCAACAGAAAACTTTACTGAATTTACAATTGATGAAAATAATACAATTATGTTATTTGTAGATTTACCTGAAGGAAGTTCATTTGGATATTATCAAAAATATAGTGTACAATTAATCAATGATGCTGGAGAGAGTGATTTAACTGAAATAGTTGAAGTTTACTGTCCAGATGATCAAAAAGTGTCAAATTTACCTGAAGAGTTTAATGTAATATTTTTATCAGAATCTCAAGTATTAGTCAATTGGACAACTCCAGTAAATCCAATAGAAGAAAACCGACCATTTATATACAATTATACTATAAATTATACCTCTGAAGAAATAAGTGAAAGTTTCACATTATCAAATGAAACAAATGAATTAATTATTGGTAAGAGGAATATCTATAATGGAATGGAAACTCCAAAATTGAATAATTTGAAATTAGATTTCTATGTATGGAATTCTATTGGTTATAATAAAACAAGTTTCAGTGGAAATGATGCAGAGATTGTAGCACCATCAGTACCAACCGATGTAAATTTAACTGTTGGAAGTTATAACAATTTAACATTGAATTGGAATATTCCATTATATGATGGTGGTTCTTTATTAGATCATTTTGAAGTGAATTATACTAAAGATAATGAAACATTTGAAAGTGTTATTTTACCAATAATTCACGAATCACATTTATTAGAAGTAAAACCATCTCAGAATTGTAGTTATTATGATCAAGAAAGACCAATTATTCCAGAAGTACAACAATTAAATATTGAACTAACTGAAGAACCAAAGAATCCAATATTTGAATATAGTATATATGTAGATGGTGAAATTACTCCTCAAATATCTGAGATTGTAATAGGTGATTTTGATGGTGATAAATATAATCAAAATGAAGTTCAAAGTGTTGCAATTACTGGATTTATTGTTCCTGCTGAAAAGATAATAGTTTTCCCTAATGAAGAAATAACAATACAAGTTATACAGAATAATAGAAGAAGAATGTTAGTGGATGGTGTTTATAAGAATGAAGAAAATGATGATGAAATATTAAAATCAAAATTAAGTTCAACACAAGCATCAACAGGAAATACTTGTAAATATAATTTCTGTGATAAAAATGAAACTGAAAGTGCAAAAGACTGTATTAAACAGATATTAGTTGAGAATATAATAGATGATGATTATGAAAATACAACAGATGTTGCAATCGATATTGATTATTTAGAAGAAGGAAAATGTGAATATAAAATTACTTATTCAGGAATAAGAAGTAAAGTACCAAATGTAGAAATAGAGAAAGTGACAAATGGTAGAATGTTACAAACTACTGATAATGATAATATTTTAGTATCACAAAATCAAGGTAATATTATTACAGGTTCAATATCATTGATATTAGGAGATAAAGAAACTGAATCAATAGATTTAGATGATAAAATGTGTGAAAAAGTAGAAGAAGCATTTAAAACAATATATGAGAAAAGAGTAAATTGTACAATGGATGAAGAAAAAACATTTGGAAATGGTTATACATTACATATAACATTTGTTAATAGTACACATGAAGTTCCATTATTAAAAAGAGGTGTTAAAAATACACATTTAGAGGGATTATATCCATCCATATCAATCATAAGAGAAAGTCAAGGAAGTGAAATTTCTGGAAAATTCTCATTAAAACATCCATTAGATTTATGGCCAGAAGTAGAGTTTGAATATAATGATAAAGATTATGTAATAATTGAAAAATTACAGAAATTATATCATACACCATATGGTATTAAAGCCTTTGATGTGAAGATAGTTAATGATATAAAATCAAGTTCAAAGAAGTGGATAATAACATCATATCCATGTGAATACTGTCAACATATAGGAAGTGAAAATATACCAGTAATAACAAGTAATAATTTAACAACAAATGTAATAAAATCAAATAATGAAGAAGTGAATGTTTCTATTATTATAACTGATTCAGGAAATAGACCAATCAATGGTTATTATACATTAACATTAGATTTAACAGAATGTTATGGTTGTAGAAATCCAATATCAGCAACAACTGATTTAATACCATATAACGCTAGTGAAAGTGAATTGAGAGAAAAGATAGAAGAATTACCCAATATTGAGTCAATAAGAGTAAAAAGAGAAGTAATAAATGGAGATTATGGATTTTATCGATATTATGTTGAATTAGTAGAAGATTTAGATTTACATTCATTTGGTAGATTGTGTTATATTAGTGATGAAGATTTAGATGATAATGATGAAGAAGATAGTAAATATTATAAATATATTAATAATACTAATAATAATGAAGATGAAGATTATAATAATAGTTGTAGTCATGTTTTATATGTAAATACAACGAATCTGTATGGAGGAAAAGAAGTGAGAATGTTGGAAGATAATGAAGATGGTAATGATGATGAAATATTAGTAAATGTGACATTAATACAAAATGGAAATACAATTGATGGAAATATTACACTGGATTATGGATATGGATGTGAAATATTTATTAAACATCATTATACAAATGAAACAGAAGTAATCAATCAATATTTAGATGAAAAATGTAAAATGTTCTTTACAAATGTTACAGTAACAAAAGAGGAGTTTGGATTCTATGGTAATACAACTTGGAATATATCAATATATGAGAATTATGTCACTCGTTTACCCAATATCACTAACAACACCTTTGAAGATTCAGTTAGAGTTACTGTTTTATCATTATTACATCCTGATTATGATTATACCTATACATTAGCAGAAGAAACTAGTAGTAGTAGTAATAGTGGATTAGATGAAGATTATTACTCTACAATTACTCCTCATCCTTATGGTGATAAAACAATAGAAAGTTTAGTAAGATGTGATGTTGATGATGAAAATGATGAATTATATTTCACTGTAAATACAACCGAGTTTAGTACAATAATAGAATATGAAAAAGAATCAAATCTTACTGATGAATTGATTGATGTTTTCCTAAATATTTCAACTGTTAATGATATTAATATAACAATGATTCCTGTATATGATGTCCCAGTTCCTTATATTAGAGTGAAAGTGTATAGAGGTTCAAAGAATGTTACATTATTAAATGAAGGTTATGATTTGAAGGAATTATTTAGAAGTCAAAAGAGATTTATATTAAAACCAATACCAGTAGAAGTAGAAGAAGAAGAAAGTGAAGAAGAAGAAGAAGAAGAAGGAGATAGTAATAGAATATTAGAAATGAGTGAAACTGAAGATGGAGAATATTATTATTTAGGAAATATAATACAATACAACGGAACAGATATAAGACTAAGTGAAAAGATATATGATATAATTGATATTAAAGATAGTTTAAGAATATTTGGTGAAGAATATGAAGTTGTTGATATGAATATATTTACACAGAAATTAACCATACCAATTGATATCAATAATGAAGAAGAAAATCAAGAAGAAGATGAAGAAGAAATTATGTTTTTAATTAATAATGAAACTGCAACTAATTGTATATCTATTAGAGCAAATTCGTCTGTATATGAAGAAGAATTTAAACAAATGTTTAAGAATGATAATATCGTAGTTAATATATTGAAAAATGGTAAAGAAATGATAATCAATATATCTTATTATGATGAAATATTCTATAATTTAGACAATCCAGCAAGTGAATATGATTGGAAAGTAGTTTTATGTAATAAAACAACAACAACAACAACAACAACAGAACCAATAACAACAACAGATAGTACAATTACTACTACATCTGGAGGTGATAATGAAGAATTAAATCCATCAAAAGTTTCATTAATTGAAAGATTACTAGTTGAAATGAATGAAGATGATTATGATGGAATAGAGATAGTAATTGATAATATTGGTGATATAACAAAATACAATACAATTACACTAAACAGAGCATTTAATAATCCATATGGAGATATGAATAAACCAATTCCAATATATAAAGAAGCACAAATATTTGAATATGATGTTGATTGTGGATGTTTAACTGAAGAAGTAAGAGCAATGCCAAGTTATGATAATTTAGGAATCTATATCAATTATAACAATTATAATTATAGAATAGATTTTATTAGTATTATAGGAAGAGATGAAGTACCAAAGATTGAGTTTATACCTTCCAGTGGATTGAATATTACGTATAATACTGAATATATACCATCAGTTATACCATCAAAGTTTACTCTATATTTGAATAACTCATTTGAATATTACAGTTTCAAAATCAGGTCGCATAATGAAGAAGATCTTTACAGTGAATATTCTGAAGTTATTTCTGCAGAAACAACAAGTGTTCCATCACCAGTAACAAAATACAACTTAGAAAGAGCAAAGCATATAAATGAAATACAGAAATTAGAGACTTCTACTCAATATATTGAAGAAATTCATGAAATTATAACATCAGCTCCAGAGATGTATAAAGTTCAATCAATTCATACCTATTCAGATGAATCTTATACAGATGTAGAACTTTCATTTACATTTAATTTCTCAATGTTTGATTGGGAAGATAATTATGTGAATATTACAAGTGATAATTATAAAATTTATAAGATAATATTCCCTCTTGATAATGATGATGTTAATAATAATACAGAAAATACTGTATTAATAAATAATACATGTATTAATATAAATAACAATACTGAATTAGGTGAAATAATTATTGAATTAGTAGATGAATTAGTAAATGATAAATATGAATTGTTTATCAATGAAGTTAAAGGTTCTTATAAAATGATAACTGTAGTTTATGATATAGATGAAGAAGAAAATAGTGGAAATAAAGATATAGAATTATCCATCACAACATCATCAACATGTAATGGATATAAAAATCAACCAATCATATTGAATGGAACAAATAATGAAATTAGAGTCAGTAGTAATGATACAATTTATAAAGATGATAGTGTAGAAAATATGATAAAACAATCATTAGAATTACTACCTGGTATAAAGACAGTAAATGTTGAAAAATCATTGGCTGATACAGAAAACGGATATTATTATACAATATTATACAGTGAAATAGATAATAATACTCCTGAAATAGGAATTAATATATTAAATGAAGATAATCTTGCAAATGAGAATAGTAAATGTGAAATAATTGATGTGATTTTACCCAATATGATTGATGGTTATTTCAGTTTATATTTATTCGATTCTGTTATTGATATTCCATACAATGTTAGTGAAGATGGTTTATCATCATTATTAAGACCACTAGTTGAAAAAACACAAATCACTAGGGAAGGACCAGATTCAGTGAATGGATATAAATGGTTGATTACATATATCGATTTTAATGATAAATTGTTAAAATTCCCAGAAGTAAGAGTTTCTCAAACTTTAGGTGGATTTAAATCAAAAGTTGAATATAATATATTGTCAAAAGTCAATACAATAAGTGGTACATTTAGATTAGGTTTGAATAATCAATATACAAATGATTTACCATTCAATATAACAGCTGAAAGTCTTAAATATGAATTAGAAACTACAGTTCCAGATATAAAGAATGTTAGTATTAGTAGAGTAGAAAAAGAGCATTTTAACCAAGGTTATATTTGGATGATTACATTTTTAGATATGTATCAATTACCAGCTGATGTTCCAATGTTACAGATTGTTAATAATTTGAATGGAATTAAATCAATGGTAAGTGTTCAAGAATATATGAAAGGATCAAATCCAACTAATGAATATTTATCTGTTTCATTTGAATTACCTGAGAATGAGAATGGTTATAATATTGAAGGTTATTTGATTAAATACTATAGTGTGAATGATGAAAGTAGAGAAATATTAGAATACAATTATACAGAAGGTGATTTATTCAATGAAAATCAAATTATTCGATTTGTAAAAAATAATAATAATAATAGAAGATTGATAAAAGAAACAGATTATGATGATGGTGATACAACTACAGAAATATTACAACCGACAACCACTTCAGCAGATACAACAACAACTACTACAAGTAGTGATAATAATAATGAAGATGAAGAAGAAGAAGAAGAAAGTATATTTAAACCAAATGAGAAATTTATTATTCGATATGGTAATGAAATAATCGAAAATATTCCAGCAAATGTAAAGACAAATGAATTGAGAGAAATTTTAGAGAAATTAGAAAATATAAATGTAGTATCAATAACAAAGGATGTAGAAAGAGGAATGAATTACTTATGCACAGCTGAATATGTCAATAATACAAACAAAATATTAGTGAATACTTATATAAAGTTGGAGATAAATGAAATGCTTATTATTGAGAATAAAAGATACAGTGTGGTTAGTTATAATAGGAATAATGGTGAAGTTGTATTACATCCATTTGATAGAAGTGTTAATCCATTCCAATTCAGTTTTAATAGTGAAAATAGATTCGTTAATGTTTATACATTTTCACCAGAATCTTATGAATATAAAATATCAATCTTAAGTGGAAAAAGACCATTCCAAAGATTCTATTTCTCCACTAATAATAATAATGATGATTATTCAATAGAATATCATTCACTTGGTTGTAATAAATGTTTGTATATACCAACCAAACCTGGAGAAGAGTATGTAGCAGTAATCTTGCCATATAATAAGGTAGGAATCTCTTTAATAGAAGATTATAGTATAAATACACCTGTTTTATCTGAAGAAATACCCTCTGAAGTTACAAATATGTATATAGAACCAATATCTGATTATGAATTTGAAATATTCTGGAATGAACCATATTCGAATGGTGGTAGTGAAATATTGAGATATAGAGTAGAATGGAGTGAATATGATAACTTTACAACTCAGCCATTAGAATCGCCAATATATATAGATGTAAATAAACAACAAAGTCCTTATCATACATTCATTTCTCACTTACAATATAATAAAAGATATTATATAAGAATATGTGCTGAAAATAGAGTTCCATTTGAAGTAATTGCCCATGATGACAACCCACCTAATAATCGTAAATGGTCTTATTATAATGAGAATAAAGGATATTTACCAACAGAACAAATATCATTACCTTTACCACCATCAAATGTAGAATTAATGGAGTTGAATTTAACATCAGTTCGATTAATAATATCTTCGCCTAAAAGAAGTGGTAATTATAAATTAAGAGGATTTAATATAAGATATTCATTATCAAGTGATTTTAGTGAATATAAAGTTGAAAGTTTTAATGTTTCGAATGAAGATTATTTATTTGATTATTATTATGAAATGCCTTCAAGATTTATATATGATATTCACAATTTACAATCAGGCAGTATAGTGTATGTAGAAGTACAAACAATAAATGAAGGAGAATATGTGAGTAATTATATCAGAACAACTCCATCTTATGTAATATTAGAAGGACCTTCTGATGGAATAACAAACTTGAAGTTAATACCAAAAGAAGATGAAATTAATGGAACAAAAACAGATTACAATAAACTAAATATCTATTGGAATCAACCAACATATGATGGTGAAGAAAAATTGTTATATTATGAAGTAGAATATTGGTTAACAAAATTAGTAACTCCAACAATTCATCGATTAGAATGTAATGTAGATGTGAATAGTGATGATGAACCAATCATATTCAATTTAGGTGGATCTCCAATCGAATTACCTGTAGATGAAAGTGAATTGAGATATATACTAATGACCTATTATGGATATCATAATGTTAAAGTAAATATGACAATTGAAGGTGGTAATAAATATATTTATGATATCAGTTACTTGGAAGATACTCAAAATAGAGTTGTAGTTCCATTAATCAGTAGTGATGTTAATATATGTAATATAACAATGATAAGAGTTGGTAATAGAGCAAGTGGAGGTAATGAAGTTCAAACAATCGAATTGAATGGTAAGAAAGGTGGATATTTCAGAGTAAAGCATAATAATAAATATGGCAATTATGTACATTATAGAGATTGTGAAGAATCAGCCAAAGAATTAGAAGATTCTATTATTTTATTAGATGGATTTATAGTTAAAGTGACAGTAGATAAAAATGAATATGACAATGAAATATTGACATGTAAATATTTGATTGATTATATTGGATCATTTGATGATATTGAACCAATAGAAGTGGATTTACAATATATGAAGAATATGATAACAAAAGAATATGTTTGTGATGGAACAATTGATCCAATTAAATCACATTGTGATCCAATCAGATCACATATAGCTGAAAAGCCTTATAAATACAATGTAATAAAGTATTATAACATTGGATATAATGAAATGACAATTGGTAATAATGATTATGATGATGAAGAGAATTATAGTTTAATTCCTGGTGAAGAATATTCTGTAAGAATCACTCCAGTTACTTATTTTGGTAAAGGATATTCAAGTGAAGTGAAATCAGTAATATTACCACTAAAGAATCCATTACCACCTTCAAATTTCACATCCACTATCATCTATAATGAAATGGATAAATTAATGGTGAAATATACAAAGCCAATATCAGATGGTGGTTCTACAATAATGAAATATTCAATACAATGGAGTAAAGATCCAGAATTCACTCATATCGAGCCAAACCGTCAAGTATTAATTGGTAATGAGATAGTTGATGCTGATAATATAATATGTAGTGGTTTTTATCAATATGATATTTGGGAGATAATAATGCCTTATAATCTCAATGAAAATATCACTGGTAGATGGATGTTAAGAGTATTAAAAGATGATGTAGTAGTTGGTAGAACAGGAAATATGATGTATAATTTAACTGGAAAAATTGAAGATGAAGATGATGAAAGAAATATATATAACAAAGATATAGGAAGTGGTTCATTGGAATATTATTTAAGAGAATTGAATATAGATATAAATATAACCAGATACGATTATGACAATGAAACTATTTATATGGTTACTTTCTTTGATGATGTTGGTTATGCTATAGAATTAGAAAATACTCCAACACTTCGATTCTTAAATGAAGATGAAGATATTGAAGATGATAATGATGATAGAGATACTAGTAGTAGAAGTATAAATGGAATAATTTATCCCAAAATCAACCAAGTAAGAAAAGGTAAAAAGAGTAGTTATACTCAATGTGATGATATGGAAATAACTTTATTAAACTTAGAAAGAAATGATATTTATTACATCAGAGTAATGTGTATGAATAACATTGGATATAGTCTCAGTACCGTTTCGAATGAATTTATTAAACCAAGTGGAAGACTTTTACCACCATTACATGTAGTATTATTGAAATATAGATATGGAATGTTACGAGTATTATATCATCCAACAACTGATGATGGTGGATCTCCTATTGTTAAATACATTGTGATAGTAAAAGTAGAAAATACAAATGAGACATTTTCAATTGAAAGGAATAATCTATTAGATCCATCACCTTATATTCATACAATTAAGAATTTGGAGTATAAAAAGAGTTATTGTGTAGAAGTGGTTGCTTGTTCAAGGTTGAATTGTAGTGAAGGTGAGAAATCAGATCCATACTGCTTATCTCCACTAAGTCCATTAAACAGTGAAATTACTAGTGATAAGATTAAAGAAACTGTTAATCCATTAAGAAGATTGAAGCAAAAAGTCAATAATGAAAGAAATAAAAATAATATAAATGAAGAAAATTATATGAATAAAAATTATAAAAACAAAGTAGAGAATAAACGAAATAGTTTGTTTGAAAAATTAAGAATAAAGAAAGAAATAGATGAAAGAGAAAAGGAAGTAAATTCTTTAGTGAATAAAATAAATAAAAATGATAAAATACTAGATGAAGAAGACTTGTTAATTTCTTAATTACTTAATTAAATCTTATTATTTTATTATATAAAAATTAAAATAATTCTTTATGTTTTTGTATAGTTGGGTAGTTGTCTATTCATTAACATATTCTATTCTATTTTAATTGTTGAATGTTATTTTGTAATACGAAAATGTTTAATATTTTTTTATGTTTTTAAAAACAACATTTAATAACATTATAAATAATAATAATAACAGTAAAACAATTTAAAACATTGATGATAAAGCTTCTTCAGAACGAGGTTTTTCAATTTTTTCTAAATTCTTTGTAATAATATCATGTAATATTGCATAATGGTTTCTCAAATCAACTAAACCAAGTTTTAAGTTTGTATATTCCATTTGATCATATTCTATAACACTTTGATAATAGTCTCTAATCTGTGGATGTTTTATTACCTTAGTTATTAGTTCACCTCTTGCTGGAAATATCTTAGAAGTATGTTCTAACATTGAAAAACTCATATCTTCTGCTTTATTACATTCATCAACACATTCCTCTTGAATTCCTACTCCAAAGTTATTTCCATCTTCAATTTTGGGGATTTTGAGCTGAATCCACATTTTTATACCTGATATCATGTCAAGACTTTTTACTACTGCATTTCTTATTTTTGTGACTAGATTTACTAACACACTATTGGCTGGAATTACTTCTACTTCTTCGTTTTTATTTAAGTTTAGTTGCTTCAATTCGTCTAATTCTTTTTCTATCTCTTTCACTGCTTTCATCTTAGTTTCATCAGATTTATCTTCTAGTAATGATTCCTTGGCTTTCAACAAGGATTTTGCCGCTAATATTTTGGCTTTTTCTAGTGTCATTTCAGATTCTGCAAATATAGCGGATTTAGGTATTTCTGTTGTTGAAACACTTTTATCTTCAGTATTATACATTTCACTTCCAAATTCCTATAAATATAATTGTCATATAATCATACTTGGATAAGATTATCAAAAAATAAAACTATCTCTGGTAATTCGTTTTGATAAGCGTTTTCTCCTTTAGATGATATATCCTTTTGAATGTCATCGATTTTTTGTAATTTTGGTTTTGGTGATTTATTTGATGATGAGTTTCTTCTTTTCATATGATTTTTTTGATTTACTCAAGCTTCTATTTTAAAGCTTGATATTTAAATTGTTGTTTATTGTTGTTGTAGAGGTTATTGCTTGATAAATATAGTGAATACTCATTTTAGTTGGTTATATAATTACAGATATTAAGTATAAAACATTGTTTGTTAAAAATAGCTATTAAACCATTTTAAAGGTTGTGAGATATTAAAAATGAGAGATACAGACAATAGATCAAAGAAAATATAAAATAATGGTATTTAAAATATGTTTAATAGAGTATAAAACTCTATTAACCCTTTGAAATATTTAGAAGAGAATGGTATATTCAAAGTATTGAGTAGAATATTGAATCTATTAAAGAGTTTAAATGAAAGTGGAACAAATCACAGTGATTTTAAACCCTCCAATATCTAGTAAGTAGATGAAATGACAATGTTAAAGGAAATCGATTTGTACAAGTGTAGAGTCGTACAAATATTACACGTGGAAGGAAATAGTGCATTTAATTATGATAGTTCAAAATATATTGAATAAAATATGAAAGACAAACATCCAAGCAAAAGTTTATATATTAAAAAGTGAGTAATAATCTTTCATATGTTATTAAATGTATTTCTTCACTGTTGTGTATTTTGGTGTATTAAATAAACTTGGCTTGAGTCGTTACGAAATATTTTGTTGATTTTCTTTTTTAGCTTTACATCAATAAATTCATTATATGATTATTTATATATACAAGTAAAATCATAATCAAAAGAAAATGTCAAATTTTATTAATCCAAAACACAAGAAATCAGTATAACCTTATTTTTAAATTGAAATAGAATAAAACGATAGTGGAAACTCCAGAGAGGAAGAGAAGTATATTAATTTTGTTTTAATATCTAATAGCGTCCATTCTTGTTCCTTCCATAACTCCTTTAAACCTTGCATCATTGATGAACTCAGAAAGTAACTCTTCTTTGGTTAATACTCCTTCTCCAATGACCACAGCAGTATTTCACTTAATTTATATTTATAATCGTATAGAAGTGTTTTCCATTAACTCCAGTTTGTGTATATTTTAAATAATATAATATGTGTTTAATAGAAGGTCAGTGAAGAAGATAAAGCAGAAATTCGTCATAATTTAATTCAACAAAGAGCTGATGATTATCGAACAAGATTAGCAGCAGAATTAGAAACAAAAGCGAACGAAGAATATCAAAAAGAATACGAAGCTCTGACAGCTGCACAATTAAAGAAGAAATATGATCCATTAATTCAAAGAGAGAAAAGAATTCAATTAGAAAAATTCAGACATAGCGCCTTTAAACGAGTTAGAGACATAATAACAAAAGAATTAGATGAATGGGATAAGGAATATGATCGTCGAAGAAAAGAAATTGAAGAAAAATGCAAAAGAAATATGTTTAATGCTGACAAAGGAAAAAAGATGAGTTTAAGCCATTTAGCTGAATATAGAGAAAAACAAAAAGAATTAGAAAGAGAAGAATTGTTAAGAAAACGTATAGTTATTATATTTATTTATTGCTTATTATAATAGTTGATGAAGAAAAAGCTAATAAAGAGAAATTATTATTAGCCAAAGCTACTGAAGAAGAAAGAAAAGAAAATGAGAAAAGAATTCGTGAAGAAACAGCGAAAAGATTGAAAAGATTGGAAGATGTACAGAGAAAAGTAGATGAAGAAGATAATGAGATAGCTGAGAAGAAAAGACAAGAATTTGAAGAGAGAAAAAGAAGATTATCAGTATATACAGGTAGAAAAGATATGTTGAAAAACATAGCTGCAAAGAATGAAGAAACTTCAAAAACAAATGAAAATGATGGAAATACAGACAGTACAGAAAAGACAAATACAAATGAAAATATAGAAAAGACAAAAGAAACTGAGAATAAAGATGAAATTCCAAACACAACAACAACAACAACAACAACAACAACAACAACAACAATATCTCCTACGAATCATGATAATGATAATAATAATCAAATATCATCATTATCTTCCTCAATCAATACAACTACATCTTCAACAACAGTATTATTCTCACCAATTCCAACACAATCTCCTACTTTACAACTATCCAATATATCCAATTTTAATAATAATAAAAATTATAATTACAATTCTATTACATCAACAAATAGTAGTGTTTCATCTAGTAGAAATCTACCTCCTTTAAGTGGTAAAAGTCATCATAATTCTTATCCTATGTCTGAATATGACTTATTACCAACCTCACCAATATCTAGTTTTAAGACAAGTCAGAGTTTGCCTTCATTAAGTGGTAGATCTACTCCAACTGAAGTGATAGTGAAGACAAGGTATTTGAATTATAGTTGCTGTGGTAATAGAAGGTATAATGGTATGAGAAGAAGAGTAAAGATGAAGATATTAACCCCAATTCAGCAAACACCGACTTATCCTACACTTGATCAGATGAGTGATACTAATTCTAATATTTCAGCATATTTACCTCCCAATGTTACTGTGTCACCCATAAAGTAAATGATAGAATATTTTTTAGTATATAAAAATAGTATTTCTGAGATTTTATACATTCTTGTAATTGAAGTATAATAGTAAAGTATTCGTTTCTAGTTTATTATATTGTTTTTTTGGTGTGTGTAATTTTGATTAATTCTGACATGTAAAAGTGTAATTCAAATTATTTTGAAAAATGATTAATACTGGTTTATATTTAGGAATTGATTTAGGATCAGCCTATTCTTCTGCTGCATTTATGAAGAATGGTGATTTAGAAATGGTTTATTTTGGATCGCAAATGAATAGTGTTGCTTCAAGTGTTACTTACAATCCAAAAGAAAAGGGAGAAGTTATAATAGGTGATATTGTGAAATATTCTTTTAAAAATATTCCTGGAATGGCTTATGATTCAAAACGGTTTATAGGATTAAGTTATGATGATATTGATCAAGAAGAATTGAAGAAATATTTATTCAAATTAACTACAGATAGTCAAAGAAGAATCTATTACGAATTACAATATAACAAAAGACAAATCCATGTAACTCCAACAGAAATATCTGCAGAGATGTTGAAATTTCTAAAAAAGACAGCAATACCACAAATATCACACAAGAATGATGAAAACAATACAGTATTAGCAGTAATTACAATTCCAACGCACTACAAGCTAAGCCAAAGAGAAGCAATACTGGAAGCAGCTAAACTGGCAGGAATAAATGTATTACAATTAATAAACGAACCAATAGCAGCAGTATTATCTTATTTAAATTCAAATGAAGTAAAAAAAGAAAAATGTAAAATTTTAGTTTTTGATTTTGGTGGTGGAACATTGGATGTAAGTGTAATGAATAAAGAAGACAAAAATATAAAAATGATATCAACTTATGGAGATAGTCGCTTTGGAGGCCAAAATATAACAAATTGTTTAGTGGATTACTGTGAAAAATTAATAGAAAATGAAATTGGCAAAAATATATTTGTTGATAATATAAGATATAAAATGAGATTAACTAAAGAATGTGAAAATGTAAAGAAATTATTATCTATGAATGAAGATGATAAGGTATCAGTCGATTTTGGAAATGATATTGAATGGGAAAGAGAAATAAAAAGAACAGAATTGGAAGATATATGTAGTGAATTGTTTCAAAAGACAATAGAAATAGTGAATAAAACACTCGAAATAGGTAAATTGACAGATAATGACATTGATTATGTGATATTAGTAGGAGGGAGTAGTAGAATACCAAAAATACAAGAAATGATAAGAAATAAGTTTAAAAAGGCAGAAATATGTAAAAGTGTAAATTCTGAAGAATGTGTAGCATTAGGTGCAACCATTTATTCAAAAATGTTTCAGACACCTGAAACGGATAGAAAATTTATAATTAAAGATATATTGAATCATACAATAGGTATAGAACTTAATAGTGCATTAATAAAAGGATTAATAAAACCAATATTTAAGAAATTTACATCTTTACCTTGTGAGACTGTAGAAATGTTTAATATGAGGAAGAAAAGAGCAAATATAAAAGTATATGAAGGTGAAGGAAAATATGTAGAGAATAATAAATGTTTAGGAAGTTTAGTGTTTGATTTAAAACCTGATCAAATTGAAGTTAAAGTGATCTTTAGTATTGATATTAATGGAGTTCTTCATATTGAAGTAGAAAATGGTGATGGGAAATTTATGAAAGATTTTCAATTTTAGTTGTATAATATTTTGTATTTTGTATAGTTTATTTGAATTTTGTGGTTGTTATTAGTTTTTCATTTTTACATGAGAAGATAAAAGTTTAAAAAATAATAGGCGTTTCATATATCGTTTTTTTGATCAAAATTTCAAAATAGAAAATGGACAATATATACGATCCGCATAAGCGAACAGTTACATTTTATAAAATACATAAGTATTGTTTTATTGTTTTATAGTAAATAGAGATGCGGTCGATAAGTCTAATGCAAAATTGAATGCTTTAACACCTGTATTGATTATAAATAGCTAATTATGTTTTAGATGCCTGAAACAATAGATATATTAGAACAACAGCTTAGAGAAAGACCTCACTATGTAACAAAAGGGTCCTATCCAAATTTTGGTACTTCTCGATATTTAAATACACCCAAATCAGTTCCAAATACATCACGAAAAAAGAATAAAGTGAATTTACCACGAATACGTCATTCATCTTCAGAATCGAGAGCTTTTGCTACAACAAATTTAGATTATGTTCTAACACCAGCTCCAGCAAATTATGGCACATACAATTCAGAAACAAACTCAATAGAAAGTAGAAGTCCACTTCCAAGCAGTATGTACTTATTATTAATATGTTATGTATATAGAGCCAGGTTCTCCAGTATCTCCAACACTTCCTCTAGTAGGTGAAAACCCATTACCTATCTACAATCCACTTCCATTTTCAGAAAAAGATACATTCTGTGTTACAGCGGCAGGAAAAACATCATTTCTTAATCCTAATAAATCAGTACCAGCAATAATTAAATCAAAATACCCAAGCGAGTCATACAGAGATTTTCAATTACAAAATCGGTTGTGTTATGAGATGTTCCAGTTGAGAAAAGATCATGCATTAAAGTTCCTTCAGTTTAATAGGAAATTGCATTTAAATGACTATAGTATAGTAACTAGACAGAGATTATTAACAAATGGCTTGCTTCATAGTCCAAGAGAGCAAATTAGTTTGAATAATATAACAGTTAGTTTAGATCATGTATTTTATAGATATTAATTTATTCTTTAATATAGATTTCTTCAAAAGGTGTATCTGAAGGTGAAGAAGTGAAAGAAGAAAAAAGAATATTCCAATGTTTCGTATGTCAAAAGATATTTGAAACTGATTATAAGTTAAGATTGCACATAATTGAGCATTATCGTGTTGCAACCCCAGATGTTGATATATACTACCCAGAGAGTGAGATGGTAAAGAAATTAAACAAAATCGTCGAAGAATTAGAAAGACCCATTGTTAAACAAGTTCAAGATAATTGGGCATTTTTTGAATTGGCATATTTTCCAAACCCCAAATTAGTTGGTGCGAAAAGAAGATGGAAAATAAAAAGAAATAATAATAAAAAGGAAGATAATAACAGTAAAAATGAAGAAGGAGATGGTGAAATAAAAGTTGAGTATTTAATTTCATTATTATGTTCTCCAATCTTACCAAAACCATTCGATGAAGATAATTTAGAATTTGCCATCAATCGAATTGGAAGGTATTTAGATGCAGCTGGTGAAACTAGTACAATGTCATTTGATACATTTCTAAAGTGTTTTGGACCAGCTCCACCTGCTTCTAATCAAGTGAAAAGAACAATTGATAAATTGAAAAATGATATGATTGCTGTGATTGAACCAAATTTGACATTATTTGGAACAAGTGGAAAAGCTCGAGAAGATTTGATTAAAGAATATTTAGAGGATAAAAGTGTATATATATTTATTTATTATTATTTATTATTATTAATTAGATTGATTTACAACAAATGGAAAGAGACATTTATATAGATTCAATTGTCACAATGCAAGTATATATATATATATATTATTAATTTAAATAGTCATTCTTCCGTTTAGTAAAAGCCAAACTCATTGTCAAAGGAATGAATGATGATAGAAAGGCCTACAGATTGTACAAACAGAATCAACGTAAATATCTTCGATTAGTCTTAACCAGTTGGAGTAGAAGAGCGCATTACCATCAAGAATTATTACGAAGATGTCATAGACACTTTGCATCATGGAAATTCTATTGTAAAATACAAAGACAGAAGAGATATATGTATAGAATGTGTTTCTGGCCATTATATGTGTGGAGAAGGTATGTTAGAAAGATGATGAAAGCAAGAGCAAAAGCACAATTCTTGAAGAAGATATTTGAGACTTACATTCAAATTGATATGATTAGAAGATATAAAAGATGTGTTGATAATTGTATTATATATTATTTTATTTATTTATTTATTTATTAGCTGTGAAATTAAGAGAAATTATTGTTGGACATAGAAGAAAAATGAATAAGAGATTGTTAAAAGATGTATTCTTTTATATATATATTTATTTTTATTAATAGTGTTTCAAAGGATGGTTAGCTGTAATATTAGATAAAAAGAGAATTATGGAGACTTGGAAGAGTAAAGGATTGTTCTTAATGAGAAAACAATTAAGTGGAAGAGTCAGGACTCCATTTTCTATATTGGCATATTATTCATATGTTAGACATTATTTAAATACAAAATATGTTTATCAGTATGATATTCATATATTCTTATTTACTGTTTAATAGAGTAACACGATATGATTGTTCAAGTGAAGAATCACGAGTAGAATTAAAGAAACCTGAACTACCACCAGTACCATCCAAATACAACAGATTATCAATGACAATTGTCGGATTTGATGTTATCTGTAAACCAATGAGAGACAAAATGATTGAATCATTTGAACATAATCATATTTTACCTATGAAACATTATTATACACATCGATTTAGAACATTATTAACATACTGGAAGATAGGTGCTACTGAAGCGAGAAAAGAAAAAGTTTGTTTGATTCATGGATCATTATTAATATTGAAACATGGATTTGAGAAGTGGTTAACTTATCATGTAAATTATAAAGAGAAATTAAGACAAATTGAATTGTTGAAGAAACAATTATCTGATAAATATCAAGTCAAGTTTGATGCAATTGAATCTGAATTTAATGAAAAAGCTAGAAGAGTTAATGTATATTATATATATATATATATTATTTGTAAAATAGTCTGAGTTAGAAGGAACATTTGCTTTATTAACAGTCTGTAAAATAGAATACCAACAAAGTTCTGATTATAGAGAAGGTGTAGAAAAAGAATTAGTTAATGATTTACAAAATGCAGAATTACAAGCAAGATTCATTGAAACACAAACAGCAGAAAACCAAGCAAAAGCTGCCTTAGATGACACTCAAAAAGCATATGAAGGTTTACAAAAATCCTTAACAAATGTCTTAGAAGAAAAAGAAAAAAGAATTCAATATTATAAAGACGAAATGAATCGATTATTAGAAGAAGGTATTTATCGAATCACAGAGTTATTAGAAGGTAAAGAATCAGCAATTAGTGACTTAAGACGTGAACAAGATAATGCAGAGAGAAGAGCCAGGAGAATATTATTAGGAAAAAGACATGAAGATCGTATAGAGTACTTTGCACAAATTAAAGATCAACAACATGAAGAACATATTCAAAGATTACAAGGTCCAGTTACTGCAGCTGAAGCGAGATCATTCTCTCAGAAGATTCATAATACAGTAAATAGTGCAATTAATGATCATAAGTTTAAAACGGATAGTACTACAACACTTACTAATGAATGGACGAATGATGCTGATACTTTGAAGAAACAACAAGATGCAATCGTATATATATATATATATATATATATATATATATATTATATTATTGTAATAGTCTAACGAATATAAAGAGAATATAATCTCAACTGCTGAAGATTTGAATTTCAAAAAAGGAGCCGTTATGGTTGATGTATTTTACAAAATTTCACAAGAGATTGAAAAGAAGAATATCATTCATTATCAAAAGTTATTTATTAAGAGATTGAGAATTATTATTTTAATAAAGAAAGCCAATAAAAACAGAGTAAAGAGAGAATTGAAGAGTTTGTGTAGAATATGTGCAAGATATCAATACTTATATAAAGCTATGCCAGTGTATATATATAATATTATGATGATTCTATAATAGATATCATTGTTTAAGGACAAAATATATATGTTTCAAAAAATGGTTATTCTACATGAAGAACTTATATCAATACGAATCAAGTGGATTAAATATGAAGATTGCTCGAAGATCTCATTTCGTAAAGGAATTCTCCAAGTATTTACAGATTAGAGATAAGAATAAAGAGAATCAAAATAAACTATTTGAAATTGTATATATTTATATACCAATTAATTTATCATTATTAAATAGAAATTAAATACTTTATGGATAAGATGGAAAGAATTTACTTATACTCAAAAGTGTTATAAATCATTACTTGATTTATTCCATCAGAAACATAATATTCGATTATTAAGAAGAATCTTCTTCGCTTGGAAATTCCACTTGAAACCAAGATATGATATTAATCCAACTCACTGCTTCAAAGAATTGAATATTGTTTATGATTTACAGAGATATAAATCAAAATATTTGATGGTTGTATGAATATAAATAATATAAATAATATATATATATATATTTAAAATAGATTCATCGTAATTATTCTCAGGTAATTAGAAAAAGAAATGAAGATGAAAGTAGAAGATTACAAGAAATTAATGAACATAAACAGACACTTAGAAAATTACAACAAAAACAATCTGAGAAAATCGATGCAAGACTTAAAATGGAAAAGAGATTACTATTCTCAGAATTTGTGGATAGAAAAATATCAAAGTATATATTTACTATTATATATATATTTATTTATTAATAATAGTCGTCGTGATGAAGAAACTGAAATATTCGGTGGTGGATGGAATGGTGCAACAATCTCAGATCCTGTCATGCCTTTAAGAGAAAAAGTTAAAGAGATAATCATCTACACTAGTTATACAGTAGAAGGCTTACAAATGATAACTACTGATTTAGCGCAAGATGTTGCTTTACTATTTCATGGGAAATACAATAGCCAATCATCAACTAAAGAAATATTTGAACTTAACTACAACGAACATCTTATAGCAATGGATATTTCAGCTACAAATCTAATAGGAGCAGTTCGATTCTATACTTCAAAAGGAAGAGTAAGTAAATGGTATGGTAAAGGAATTGTCAAACCTTATCATAAGGTAGGTGATTTAGAAGCATGTCGAGGAAGAATTAGTGATTGTACAACCACAATTATTGGATTTATCACACGTAGTACTGCTGATGATATAGCTGGCTTAGGTATTAGATTAAGAAAAGTGGTAGAACAGAAAGTATTTATGAATTGTTTCCATGAAATTAATATGAATGTCTCTCAGAAGAAACAAGATGAAGATGATGAAGAATTATTAACAACAATAATACGTATGAGATCATGTGATGTAAAAGCAATATTACGTAGAGCACAAAACTTAGCGAAGAGAGTGAAGAAAGGCGAAGGAGATGTTCCAGAAGAATTGAAATCCTTAAAAATTGCATTTCATTTATCAGAATGGTTTTTTAATGCTTTAACTCCTGGATTAGTCAGAGCTCCAACTATACAAGAGGAATCAGAAGGCAGACAGTTGGTATATCAAGGAAAAGATTTACTCGATAAAGCTAAGGAAAGAATGGATGAAGCTGAATTAATACTTGAAAATATAAAACAGTATGTGAATGACGAAAATGAAGATTTTGATATGAAGTTAGGGTTGTTAGGTACTAGACAGCAGAAACAGATTATGCAGATAGCTAATCAGGCAAGAGATTTGAAGAAACAAGCAAAAGAGTTGGAAGAAAGAGGAAATGCGTTGATAAAAGAAGGACAGGATAAAATGCCTAAATTCAATGTTACTACTAGTATATTTTGTATATTTATTTATATCAATAGAATTCAGAGAATACTTTGAGAAATTGTATCGATTGTCAAGAACATTGTTTGTGCTTAAGCAGAGTGGTGTTGATGTCAATAAATTGGTTGAAGAAACTGAAGTATTTTTATATTTGTTGTTTATTCATAATAGGATCAAGAATTTAATTTAGATGAGTTTGAAGAAGAAATTAAATCATTGAAGATTCAACAGTCTGCGTTATTATTACTTCATAGAGATGAAGGGGTTTTGTAAATTAATATATATTATATTTTATGTACTATTTCGTTGTGTAATTTGGGGAAATGCTAAATGTTATTCATTCACTGCTTATCTCACAACAATCGTTTTTAATATTATCAAACCTGTTCAAGCCTTTTTTATCGTTTTTTTAATTTCAAGATTTTCTATAACTTCTACTTATTTATTAAACATATTTATATTTGAATAGTTATCTTTATAAATGCCATCGTATGATTAACATATTTTTATTTTTGTAATGTTAGTAAGGATTTAATTTTTGATGAATACAATTTCTTCACCAATGGAAGGTCATACAGATTCTCTGAAAATTCATTATTTATTTTTGACACAGATAGTAGGTTTCGTAAGATTTGTGTTAAAATAGTAACACACAAAATCTTTGATATTTTTATACTACTGCTTATATTGCTTAATTCAATTTTATTGGCAATAGGAGATTATAATTGTGTTGATCTAAAGACTTTAGTATATTCAGTGGTGTTAATATATGTATATAGTCTCCAACACATGCTGGTATTAATCCATACACATTAGAAAAATGCAAATCATTTCGAAATAGTTTTTCTGATGAATTAGATCTTCCTTTCACTATTATATTCACATTAGAATGTGTTTTGAAAATAGTTGCAATGGGATTTATATTAGGAAAGTATATATTTTCATTTGTATATATTTATTATTTATATAGAGGTTCTTATTTAAGAGATGGTTGGAATTGGATTGATTTTATTGTGGTAGTAACAAGCTTATTATCAAGTCTTCCAGGATTTCCTAAGATCTCTTTCGTAAGAGCACTTCGAGTTTTAAGGCCTTTAAGAACATTAAATAGAGTTCCAAGAATGAAACTGCTTATAACAGCTTTATTAACTTCAATACCAGATTTAGCAAATGTATTGGTTTTATTAGTTTTTGTTTTTGCTATTTTTGGTATTTTAGCACTTAATTTTTTGATTGGAACAACTCATTATAGATGCAGATTAACTCCATATCCTATAGCTGTGAATAAAACACTTTATAGTATTTATACAGATTTAGAAATGGATTGGTATACTGATGGTAAACCAAATAATTCAATAGTTTATGATATTATTTATAATAGAGAAAAATTTCCATTTTGTCATTATGATAATAATGTATCAGCTATTATTCCATTGGATGATAAATCATGGAATCAAGGTACTTCTGATTGGACAACACCTCGAACTTGTGTTTGGCCAACTGATCAAGAAACAATACGATTATGTGGTGATAAGAATGGAGGTGATTATAAATGTCCAAGTAATATGTATTGTGAATCAAATTATGATAATTATGGCAATCCAAGATTTGTATCAGATGTAAGGAATTACATGCAAGAAGCGACTTTCTATGAAGAATTTGGTTATGGTTATCCTATCTTTGATAATATAGGAGATGTAGCAATGTCTGTTATTCAAGCATTGACATTAGAAGGTTGGAGTGATTTGATGTATGCTTATATGGATTGCTATTCACAATGGTTTCCTATTATTTGGTATTGTTTATTAGTTATTTGTGGTAATTATTTTGTATTAAACTTAATGTTAGCTGTTATTTTCACCAAATTTAATGAAGCTCAAGAAGAATCAAGGCTTATGAAGAAGTTAGAACTACAAACTAAAAATCAAAATAGTGCTATTTATAAAGCAAGAACAAGTCAACAAATCAGACAATTATATGATCAACCAAACTTCATAAGAAGATGGTGTTATAGAATATCAAGTCATTCTTATTTTCAAGCTTTTATTATATTATGTATTTTGATTAATTCTGTTACATTGGCACTTGATAAATACCCGCCAAATGATGCAATGACAGCAAAAGCAGAATATATTAACTTTACATTAACCTGTATATTTATGTTAGAAATGGTATTGAAATTAATTGGATATGGTCCATTCTTATATGTAAAAGATGGTTTTAATATATTTGATGCAATTATTGTAATTGTTAGTATTGTTGAATTGATTATGGTTCCTCCTGAATTTTTAGTTGCAACAGGTGAAATGAATACTTCAGGTATATCAGCTTTGAGAACATTTAGATTGTTTCGTTTATTCAAATTAGCAAGATCATGGAAATCTTTGCAAGAGATTTTAAAAACATTAGGAAAATCAGTTGAAGATATTTTAAACTTTTCTGTTTTATTGATGTTATATATGTTTGTTGAAACATTAACAGGATGTACATTTTTTTCACATTTATTTCATTTTGATCCAGTTAGTGGTTATGTTATTCATATTCAAGAAGAAGGATATCTTGAAGCAGATATTCCACGATCTAGATATGATGATTTTTATTATTCATTAATGACAGTTTTTCAACATTTGGCTGTTGATAATTATAACTTAGTAATGTATGATCAAAGAAGAGCTACAACTTGGGTGAGTGAAATTTATACATTCAATTTGATTATTGTTGGTAATTGGGTTGTATTGAACTTATTCTTAGCTATCTTACTTGGTAATTTCGATGAAGGTGATACATTCTCAACATCAAAAGGTGATTCAACAATGAGTAGAATGGTAAAATCAGTTTATAAAGGTGTAAAATTTGTGGTTTGTTGTTGTAGAAGATCAAAAGTTGCTCCAGATTCATCAACAACTATGTCAACTCAAGAAGGGTCAGTTCATGTTACTAGTCAAGAAAGCATGTCATTAAAACATTCAACAAGTGCACTTGAAATAAAAGTAACAAACGCTGGTTCTCCTCGTCTATTTAAGCATGTTTCATCATTAGGATTAGTGGGTGATAATAATAATAGTGTCACAGCTGGTATTCCTGCTACCCCAAATAAGGGACTTTTAAAAGCAGCAAATTATGATAAACATAAACCAAGAATTAATACTAATCTTAGTCGTGGTCCATCCAGACAAAATTCAACAATCAGTCCTCATGATAATGATGAATTAGTAATTAATACACCTAACAACAACCATTCTAGTATGAGTAATAATCTTCCATTGAAAAGATCAGCGACTGCTGATAAAAGAGGAATTTTATTATTAAAAGCACAACAAGTAAATTTATTTATTTTTTATTTATTTATTTTATAGAAAATTGATGGTACTACCGTTACATCTTCCACTCCAATGTCAAGAACAACAAGTATGATGAATGTAAAAGATAAAAAGAAAAATGATCTAAAAAATATTACAGCTGCTGCATTTTTAAAGAAACAAAGATTAGAAACACAGAGATCAGCAGTTTCTACTCCACAAAAATCTGGAATGTTTAGTAAATCTACAACTCCCAGAAAAAGTAAAAGCAGCAGAATGTCTTCAGGTACTTCTATGAGTAGTGATAGTGGTGATGATGTTACAGCTGATTATTTTATGACAAACATGTCAGTAACTGATGATACAAAAATACCAATAGAAGGAAAAGCATTCTTTTTATTATCACCAGATAATTGGTTAAGAGAACATATAGCTGGAATGGTACAAACTAAAATATTTGATAATATTGTTCTTGCACTTATTTTGATTAGTTCAGTATGTTTAGCAATAGAAAATCCACTTCGTGATCCTGATAGTGTTATTTCTGATATTTTAGAAGTTCTTGATATTGTTTTGACTGTATTATTTGCCATTGAAATGGTAATGAAAATGATAACTTATGGTTTGATTCTAGGTCAACATGCTTATTTAAGAAGTGCTTGGAATTTTCTTGATTGTTTTGTGGTTATTGTTTCAATATTAGCTTTAATTCCATCAGTAAGTGTAAGTTCAAATTTAACTGCTTTAAGAGCATTACGTACATTTAGAGCATTAAGACCTTTAAGAATGATTAGTAGAAATCCTGGTTTGAAATTAGTTGTTAATGCATTAATATCATCAGTGCCAGGTATTGTAAATGTTGCATTGATTGCTTTGTTGATATTCTTAATATTCTCAATTGTTGGTGTTAATTATATGAAAGGTTTGAATGGTGGTTGTATGGGTGATTGTTTTGATGCATTAAGTGAAGATCAAGTTGATTTAATTACATATCCAAGATATTATAGTAATTTAACAGATGCAGAAAGATTATGGGGTGATGGAAGTTATAAAGGTAAAAAATCAAAAGCTGTTTGTGAATGGATGGGATGTGAATGGAATGAAGAATTTCATTGTCCACAAAACTTTAATAATGTATTTCAAGCATTATCAACATTCTTTCAATTAATTACAACAGAAGGATGGATGGATGTAATGTATATAGCTACAGATGGAAGAGGAATTGGTATGCAACCTATTCCTGATAGTCAAATTGCTTGGTCATTCTTTTTTATGGCATTTATTGTTGTTGGTGCATTCTTCGTATTGAATCTATTTACTGGTGTTGTGATTGATAATTTCAATAATATGAAAAGAAAATTAGGTAAAGATCATGTGTTTTTAACAGATGAACAAAGAGAATGGGTAGAATTACAAGAAGCATTATTAGCAATGAAAGTACAAAGACCTTTAAAAAGACCAAAGAGTAGATTTAGAAGAAGATGTTTCAATTTGATAAGATCAACTATATTTGATTGGGTTATAATGATTTCCATTATCATTAACACAGTTTTCATGGCAGCTAAATCATTTGGTGAACCACATGAGTTTACAAAAGCCGTAGAAATATTGAATTATATATTTGCTAGTCTTTTCACAATAGAAATGATATTGAAGTTACTTGGACTTGGTTTAAAACAATATTTTAGTGATGGTTGGAATATATTTGATTTCTTAGTTACTATTGGTTCTGATATTGGTATTATATTACAATTGACGATGGGTAATGCAAATCTTAGTGCATTATTAGTTGTAAGAACATTTAGAATTGGTAGAGTATTTAGATTAGTTCAATCTGCAAAAGCACTTCGAACATTATTCAATACATTAGTTTTGACTTTACCATCAATGGCAAATGTAACAGGTATTTTAATATTAATGTTTTTCATCTTTGCTGTGATGGGAGTTCAATTATTTGCAACAGTAAAAAATGGTGTAGTTTTGAATTATGCAATTCATTTCCGATCATTTGGTAGATCATTCTTAACACTATTCAGATGTGCTACTGGTGAAATTTGGGATTTATTGATGTATGATTGTTTGAATAGTGAAGAATGTGATCCTAATTTAACATATAATCCACATATGTGTGGTTTTAATGATAGTCCTGATTGTATTCCATTAAATGGATGTGGTACTTGGATGGCTTATATATTTTTCTTTGGTTTTACCACAGTAGTAACATTTGTACTTTTACAATTATTTATTGGAGTTATTCTTGATGGATTTGGTAATATTTCTAACTCTGAGAATGCAAAATTAACTCCAGAACAATATGATCAATTTGTAACAGCTTGGAATCGTATATTAATTATTATATATATCTTTTATTAAATAGAAATTGATGTTGATGCAAAATGTTCAATTCCTTTATCTCAAATTGATGATTTATTTCTTCTTATTCCGCCTCCAATGGGCTTTGGTGAAGGAATAATTGGACCAGATCTGAGAGAAAGAATCTCAAAACTTCGAATTCCTATGTATAAAAGAGGTGGTGATGAACCAAGAGTTTATTTCAGTGATGTTGTTTTAGCATGTGCCAGAAGAATTGTTGAAGATGATTTAAGAGAGAGAGGAGTTGAAGATATTGATTTAGATTTACCACCAGAACATAGAGCCAATAAAGCCTGGAAAAAGAAATTTAAAAAGCTGAAGCATGTTACTGATAAGGATATTGTATATAATATTCAACATTATGCTGCTGTTTATAAATTACTATCTGCTTATCATTGTTATAAATTCAGAAAACAAATGATGATTCAAGAAGAATTAAGTCCTAAAATTCCTCCTATCGATTTGTAAATTAATATAGAAATAAAAATAGTTATAAATCTATCTATATATTCATATGATAATCTGTGTTTCGTAATGCAAACAAATACATTTTAAACACTTTCTCAAACATTGCTTGAAAATGAATAATCCATTAACTTACGAACAAAGGAATTATTACTGCTCTAAATTCGCTGATTATTATAGAAAGTATACTATCATTTGAATAATTGTATAGATTACACGGCTTAACAGAAGATGACAAAAGAATCCTAAATAAACTAGCTATCAGTCAATTCTTATCATCAGCTGTCTATGGAGCATTTATAGGTTTCATAGGCTCTACTACAAGATCCAAAATAGTCATTTCAGTAGTAACTACTGCTTTGGTGTATATGAATGATCCAATAAAGTATGAGTTTATGAGAAAAAGTACTCCATATTATTATGCAATCAATTCATAGTATAATAATACAAATTATTCTAAAAATCTAGTTACAATATAGCAGGTCGAGTAACAAAACAATTTCCAGAAGTGAAATTATCTCTAAATACTAAATCGACACCCAATCAACCTCTAACATTTATAGATAAATATGTTTATGGTTTTTCAGATGTTAAACAAATACCATTAGATGTTTTAAATTCTACTGATCCTTTATTACAATATCTTAGGCATTTGCCATTAACAAGTGAACATCATAAATTAATGAATCAAGACGTGCCACTTTATAATTTAGATTATAGTGATTATGATAGAATAACAAATTATCCAAAGATTATATCAAATGATAAAAGCAGTATGTTTCTACTTAATGAAAACAGTAATACTATAACATTCATTGCAAATTCATCTTCAATGGATAATAATAATAATAAAGCAATAGAAAAACTTGTTGAAAATGAAAATCAAAGTAAATTCAATAATATAAAGAATAATCAAAGTGAAACAAACGAAGATAATAGAATAATAATACATAAAAATGAAAATGTTGAGAATGAAGAAATAAAGAATGATATTGTGATTAATTTAAATGAAATTGGCAATAATGATGATTTATACGATAAATATTCTTCCAGTTATTCGTATTATCCAACATTTTCTCCAACTATTCATGATCATGGTATATATTTTATGATTATATTTTAATTTTATAGAAGAAGATATTTCTTTGAGTGAATATTTGGATGAGAGAAATAAAACTGATGGAGAACATTCTATGAGAATAATTGATCCTATAAAAGAGAAGAAGAAGAAATATATCAAAGCATTAAGTGATGGAGATGAATGGGCTGTGAAATATTATGAATATAATGAAGCTAAAAGAAAATAAAACTAATTAATTGAGTATAAAAACAATTTAAGAATAACATGGTTATATAATAATAAAAATAATATCATAAACTAAAACAGATGTTTATAATGCAGTTTCTTCTTCAGAACTATCATCATCTTCACTATCTTCTTCTTCTTCAGAACTTTCTTCTTTCTTTGCTTTTCTCTTCTTTTCAGTCTTTACATATGTTTCTTTTTTATTATTATCATCATCATCATCACTTTTCTTTATTTCTACATTCTTTTCATCTTTCATTTCATCTCCACCTACTAAATTATTATAATTATCACCTGTTTTACCTATTCTAACTCCTTTACCTTTAGCTGCTACTGGTTTTGAAGGTCTTCTCATCACAACTGAATGATTTCTTAAGAAGAATATAATTATCACAGCAATTATCAAAAATCCAAATATTCCACCAAATACTCCTCCAACTATTGCTCCTGTATTACTAGAGCTTTTTACTTTTTCAATTGTCGTGGGTTTATCAAAACTAACTGAACTGCTTTGGAATGAAGTTGTATATTCTGATCCTTTTAATCCTGTTCTTATTTTTAATTGAATTGAGGAGGAAGATATATCAGATGAAATACTTGATGGATTATTTGTTTCTATATACACATCTAATATTACTGTTCTTGATTGTAATAATCTTAAACGAGATGTATGTTGTTCAACAATTACACTATTTACTTCTATATTTAATGATTCAGCTACACTTATTTGAACTGCTAGCTTCATCATATTATTTAGAGAACCTATTACACTAGATATTGTAATGGTGATTTTTACATATTCTTTATTTACATCAGGTATAAACACATCACTACTTCTACATTGACTAGTATCAATATTACCCCAATGACCAGATACACCACTTGCATCAGATTCACATAATCTTATCATCATTCCATATCCTTCATCACAAAGCGCTTGAGCATATTTATTTATATCTGTGGAAGGCCATCTACCATCAGCTGGACATTTTGGAAGGGTTATTGAGAATGTAAGTATTACTGGAGTGGATGATCCTAAACTACTTGATCCTGTTACTCTACACACTGAACTCATTGCTTTGGATGCTTTTCCTGTAAATGTTCCTGTGGTTGTACTGAAATCAATTCCTTCTAAAGTAGGTAAACAACTATAACTCCATGATGTTATTGGACCATTTACTATATTTTGAGGTGAAATTATTCCAATATCTTCATTATAAGTGAATGAATATGAGGATTTAGGATAAGTGAAAGATGGTAACTTTGGTGTACAAGTTCCACTTTCTTGTCCCCATACTGGATCTTTACCTTCACCACATATTCTTGTTTTACTACCCTCATATCCTGTAGGACAATCCATTTTTACTGTTTCTCCTGCATTGGTTGCTGGCCAGGATATTGAACTTGATATTGTAGCTGGACATTTAGGTTGAATCACTTCGATTGTAATTGTTGTTGTTACTGAAGTACCAGATACAGCTGCAGATACTACATATGATTTTGATGATTCAGCTGTTCCTTTAGTTGCTCTACCATATATTTTTCCTGAATCAGAGGTTATACTCAATCCTGATGGTAATGATGGATTAATTGAATAAGATTTTACTACACCATTAGCTATTGGAGGATCATATTTACTCTCTTCTATGTCAACATAAAATCTCATTGTTGTTTCTGGATATGTTATTGTAGTTGCATAATTCTCAGTTATAGTTATTCCTATTGTAGCTGTGTAAGTTTTATCATCATTACCAGTTCCTGATACTGTATAAGTTCTTCTTGCTTGCTCAGATGCACCAGATCCACTTATTGTTCCTGTCTTTGGATCAAATTGGAAATTGGGCGGTAATGATGGATTTATACTTAAATCTCCTTTAATTTCAGTTAATATTGGTTGGATTGGTATTATAGCAGTATTCTTCAATTGAATGATTTCTTTTGTACGATATTCAATTGATGGATTTATCTTTACACAATTATCTATGATGCTTTGCCAAGCAGGATTTCCAAATCTATCATAACCACAATATCTTTGTTTTTGACCTGTATAACCAGCATCACAATTCAATGTTGATAATGTTCCAGGATTTGTATCTGGGAATCCATCAGCTGCTTCACATACTTTTGGTTTTTCTTTACATGTTGATATTTCTTCACTCCAAGATGGATTTATATCATTTGTACAAGTTCGACTTTTAGATCCTGTTTGACCTTCTGGACAATCTACTGTAACAGTTACACCTGCATTAGTTGTGGGATAATCTGAATCAATACTTTGACATTTGGGTTGAACTAATTGGATTGTTATTTCATTACTTTCAACAGCTACTGAGTTTTGTAAACCTTGAACTCGATATTTTTCTGTACCTTCACTTTGACCAGCTAATGGAGTTCCTGATATTATTCCACTTGTCACATCTAATACTATACCTGGTGGAAGTGGCGGAACTGTATAAGTCAATATTATTGAACCTACTAAAGTTGGAGCAGATGTTTGATTCATAAATCCAATATTGAATATATATGATGATGGATTATATTTTATTGATGAAACTGTATTTTTCACTTTTATATTTAATGTTGTTGTTACTTGTAATTTCTGTTGCATTACTGTTACTGTTATTTCCATACCTGCTTCTGCTGTTGCAGCTGTTGTTGTACCAGATATAACACCAGTATTTGTACTTATTGCTAATCCAGTTGGTAATGCTGTACTATATATTAAGATAATCTCAGCACCAACTAAATTGGGAGTAATAAACACAGGATCATTCAAATTGAATGTATATTCAGCTGGAGAATACTCAATTGTTGCAGGTAATAATATACAAGTTGATCTATCAGGGAATGACCAAACTGGTGCTCCACTTGATCCATCACAATATCTGCTTTGCTTACCTTCATATCCAACACCACAATCTTTTGTTGCATATGTTCCAGCTATTGTATCTTCAAATAAACCATCATTTAAACATTTCATTTCTTTTGCATATATTGTCACTTGAGTTATAAATGATGTATCTCCTGTATATGCTGTTACTTGACAATTTGTTGCAATATCAGATTCTTCTGTTGCTAAACCTAATATTCTACCATATCTTGGATTGAATATTATACCATTTGGAAGAATACAATCTATTGAATAACTATCAATCCCACCATTTATTGTTGGAGTATAATTGCCATATGCTTGAGTATAGAAAGTCAAAATATTATTCATTCCATAAGTTAATGATGTTGCTTTTGTTGCTGAACAATGATTTTCTTCATTAAGGAATGCAGCACTATTAGTATTAGGTATTTTGTAACATAATCTTTCTTTATAACCATATTGTCCAGTTGGACATTTTACAAATGCTCTTTGGTTTGCTACTGTTTCTTTATATTCACCATCTGCTGAACATATTGCTGGTTTACATATTTGAATATGCATTTCTGCAAGTCTTATATAATATTCATTATATTTCACTTTCATAGATAATACTTGAATTTTGTAAGCTTCAAATGATCTAATATTATTCTCCATTTCAAATATGAAATCTCTTCCTGCTGTAGTAGCAGTTATAACAGGAGTAAATTGTTTTATTTTCAACCATTCTGGATTATCTCTATTAAATGCACCATATACTATTATATCATTTATCAAATACCAATCATATAAATAAAGACCATTTGGGTTTCTTAATAATAGAGTATTAAAGAATTCAGCAGTTCCAACTGGCCATTTGAATATTATTTCTCCTGGAAAATTGTAGTCGTGTAATATATCAGTACTATAATATGTTCCAGAACTCCAATCATAACCTAGCTCTAATGGATTATAATAATTTGATGGAAATGTAGTTGATGCATCCATTGTTGGTTTAGATGAAGAAGATATCGTTCTTATCGAACAATCACCTTCTGAATCAGCAGCTAATAATGGAGTTAATAAAACAGTTAATGGATCTTCATTTAATGATTTGGAATGTTTATGAACTTCTATGGCAAAATAGTTTGTTCCAGTTTGTAATAAATGTTTTCCTATTGTTATACTCATTAATCTTGGTGGACTGAATAATTCATTTGATGTAAGAGTTGTTGTAACACCAGTCATTGGTAAGTTTCTTCTATAGAATTCATTTCCATTTAAATAACAAATTATACCAGCATCAAATCTCAATGATAATTGCAATTGAGCAACTGTTGATATTGAACTTGAATATTCAAATTTTGTTCTATAATATGTTGTTACTGCAGTTCTTGAAGGATATACACTTCCTGATATTGTTTGCCAATTAAATGCGTTTGGAAGATATTCATTATACCAGCCACTTGATGGTTGAATACTTGACACTTGCCATTCAGATTTCTTATCTATCAATGTATTTAATGATATTAATTTTGGTAATGTAGGTTTATCATATTCTAATTTTAATGACATTAAATTAATCCCTTCAACTAATACTGTTACAGAAGTACCATCACTCCAATGTCTGCTACTTGTACTTCCTAAAGTAAACATATAAGCACCACTATCTTCACAGAATGAATATGTTCTTTCAGTATTATCGTTTAGAATAGCTAAATCTAATAAATTAACATCTGAAGTTTGTTGCTTGAATTGAATTATTTTATCACTGGCTGATGTTCCTGCTTTTACTGTTACTCCAATTAACATTTTAGCACAAGCTGTTGCTGATAAGGTTAATGGATATGGTGTTCCTTTCTCACCTTTATTATTAATTGGAGTTATTGATAATGTTAATGGATTACTTGAAAGTGTTCCTTTTATCACACCTGTTGTTGTATCAAATGATAATGTTTCTGGTAATTCACCTGAACTGATTTCAAAACTTGTAGCTGGAGTGGTTAATGTTGGATAGAATGAATAATATATTCCAGCGATTAATGGAGTTGGTTGGGAATAACTAAATATTGTTGATGATCCACTAACTGCCGATACTGTAAATGGATAATTTACAGTATCGCTTCCATCTTTCCATTCACCCATTCTTAACAATTCACCTTCAATATAAACACTATATGTTCCTCCTGATTTAGCTGCACTGGTTATTGTTAATGTAGCTATACCAGTTGGCAAACACTTTGATTCTTTTCCTGTTGCGTAATCATTATATGAGCCTGATGCAATATTAACGAATGAAGCAGAAGCTGAATCAACTATAGTAATACCAACTTGTTTATTTCCTAATTCAAATGAAAAACTAACATACACTTTTCCATCTGCACATCCACCTATAGTAATCTGTACATCAACTTCTATTGAACCAGATGGATTACTACATTTTACTTTAATTGTACCTTCAAATGAATGACTTGGTATTCCTGTTATTGCACCTGTCATGGCATTCAGTTCTAAACCAACGGGTAATTTATCTTTTGTTGAATACCTCACATTTTCACCAGATCCTAATGTTGGAGTATTATCTTTCATTATTACACCAACAGTTCCAGTTATTGGAGTGTATGTTAAATTCATTGGTGGACTATAAGGATTTACTACTATTGATAATGCATAACTTAATGTTGATCCATCTGTATGTGTTGTTGTTACTGTATATAATGATGTTAATGCTGCTTTCTTTGGAGTACCAGATATTACACCAGATTTAGTATTAAGATTTATACCTTTTGGTAATGGTGGTTCTACATAGAAACTAGTATAAGAATCTTTTGATACTTGGAAGAATACTGGAGAATTATCAGCTATTTTCACATTCACTGTATAAGTTGCAACACTGTATTCATATGAAAATGAGGAACTTTCTATATGATATAAATTAGCTACAGGCAATTCTGTTTTGGGAATTATTTTACTTCCATATAGTTTTTCCCATTGAATACTAATAGCAGTCATAGCATTCAATTCAGTTTTCCAAAAATTTACTTGAATTGGATTTAAACCAGCTTCTAATCTAACTACACCTATTCCACTACTGAATGCACAACTTTGTAATGGAGTTATGATATTACCATTTATATCGAATCTAACACCATCCATTCCACTCACTGTAAAGGTATAACTTCCTTCTTCTGGAACATCTAAATAACCAACCCATTTAGCTGCAAATTGAAGAGAAAATTCACCTGATAATCCTGTCCAAATCTCAGTTGATGCTGCATGATAATAAGTTGGAATTGTTCTTTGATATTTCAACGAAAAACCACCTGAATCAACATCAATATAATTACATCCTAAATAATTACTGTATGTATAATAACTTCCAGTTAAGCCACTTAACAAATTATCTTTTGATAAATTCACTATGGTTATATAAATTGATGTTTCAATTGTTGTTGTATAACTTTCACATTTGAATGTGTATTTTGTTCTTTTAGAAGCTGTTGTTGGTGTTCCTGTTATTATAGCATTATCAAACACTAAACCATCTGGTAATGTATCTTTAGATATAAATTGAATGAAATTACCTTGAACATCTGGTACAATTCTTCCTATATCAACACCAATTATAAATACATAATCATTTGATGGATATGAATATACTGTAAGTAATTCTGGTGTATGAAACAATACAGAATCTGGAACATATTCAAAATCTGTAGCACCTGGTAGTTTCCATTGTAACATCATTATATGATCATTAATTCCTTGGTAATAATATAAACCAAATGGATGAGTTCCAGCTGACAATTGCTTTGTAAACGTTACAATTTCATTCCAGACATTATTTTTAGATACAATTGTGTCAAATGTATCAAAAAATATAGCAGCTCTATCATCACCTCTAAGTTTAAATTCATAACTTCCAGTTACATTCAATACAATATATCCTTTCCATTGAGCACAATAATATTTTGATCTTTTTACACTTGAACCAAATGTACATTCATCTTGTTTTACATTCCAGTTTGATAAATCTGTTGGACTATCAGCCCACTCATATTCGATTGTTCCATCATCTAAACCTCTCCATATTGCAAATATATCTGATGGAGGATCTCCATACACTTCTTTTGTATATTTACCAAATAATTTAGGAGTTAATATAACATTAAACACATTTATCTTTACATTGAATGTAATACTATTTACTGGATTGGAGGCTGTAATCTTTGTTGTGTAGTTGTGGACTGTGTTTGGAATACCTTTTATTATACCATCTTTAGATATTGTTAAACCATCTGGTAAAGATGAAGCTGTGAAATTTTGAACTTCAAAATTACAAGTTGGAGCAGATAGACTTATTTGAGTATCTTTAACTACATTTATATCACCAACAAAAACATATGAGCATTTTGTTAATTTTCCCCAAACTGTTATATGAATTTCAACATTAAAATAACCTCCTGTTGCAGATTTGAACTTGACTGTATAAATATTCTTTCTTAAAGGAGAAGTTGGACTTCCAGTTATAGCACCAGTTTGTTCATTAAATGTTAATCCAGTTGGTAAACCTGAATCAATTTCAGCTGCAATTGAAGCAGCTCCACTACTACTACATGTAGGAGTCATTGTTGTTGTTACATCAGTATATAAACCCAATACATATTCTGATTGAGGATATGAACAATCTGGAGCGTCACCTAAATCACAATTAGATAAATCCCATGCATCCCAAGATGGTGGATTTGTAGCCAAACAGACTCTAGTCTTTGTACCACTATAACCTTTATCACATTTTGTAGTTAACATCTCATTAACTGGCGTTTCTGGGAATGTATCAAATGCTGGACAAGATGGTAATGCTGTTTCTAATTCTATTGATGCTGTTATACTTCCAATTCCTTCATATGTATCACCTATAATTTGATATGTTTTACTTGGATTAATTGTGTCAGAGATAAATCCTGAAATAATGCCTGTTGTTGAATCTATTGATAAATCACTAGGTAGTGAAGGATTTGTTCTAAAATTAATTAT
This sequence comes from Proteromonas lacertae, assembly GCA_002245135.1. Lineage (NCBI taxonomy): Eukaryota > Bigyra > Opalinata > Proteromonadidae > Proteromonas > Proteromonas lacertae. The sequence goes on from NGBS01000871.1 coordinate 411,365, forward strand.
TGTTCCTTTCATTGTTGGTATTATTGGAGTAATAAATTGATTTACTTTTAAAAGAGCAACTTCTGGATATGTCAAAGATGGTTGAACAGAATTACATCCACTTAAATCAATAGCTCCCCAAGTTCCATCATCATTACACGTTCTTCTCATAATTCCTGCAACTCCATTTGTACAAATAGCCATTGCTGTTGAACCTGATTTGGTAGTTGGGAATGGATTACTTGCAGGACATAACAATACACTACAAACAGCTGGATAGAAATCAGAGAATGACATTCGATAGTCTCTTACACAACGTTGTGTGTAAGTATATTTCACTCTTTCATTATGAAATTTAATATATTGAAATGCCATTTTAGGTGCATTTAAAGCTTCAAATTTTACAGAAACTTGTCTACCAGTCCAAGCATATTCTGCAGTCTCTGCACCAGGCAATGCATTATCATTATCAACTCTATCTATTTCAACCCAAACATCGCTTGAAGTTCCTGTATATGTGTTTGTGCCATATATTGTCCATGCAGCTGGATCACGATTTACACAATCATTAGCTGTTACAATAAAATATGTATTAAAATATATAGCTTTTGTTAATTTTAAAACAAGATCTGCAACTCCTCCATTAGTGGTTCTTAAACCTTTTGTATTTTTATTTACATCAAAATAATAAGCGGAACATTCTGGACATGTATAATCTGTAGCTGTTGGCGCTGTTGAATCATATATAAGTTCAACATCTGCATTATTTGATACTGTCCCACTATACATTGTTTCACATCCTGAACCTGAATTACCAATCATTGCCATTCTTACTTGGAATGGATCAGATGCTGCTGTTGTAGTAGGTGCTTTATGAGTTTCAAATGCTATATAATTTTCACTGTTTGCAATTAATAATGAAGTAACAGCTACAATATTAAAATCTTTACCACCTTCTGTTCCACTTGTAGCTTGTGTTTGGTCAGTTACTGCTCCTTCTGGCATGTTGATTCTATAAAATTCTACACCATTTATATATCCAATTAAACCACCATCACTTCTTACTTTTATTGAGAAACTAGAATATTCTTCTAAACTAGCCATTGTGATTGTAGTTCTATAATACATTGATATACTTGATCTTTGAAAACTACCTGGTTTGGCTTTTGACCATCCTTTTTGACCAATTGCATTCCAATTTTGAGCAAATGTGTCACTATATTCCCAATCATGAGCTGTTGGTATTTCAATTGATAATACTGCTGTATATAAAGCTTCATCTCCACCTTTGAATGATAAAGTAGACATAAGCTCATCACGATTTTGAACTATTACATAACTATTTGAATCCCAAGCTACTCTATCAGTACTACCATAATATATTGAATATGAACCTTTCAGTATACATTCTGAATAAGTGGTTCTTGAATATGGTTTTACTCCTTTGACTGAATATGTTTCATTACCAAAACTATCAACTACTCTTAATGACATTTCTCCTGAACTTAATCCTCCATTAATTGTTATTCTAAATAACACATGATTCTCTGCACATCCTACTGTATGAGTGTAAATAATTGTAACTGGAGAACTTAAGACTTGACCATTTTTAGCTGTTATTGAAATTGTACCACTTGCTTTATCAACTTCACCAACTGTTCCATATATCAATCCAGTTGTACTATTCAAAGATAAACCAGGTGGAAGTTCAGTTGCTGAAAATTCTGTTACTGCATTTGATAATATCTCTGGATATAATTCATAATATTCACCTGTTACTATTGATATACTTCCACTTCCATATGCAATTTTTGGAATTCCATCAACATTTTTAAGATTCAATGTAATTATTGTCATTTGAGTATTTGACCATTTTCCATATTTTAACATTTTCTTTCCTTCTTGACTAATGATATATGTTCCTACCCTTCCTTGTCTTTGTGTAAATGTCACTGTTATAGTTTCAGTTGGAATACATTTTGAAAAACTGTAGTAAGTGTCATCTTGATGATTATCTTGAGAATATATTCTACTAGAAAAAGCATCAGTTATTAAAACTGTAAAATCTCTTCCATAACCAGTAATATAAGCAAATTGTAAAAAATAAGAACCTTCATTACAACGACTAATTGTTATTGTCACACTTCCATCCTTACTACCTAATGCATTTGTCGCTGTTACTTTAATCACTCGATTTGTTACTGATTCTGTTGGTTTTCCAGATATTACACCAGTAATGGAATTAATTGATAAACCACTTGGTAATTCACCTTCACTGATTTGAACAGTATAATAATTACCATCTATTACTGGAGTTATTTCTAAATATGTATCTAATGCACCTGTTACTATTGGAGGGTTGAATGTAACTGATGTAATTTCTTGATATGATTTGTAGGATAATGTCATTCTACTTTGTAATTTCACATTTTGAGATGCTTCTGCTATTATGGTAAAGAATGTCGGTTCTAATGATTCTTCATCTGCTGTTATAGTTCCAGAAATACATCCTTTAGTTGCTGCATCTTCACTAATTATTAATCCAGCAGGTAATTCAGGAGAAGATGAAAACTTCACAAATACACTTGTATCACTCATTCCTTGATAAATTGGACAGTTTTGTGGTATTGCAACATTCTTTATATATTCGGCAGTTTCATAATTGTAACTGAATGAATATCTTGGCATACGTAAGAAATAAGCATCAGGAATTGGCGTATTTGCAATTCCAGCAGTTGTACATTCCCATTGAAGCTGAATACTCTTTAAGGCGTTTCCAGTTGATTTCCAATAGGTTATTTCTATATCATTAAAACCAGTGACTAAATTAACAGTTCCTGTAACATAAAACATGCCATTGTTACCACAACCAGATGTTTGAATTACTATTTTATTACCTATTTTGATTCTAATACCACCGTATGTTGTTGATGTTATTGTATAACTGCCACTAACATCAGCTTTTAATACACCAGTCCAAACAACAGTAAATTGATTAATAAAATCACCACTTAAGCCTTCCCATGCTGCTGCACTAAATCCTTTAGGTAATACTTTATCAAATCTTCTAAACTTCAAAGTATCATAAAATGAAGAGATTTCACGATAATCACATTCTCTCTCTGGTGATGAATAATACAAACCATCTAAACCAGCAGCCATATTAGCTGCTGAATTTTCTAATACTTGAATAGTAATAAAATTTGTTATTGTATAAGATGAATCCCAATTCTTCATTGAGAGTGCATATGGTTGAGCAACAGCTATCTCAGTTGGTTTTCCACTTATCTTACCCCAATTATCCATTCCTAAACCTTTTGGTAAATCAGGAACTGATGATAATTCATTCATTAAACCTGTTACAACTGGTGTTAGAGTTTGTTCCTCACCTTTAATCATTAACATATCTAAAGTTCTCCATTCAACATATTGTAATGGCGGAGGCATGGCTTTTGCACCATTTGCAGTTGACATTACTGAGACTTCACTTTCTCCAGCTCTTTTCCATTTTACATAAAATGTACCTGAATTCTCCAAATTCTTTCCTATAAAGCTAATGAAATGAGTTCCTCTAGACAATGTTTCTGTTGAGGTAAGCTTTTCATTCCAAATAGTACCATATTTCCATACTCTATTCATATTATCAAGATATACCCATGCTCTATCATCTATATTTATCTCAAAATATATTTCTTCTGTTTCTTCAGTTACTTCAAAAGCTACAGTAAAAAAATAATGCAATTGCGCTGTCTTTAGGTTTGGTCCACATTGAATAGTATTTCCTCCACATTCATATTGAGCTGTATTTAGCTTCATTGAGTAAAAAACAACTTCTCCATTTAATATACTATTCACAATGTCTTGTTTTATATCATCTCCTCTATCTGAAGTTTCTATAAAAGACAGAGGAAGCATTGAAGGAAATTCAGCAAATCCAACTGTTTTCAAGTTTAAAACAATGCTAGTACCAGATAAACTTATAACCATATTATAAGTCGTTGCTACACCAGTAGCTACTCCAGATATTAAACCACTTGATGGATTTAATGAATAACCAGGAGGTAAAGTTGACGTGGTTGTGAATGTTCCAACGACTTTTTGTTCACATTTAGGTGGTTGAATGATGTAAAACTGACCTAAAGGAACTGGAATGAATGATGTAGTGCCATAACTACAGATCTGATACTGTGCATGGCAAGATAATAGTGCTAAGATTGATATAATTTAAGAATTATACATATAACAATAAGCAAAACAGACTTACAGATCATTTCAAAGTTATATCTTTTTATTGATGACGAGCTTAGAATAGATCCTTCTAGAACATTTTTTGTAATTAGTGACGTGGCACTGCTTCAGCACTTCAGATAAAATAAAATCTTAAATATGCTGATTTTACGCTTTGTATCATTTCTGTACTAACTCTTTGATAAATTACTGAATTAATTCCCCAAAAAATAGTGATTTTACGTTTATATAATGGCATATTAAATCATTCTTTGTTTATTTTCTTTTTGATGGGAAAATAATCAAATAATTCAGTGAAGAAGGATAAATAGCTTTTGCAGCTGTTTGTTACTGGCATTAATGACTTTAGTAAAATTATTGGACTAAAGAAATGTCTTTTTTATGTATCAGGTATAGTTAATTAACTATTTCTAAATTAAAATACACATATATTAGAATAGTGATAAAATTCATATTAAATTAATACATTCTTCAAATTATCATCACCATTTTCTCTTCTTCTAAATATGTACAAATAAATATAAATATTATATACTTATGATCTTCAGTATAACTTCCTTCAGTTGTCCATTGCATACTATCACTCAATTTACCTTTATTCTCATTCCATCGAAGTTCAGTTTGAAGTGTAGAAAACCATTCATTATTTATACCACCTTTTTGATTTTTTTCATCCTGATTACTAATTGAAGAAAGTGGATAACTAGACACAGATATATAAATACAATCACCACGATGTAATTCACAACATTGTTTACCATCAGATATTAACAGTGCTTCACCTCTTGCTTTGGATGGTATATCTATTCTTAACGAAACAGGATCAGGTAAAATCATAGGTCTGAATGAAAGACTATGTGGACATATGGGTGTCAATAGCATTCCTGGAACAGCAGGATGAACCATACTGCCACCAGCAGAAACAGAATAAGCAGTTGAACCAGTGGGTGTTGCTATAATAATACCATCTGCAAATATTTTTGTAACTTTTTGGTCATAGAGAAAGCAGTCTAAATCTACCATTGTTGTTCCTTTTCTTTGTATTGTAAAATCATTTAGACATAAGAAAGTTTCACTTACACCTTCTATGTCATATGCTGAACTATTTCTTTCAGTGGGTGATGGTGATGGTGATGGTAATAATAGATCATCGTTTAATGATATATTCAAACCAGACTAGTATATAAATATAATAAAAAGAAAATTAATAATATATATAAAACAATTAAGAAATATAAAATATAAAATATAAATTATATACAAAATCTATTGTATCACTTCTAATAGTTGGAGGTATTGCCCTATTCTCATTTCTTACCACTTGTGCTAATAACCTCGTTCTCAATGTTATACAAACTGATTCATGTAATGTATATTCTATTGCTCTAATATAATCTTTAACATTATAAGGAGTTAGAAAACCACCAACAGAAGAAGTACAAAATCCTAATACTGGAGGACAATGTTCTGGAAATAAAGAAGATAAGTGACAAAGAGTACTATCTCCACCTATTGTTATGGAGAAATCAATTAAATGTGCTAATTGTGAACCATCTTCATAAGTATGGAACATATGTAACTCTTCGTATTTTTCTGGTATTATATACACTGTTACACCTTTACTTTCTAAATATCTACCTATTTTTATAAAATTATCGTTTGAATTTCCTCTTCTTGTTTTTTGAAATAACAACACAGTTTTTGGCTGTCCTTTCCATCTTAGTTTAACTGCAGTATAAGATTTATGTGACATATATATTAATGTTCCGGTCAATATGGTAGTTTCACTAGATTCATTAGAACCACATTGTACTAAACTGAATTGAGATTTTGGGACTGTAGGAGTTGTATTACTACGTTCAGGAGAGTCTGAAAGATTGTCTATTGAGTTATTCTGCTTATCCAACTTATTCTTCCATGCATCCCTTTCTTGTCTAACTCTTTTTTCTACATAACGCAGACGTTGTATTCTTGTATTTATTTCTTGAATTTGGTTCTTTAAATCTTCTTCAGAGTTACATTCATTCTTCCATTCTGGTTTAAATGGTTCTACTTCATCTCTAGGTGTACTTACCATAGGAGATATAGATTTATCATGGGGAGGGCTTAACATTATTATGATTTTTAATTTTGGGGGTTTCAAATTTTAATGAAAAATATTCTCAAAAACCATAAGATATAAAAAAACCTATATACAACATTGAATGCAAAAATAAAATAATATTAATGTAATAATTTAGTTATCTGACTTGTCATTTTCTTTCAATTCTTCATTAGGAGTTCCATCGTTACTATTAAACTCCAGCGACTTTACATCAGCTTCAGTGTCATTCTTTTCTATCCAAGTCTCAAATAAGGGATCTTGATGATTAATCTCTTTTTCAGGATCTGCTTCAGATAAAAGGTACAAAATAATTTCTTTCATATTCTCTAAATCAGAAGGTTGTGTATTTTCATCTTTTGATTTTTCTAAGTATATATCTTCTGCAAATTGAATGGCATTTCCTCCTGTTAGTTGATATGTCATATGTAAAAATCGTTTCTATTCATATATTATCATAAAAAAAATAAATAATACTGCTCCAGCTTCCATAATCATCTTAATACATTCTAAATTCTCACCTTTAACAGCATAATACAACACATTATATTTATCATAATTCAAAGCACAAGAATCAGCTTTATTTCTCAACAATACTTCCACTACTTCTGAATATCCCTTCAAACAACTGATCATCAAAGGACTCATGTCAGAAGTCTTACAGAATTGATTTGGTTGAATTCCTTTCACTTCTAACAGTGAATCTATTATTTCAGGCTTGTTTAATTTACAGGCTATATAGAGTAAACTGCCTTCAAAATCCATTCCCTATTTGAAATATATAAAATAATATATATAACAATATACATGATAAACTCCAACTCCAGATATATTTGGATCTGGCATTGCTTGTGCCAATTTCATTATAATTTCGTTACTATAATTCTTATACAAAGCAATATGAGCTGGTGGTGGTGAACAAGATGGTGTATATAAAATACAATTATTATCAATAAAACTCCAACCTAAATATTCATCATTCAATAAAGCAAAATGTAAAGGTGAAAAATTAAAAATATTATCAGTTTCTGTGTCTTTTTCTTGACAAATTGCATTTACATTTGCTCCAGCTTTGATTAATGAAGTAATCATCTTATATGCAAGTGTAGGTGATGTAATATAACAAGCATTGTGTAAAACTGTTTTTCCACCATCCAACACACTTTTTACACCATCATTAGTTAAACCTAATAAATATTCACATAATTTATATTTTCCCAACCATCGCTTATTCTCATCATCACATTTTACACACCACTGTGGCATGTTTTCATCTTTGTATCTATCTGGTAGTGGTATTCTTCCTATTACTAAATGAAGAGGTAATATTCCACTGGATGTGATATAAGTGGATAGTTTTGAATCTGATAATGGTTGTAATATGATTTCTCTTGGAGATCTCAAATTCTATATATAATATACTATAATATATATATTATACTCTATATTTATATTCAAATATTTCAGCTATTTCATGTTCTTTCTTTTCCTCTTGAGTTAATCCCAAATTAGAATTATCATAAACAGGAGTAAATACTCCTCTCTTTTCACCATTCTTTACTAATATCTTTACAATATCAACAATATCATTCTCATCACCAGTTTTACCTACAATTCTTCCAAAACAAGCACAATGAATGGGTAAATAATGATCAACATCTTGAATATTCACATCTGCACCATAATCTAATAACAATTTAATAACAGGAACATGTCCTAGACTTAACGCATAATGTAAAGGTGTACAACCGTATTTATCCACTTTATTTATCTTAGCACCACAATCAATCAATTCTTTTACTGTATCTGTTAGTATTGTTGGTGGATTATTTGATTCTTTACCTTCTGTATTGATTATACCATTACTTATCCATTTTAATCTTGTATTGAGTGTAACTCCTTTTATTAGCATATGAAGTGGGAATAATCCATCAGAATCAGCTACATTTGGATCAGCACCAGCTTTTAATAATGTTAATACCATTCTTGAATTACCAGTAATGGATGGAATATTACTATCTTCAACACCTTCAAAATGTTTGATTTGTAAATCTTCTACGGATTGATTATCTGGAGAAACAATGGAGAATTTGATCAACGGATCTCCACTAACAGTTACACTATTAACATCAGCTTTACCTTCATTGATTAATATATCAACAATATTATCATAACCTAACGATAAAGCAGTCATTAATGGACTAACACCAGTTTTATCACTAATTGAAACATTACCATGATTTTGTATCAATAACTTCACTAATTCTTCATTTCCTAAGTTTACAGCACAATGTAATGGAGTAGATTCTGGAATATTCCATACTTCATATTCTTTCACTTTATTTAAAACAATTGTCCAATCATCTTCCATTGGGCCAAATACACCAGCTGGGAATGATGGTTTTTGTAATGAAGATGGTGATATTAATGAACCATCTAAATTGTCTTTACCTTTTTGACTGGTTTGCCTTGCTGTTGCTGGTTTTGAATTCCTTTTTTGTTTTTTATTCCCTGTATCAGCAGGTTCTGCTTCTACTTGTTTCAATGTCTCTGGTGGATTTGCTTTTAGTTCTGTTTTATGTACACCTCTTGTGATTAAATATATTGCATTTCTTTTAACTCTTTCTAAAAATCCATCAACATCGTCTATTTGAATATTTGCATATTTCAAAGGTCTATAATCTAATATGGATATGAAATAATTCAATATTCCATCATCTAATATTTTGTATGTAATATTATCTTTCATATACAATAATAATGCATCTTCTTTATCATCACATACACAAAGTGGTTCAAATAAATTCAATGCTTTTATTAAATAGTCAATCTTATTACAAGGATTCTTAAATAATCTTGTAATTACATTTAATACATTAGACATTGTATTTCCTTGTACTGTACTCAATTCAACCAATTGTTTTGCATAATTTTCATTCAATTCATCACATTGTCTTTGATACTCAGCATCAATCTGAGCTTTTTCTTCCTCAGTATATTTCTTAGGATAAACCAATTCAGGTTTATTTTCTATTGTTGGTACTTCCACAGCTTGATGATTCAAATTATACATCACGAACAATATTCCATCAGGTAATAAAATCATCTCTTTTAAAGTATCAATTGCATATAATATACCTTTCTCATTATCATCATTAATTGGTAATAAAGCTACTGTAGTTAAATAAGGAATATGTTTTAATAAAGTTCTAGAGGAAAGTAAAGATGGTGGTTCTTGTGTCAATGTTGGATCAACTTGAGAAGCTTTCTTTCCTTTTGCATTTTCATTTTCTGGGATTGGATTTTCTAATGGTTCTTCGATATATTCATTTCCACCTTTTGATAGATTATTAATCAATTCCATTGATAGTGTAAATAGTGGACAATGTTCAATGAAATTTACAGCACTGGTAGTTTGAATTTCATATTTCCACTCAGGTGAGATATTTTTCATCCACTGGATAATTACATCAACTAATGGATATGGTGTAACGGATGCATTTGTAATTACTGAAGAATCTTTTCCACCTGCACCTTTTTTCACTTCTTTTTTTGGTGCTTTTGGCTTTTCTTTTTTTGGCTTTGGTTTTTTCGCACCACCTCCTTTTCCTTGATTTGCTACTATCAAATCATCAATTTCTGTATCTGATTCATAATCTGTTTCAACGTAATCATCAATATTGTATGGAGATATTAAACCATTTCTGAAGTAGAAATGTGCTTTAGGTGAAAAACAAATGAGATAATTTAACTATAAATTATATATATATATAATTAATATACTGTTTTTATAATTGAAATGTAAATATTATAATGTAATGGTGTTAATGGTTCTAGTGGATTCTCTAGTGTAACATTTGATTCAGATTGCTCCATTTCTTTACATTCTTCTCTTTCTATTCCTTCATTTACTTTAACTTCTTCATTTAATCCATTATCATCTTTTTTCTCCTCTCCTTCAGTTGATTGTTTTGATTCTTCTACTACTAGTGGTGGTTCTATTTTTGTTTCTTCACTGTAATTTTGATTATTATTATTATTAATCTCTTCATTTTCTTTATTTATTTCATCTTCAATTGGATATACAGGTAATAATACTTGTAATAAAACAGGAATAATATCAGCAGAGATTATAACAGAGGCATTATCTTCATTCTTTATTATTAAATACACAAATCTACAAATTCTACACTTCATATCCAAATCAGTTTGCTCACTTTCCAGTAAACTTCTTATTAAGTTTACATTTAAATATGGAATTTCCTCACCTTTTAAAATTGTTTGAATTTCTTCATCTGTTGATGGTTTTACAATTGTATGAATTTTTACTTTTTCTTTTTCACATTCTTCATTTTCTTTACTCTCTTCTCCTTCATTATCTTTCTTTTCTTCTTCTTCTTCTTCTTGTAATGGCTTTTCTGTTGATTCTACTGTAATATTTTCATTCATTTTACTTTCTTCTTCTATTCCATAACCATCATCATCATCAATCTTTCCTTCTTCATAACCATATTCTTCTTCTTTTCTTTCTTCTTTTTCTGCTTCTCTATTCTCATTATTATTCAATAACATTTCTTCTTCTTTTTCATATTTACATAATAAAGTTAACAACACTTCAATCTTATTTCTAATCTCAAAATCATTATCTTTCAATTGTCTTAATAATACCTTCAACATTCTCGCATCTTTTGCTATATCTCTTACCCACTTTCTTGGCTTGAATAATTCAATTAATCCATCTAAAACTCTATGAAATAATACACTACAATGTTTTGAATTTATATTTTCAATTAAGCGGTTAATTTCACGTAATAATCTAAATACTATTTTCTTTAATTTATCATTTTCACTTTCTGGAACTTCTTCTTCTACTTTTCCTTTCTTTTCTTTCTTCTCTACTTTTTCAGACTCTTTAGTTTCATTTTCTTTACTTTCTTCTTCATTTGGGTTTGGATTGTTTGAATTATCAACTAATTCATTTGGTAATACAGTACAGAGTGTACTACAAGTTGTATTAACTGCCCAATAACTCCATTCTAATAGAATATTAAAATTGAATATTTCTTTTGGAATTCCAAGGCTTGCTGCTGATTCAAACTCTTCATCATTATTACTCTTTAAATCATCTTTTAGACTTTTCTTTGATGCATTCTTTGATTTTTGTGATTTCAACGTATCTGTGGATTCTTTTTTGTTCATTTTCTTACCTCCTCCATCTTCTTCTGAATAGATAATATTGCCATTATCATCACGAGGCAAGTCCATAATTGGTATTTGTTCAATAAAAGATAGTCTAGATCGTCTAATTGCAGCAACATAAATGTCAAACACGTTTGAAATTTGTGGATGAGATTCTTTATACTGGCAAATACCATCCAGTAGATATAATGCAATTCTATTCTCATCACTTACTTCTTCTGGATTTGGGTAAAATTTTGATAGGTAATTGGAACACTCAGGATTACTATACATAATCTCAAACACTTTGGGAGTATATTCTAATAATTGGGTATTTTGAGTATTTTTTTCAGTTGGAGTTAAATAGTATAACGTGTGTAATGCATTACTTCTCACTTCTTGATTTTCATTTCCTAAGTGAGTTGTCAATGAATAAACTGGATCTATTATTTGTATAGAATATAATCAATATATATACCACTTTTTATAAATATATTCTCAGTATATTTTGCTCTTTTCTCATCTTCTTCTGGTGGTAATTTATACACAGACTGCATAACAAATTTAATGCATCTTACAGCAGCAACTTGAACTGCAGGATCTTCATCATTCAAAAAGGCTGAAAACCTTTCACATCCTTCCCATTTTGTAGTAGATTTCTCACCTTCTGTCATAACTTCTAAAGCTAATTTTAAAGGCTCTGGATGAAGGGATAACAGCTCTGCAAACTTCAAAATTACTGATTTAATAATTTCTGGTTTCTAATAATATAATACTTTTGGATATACATTATTTGGTCTTAAATTATTCAAAAGAGTAGGTACACTATTATCAGTATTGATAAAATCTAGATTGACTTTTTTAATTGCATCGGTTAAAATATCTGGCTTTGTAGATCTCAAGCATTTGCCTAATTCTTTAAGTTGCTCCTTAGATGATACCACTGTCTTTGATTTATTAGGCATTATTTAAAGAATTAATAAAAAATAACGATTAGAAACTCCTATATTTTTGAAATTGTATTGGTGTGTATTTTTCTTTTTCTTTTTTATTCGTCTAAATATATGGATAATAAGTCTTCAAAAACATTAGAACAGATATATTCTTACAAATTTTTATATTTTTATATTCCTATTGTATTTTTACAGCTATGACTCATTAGTTTATTGCCTGGATTATAGGCTTTGGATTTAGTATGTACGCACGTGCATGGGAGTTTTATATAATTTTAACAATTATAGCATTTGTATTGAACAATCTGTTTTTATACTTTAGTTAATATATGCATTAATATACAGAGATTGCTTTCATCCACATTATCAAGTTCCTCTGTTTGCTTATATGCGAGTATATATTTTTGCATTTTAATTCTACGTTTAGAGTGAAGAAGAAAGTGGATCTATGGTAGATATACTTGACAATACATTTGATACTCCTACACCTACACCTAGGCCTGATGAAGCAAATCACAATAAAAGAAATCAATTTAGTGAGAGAACTGACGAACTTGTAGTTAATAAGTCACCATCTAGCACTACATCAGAAGATTTATATAATGAGATGATTAAAAAGTATATTCACTCTTTCTATACAAATATTAGAAACAGCCATTTAATAGCTACTAAAAGATTGAATAATAGAAAGTTTTCTATTCATGGTGAACAATTAAAACGTATTAAAGATATTGCTTTATTGTATGATTAGAAGAATTACAAAGAGATAATCAAGATTGCCCTTGTGGATCTGGTTTGAAATACAAAGATTGCTGTAAATAGATATAGTTTAATCAATTTAACGATTGTTTTTAATTTAAAACATTTTTCTCTTTTTTAATTAAAAAATACCCAGTTAAAATAATATATTCGTTTTGAAAACCAACGAGGCTTAAATTGTATTTAGACACGAACAATGTTGAAACACATGAAACGACTATATTTAAAAAGTGAGTCAACACAACGATATATGGACAGATATTACTTTTTTCTTCTATTTTTGGTGATAGTTGGTGTGAATTGTGATGGTTCTGGAGTTTCTTTGACAATTGATATCAGTATGTTTACAGAAGACATAGCCAAAGATGTGTTGCTTTTAGATTATGGTGTAGCTGATAAGGAAATCATCAGATTAGCAGGAGCTGTAGCAATTCCAGATAACATGACATTTGCTAGTTTTTCATGGTGGACTGATGAAGCAGAAGATTATACAGAAAAATATGAGTTCATAATATCTCCAGTAGATCCAACACTTCTGATGGGATATTTAGACATTCCAATGAGTGGATATGTTCCAAAACAACAACAAAAGTATAAATATGTTTTTATTGATAATAATGAATAGATGGATGTTTAATATGAGATGTTTAAATAAAGTTGGTGAATCTCAAAAAGTAGAAATTGCTTTACAGTTGAGATTATGGACTCATGATGGAGTAAGAGAATATAGTGGAGTAAATGTGAAACCATCCAAAATATGTAATCATATTGATTATCCTGCTTGTACAATATATCCCAAAACAAAATTAAGTACAAGAAAAACCTTGACAATAACCACAATCGATATGTTTGGTGAAACAAATGAAGCCAATGATATTGAAAGAATCAAAGATGTATATTATTCATTACAAGATACAAATACAATAATCTCAATTCAAAATGCTCCAAAACATCTACAAGAATTATTTATTCTAAACACATTTAATAGTTATAAATATCACATTGCAATGCCAAGAAGTGATGAAAACTCAAAAGATGATAATGGCTTATTAATATTAAGTAAATATCCAATAACAATTTGTAATTATATAAATCTGGGAGTAGATGAAGAATATAATCGAATTTATGGAGCAGTGATAAGTGGAATAGATATAGGAAGTAATCGAATAGTATTTTTAATCAACAGTATATTGCCAAATGATGAAAGTAGTTATATAGCTAGTTTAAATGATTATTTAATAAAGATTGAAAATGAAGTGAGTAAAACAATAAAAGAATTTAAAAAGAATAATGAAGAATATAATATAATGACAATCTACAGTGGAGATTTAGGTCAAGACAGTGGAACAATGGATGAACAAACTGATGCTTATTTAAGTTTATTAGAATTATTAAAAGCAAATGATTTATACAATACAAGTGGTGATAATCGATTAATAACTGATCATTTAAAACATATTCGAAGTGAATTTTTATTGAGAAGTAATAATGAAGAATTCTTTAATAATGAAATTCAAATTCGAAGTATTTCAACATTGAATATAAGTAGTTCAATTAGTGTAGACTATAATGAAGAAGAATTTTTATTAGCAACTCCAAACAGTGGTTTAAGTGTGACTTTTGAATTTTGGCCAATTGGAACTAATAATGATGAAAGTAATATTTATATGGAATTTGGATTGAAGAATATGATATTGTTATTGTTGATGGTGTTATTGTATTTATAAGATTAATTATAAAGTAAATGATTATATTGCACATTGTTTGTTTGTATATATTCTTCGATATTCTCTAATAACTACTTCAAATATAAACAATTTGTAAAAGATTTGCACAGTTTGTATCATTTATTGTAAATATTTGTATACACATATTATTTGATTTAATTATTCATTTTGTATAACTATACAATGAATTGTTCTTAACAATTTGAATAATGAAAGAAAAAATAGTATTACCACAATATCAGTTATTTATCTTCTTACACCATCCTAACTCAAGTATAACTATAAAAGTGTTTATGCCATAATTAATTAAATAAATACACACACAAATATATATATAGTATTTAATTAGTTTTAGTACAACTATAATGACTTATCTTACCATTTGGTTGTCTACTAAAAATCACATCTCTACCAATAGATTTACCACATATTGAACACTTAGTATTTTCATCAATCAAAAATGATGATCTTTTCTTCGAATTCAATAATAATGAATATCTCAAATACTCCATTCTTTCTAATTGCAACACAATTTTACCTGTTCTTAACTGATGAATATGATGAGGTATAATTTTTATAAGGTAATTCAAAATATCATTCGTTTCGTAATATTCAGGTAATGTAGAAAGCAAATAAATTGGATCAATTATAGTGAAATATTTATTAATAATATTGATGACTTCATCTTTATTTTCTTTAGTATTTGATTCATATAGTATAGAGAGAAATATATTAAACGGTTCAGAATCATTTATATCACTAATACAATAAGTTTCGGCGAGTTTAAAATCGTGTAAGACATTGATATCATATTCTAAGGCTTTTTTATGTTCATGATGCTAATATAATATATATATATATATACTTTATAGTGTATCAATCCAATTTCATAATACAATTTATGATTTTTCAATTGTTCAATTAAATGATTTGAATTATAACAATTACAAACATGTATGAAATTGATTAATTTACTTCTAATTGTACCAACTTCACCACTTTCTTTACCAGGAATAAGATTATGATTATCTATTGAAATAATAAAGATATATATATATATATATATATATATATATATATATATATATAATACATAATTCTATATTATTCTTTTGAGCAGATTCTGTTAATTGTTTTGCATAAATATCACCTAATTCATTGGATAGTACTTCATCACTGTATCTTTGTTGGACTAATAAATACTCCAAATACTTATATAATATATCATTCTTTATAAATTCATTCAAAATGTTGTTTATTATTGATAATATTGTGTTGATATATGTATCTGAGAGTGGAATATCTGGATTTGTATATATCTAAATAATAATAATAATAATAATATATACTGATAATGTTTCATTTGGATTTTTTTCCAATACCCAAGGGCTATAATCAATAATTAACTTGGTATTTTTACAATTCTTTAAATAAGTAATTGTATCATTTATTCCATTATAGTCTTTTTGAATATACTCTCCTGTACCAAGTTTTTTCCATATATTTAATGCATCTTCACTTTTACCAATTGTACAGTAATAATGGCCTAACTCATTATAACACTATTAAATTAAAATTATTAAAAGTTAATATATATATATATATATATACTTGATTATCCAACAAGTATTCAATCACATCATTCGGTTGGCAATACAATTTCTTTGATAATAACGAATAAAGTTGTTTAGGATATATCATATGAGTGACTTTAACATATACCAAATCAATAATTGGAGCTAAATCAACTATCTTTATATACTTTTCTCTATTTTGTTCAATCATATTATGAAACCCAATATAACTATCATTTAATATTTCTTTTATTTTTGGATGATTTGGTGGATATGAATCTATAGATTGTCCTGTTCTTTGTGCACATTTTGTTCTTGCTATTGTGATTATATCATTCGTTTTTCCTGGAACTAATTCTTTCTTTATATGAATAGGATTATAATCGTATAATTTGTTGTATAAATTAGGATAATAATATAATATTTCTTTTGGATCTATACTGGATTGTGTAAAGTGATTAAATGCTTCTTTTATATTCACTGAATAGAATAATGATAAACCTGCATTCATGTGAAATTGAGGTAATTTTGTTGGCTAAATATATTAAAAATAAATAAAATAAATGTGAAAAATATACTGCATCTGCTGGTGTTAATACCAATTGTAATAATTCATAAGCTTCACTGATATTTCCTCTTCTTAATAACATTTCAATTTGAGCATCAACTGGTAATGGTTGGAATATCATAATTCCGCCACCTGGAGCTGAGAGAAGTATATATTTCCTATTTGAATTCTTTATATCACTATATGTCATAATTCCATCACTTAATATACAATCTGTAGGTACAGTAAACTATAAAATGAATAAATAATATTTTATACAGTTTGTACCAATGTTTGATCAACAGCTGAATGTAATATAACAGAAGTTGAACATAAACTGAAAATATAGGGGTTACAATAACTCATTTGTAACGGATAGTCTCTATTAAATACAATAGTGTTCTTTGGAGCAGGAAATCCTTCATTATTCATATATACACATGTACTAGAGCTAATGCTAAATATAGTCTCATCTTCACTAATAGTTTTTACACACAATGGTTGTTTACTATCTAAATAAGCGTCAATCATTTGAGGTTTGCTTTGCATCATTGTATTGATCATCCAATAATTGTGTTTGTTTATATAAAACAATGTATTTCCTGACCATACTATTTGATTGGGTGATGTTATTGTATCTGCTATACTATGCTCTTGTGTCTGTTGGAATAAGTTTCTTGTATAATCTAATAATACTAACTTCTTTTTTATTGCTAAACAAAGTCTTGGAGTTGGTGAATCTTTCATATTATAAGCAAAAGCGGTTACATTCTTATATTTTAATCCCAAAAATGTTTCTCTGTTTGTCTCCATACTCCATGTTTGAGGAACACCATCACATATTGTCAAATAAGAGTTTACTGCAGTCATTACACAAATATGAGAGACTGGTTTCTTTGAAGATATTGAAAATATAACTGGCTCTTTACTAGTATATTTTGCCTAAACTAATGAATAATAAACTTATACTGATTCACTAAATGTAGGTGGAACACTCTGTATAATTCTAAAAATGCATAAATGACCTTTTTCACATCCAACATAAACATCAAATGTCATATCATCAACAGCTATTGAGAATATAGTGTGATTAAGTAATACCATTATAAGCAAAGCATGTAATTCTACCAGGAATTGATTTATAATCAATAAGCTGTTCTAATTTAAACGCTTCTCGAGTGCTTTCCATAGATTTTGAGAAAGATCGGATAACTGAACATCAAAAAGCTTTGAATTATCATCATTTTTTCAAAGTTATATTTTTCATATGACTCAAGGAATGTTATTTGCTATGCCTCTCATAGTTATCAATATGGGAGGTGAAATGACCTATATTTTGGAACAACGTCTTCGAGCACAAAAGATATCACCAGATAAGAGCACAAAAGGTATATTGTTGATATAATAATCACATGTAGTTCTTGCTGATGTTGTAAAAGCAATGTACAATGAAAAATTCATGAACGAATTGTTTAAACCACAAACTGTTTATTCCAATCACAGTACAAGACAAATATTCAGTAGATTAGCTCATTCATCAATAATGCGTTTAAATACTGCAAGTATGGAAAAATTGTACGATTTAATGACAATGGGTTTTAAATATCAGTTATTAACAATCCCTCATCCACGACATTTATTAGATGTGACAATCAACCACATGAACACCATAATGAACATCATAAAAGGTGAAGCAAAAATCGTATCAGTGGTAGAAGCAAGCAAACAAAGATTCATCAAGTTGTACAATGATTTCACAGATGGAGATTTTTATATGTTAAAGCATGTATTATGCAGATTCTTCCAAGGAAGAAGAGTTAAAGTATCTCTATTCTTACAAGATCATATCCAAAATCTTGACGGTTCTATCATATTAGACGCAAGTGGACAATTACCAAAAGGTACTGATGTTCCTGGAACAATTCGTCATTTTACTGCTGATGGTAAATCCAATGGAACTTCAACAATTCAAATTATCGATTCTGAAAAAGTTCAACCCTATAAGAACTTAACTACCACATTAGGAGGTAATTTATATTCTAAAGAAAGAAAACCAGCAGCAGCTGATAAATCTAAAGGAGAAATGAAATTGAAAAAACCAACTGAACCTGTTGAAGAACCAACCATTATATCTGAATCAGGTAAAGCTGAAATGAATTTATTGGCTGATCTGATTGGTACAAAAGATGCAGCTGGTGATAAAGTGCATATCGACTTATTCGCAGCTAAAGATCCCTATGGAACAAAAGGTGGAACTGATAGAACAGCTGATATTATCTTAATTGATACAGCTGAAGGTAAAAAAGCTGCTTGTAAGGAGTTAGAAAAGTTATATGGTATGAATATCGAAGAAACTTACGATGAGAAGGTTGATGATGATGATTTATTGGCTTTGATGGATTCTGCGAAGTAAAATATGTATAACTAATAAGATTATGCTTTTATTCATTTTACAGAAGATTTTTTGTTTGTTTTTACATAAAATGATGTAAAAAGTACCATTTTTATGTAATTACGTTTTTATTCAAAATGAGCAATTTAAATGGGAAAATTAAAGTTAAAATTCATCTTAACAGCGAATTATATGTACATGAAGTGGATAAAAATATAACAGGGAGTGATCTTTCTGCATTTATATGTGTATAAACCTATTTATTTATCTATAGAGAATTTTTAATGCTACTAAAATAATAGCAACATGTGAACAACAAAGCATTCCAAATAGTTCACTGTATGATTATTATCATAAGAATGAGTTGGATATTTATGTTAGTGTATTACATTCATACAATCAACAATATTTAAATCAACAACAGTATTTTAATCCAATGCAACAACGAAATTTACAGTATCAGCCACCACCACCGTTGCAACATCCCCAACCACCAAAAACAGACTCGCAGCAACAAATTTTATATCAACAAAACTATCCACCAACACTTCAACAACAACTAATTAAAAGTCACACTCAACCTCAACCTCAATTATATACTCCACAACAACAAGCTGTTCAGATGCAGAGGCAAAGTTCATTTCAAACTAATCAATATCAACAACAACATTTTAATCAAGAAGTATCTCCTCCACTTCCTCCACCTCCACCTCCACCTCCGCCTCCTCTACAACAACCTCCACCTCAAATGCAAAGACAAAATTCCTATCAAACAAATCAATGTCAACAACAATATTATCAACAACCTGTAACAAATTCGCAATTAGCTTCTGTTGCTCCTCCTCCTCCTCCTCCTCCTCCTCCTCCTCCTCCACCACCACCACCACCACCACCACCACCACCACCACCACCACCACCACCACCACCACCAATTCAGCAACAACCACAAATACCACCACAACATATATATTCTCAAACTGAACCACAACCTCACCTATTACAACAGATAGAAAGACAGAATGTATTTCAAAGAATTCAATATCAACAACAATGTCAACATTATTCTCCACAAACACTTCAGCCTCAACCACAGATGCAAAAACAAAATTCCTTACAAGGAAATATATTTCAGCAATATCCACAGAATATACATCAATCACACTACCAGCAACAACAGCAACTGCAACAAAATCTACAACAACTAAATATCAATAAACAGATAGATCAACATCCTCCACCTCCTCCACCTCCAAATCAACCACAACAATTACAACAACTTCCAATAATAGAATCTCCAACATCTGAAGACTATTTACACATTCTCGTTGAAGATAGTAAAACTAATGAAGTATTTGCTTTGCCAATTGATAATAATGACATTGAAATATGTATAGATAAAGAATATACAAAATCCTTACCATCATCATTAATTTATGGAATTAATAAAGCCGTAAAATTCAAATTAGGAAAAGATGGAAAAGTATATAAATTACCATTTGTAGATAAAGGTAGTAAATGCTTTTATTTTTATGAATTAATTGGATATAAAGGAAAGAATATATCATTTGATGATGATGAAGTTGTTTTTCCCTGTAATAATAATAGATTATTAGTTCATAGTGATAATCCAGTATTAAAAATAACAATAGATAATGAATCTAAAGAAATCCAACCAAATCGATTCATGCCCAGACAAAAGCAACATCATAAGTATTTTGAATGGAAAGATAGTTATATTTCAAAAATATTTAGTAATATGATTATTTACAAAGATATTCCTGTGTTAATATCATCTCCAAAGTCTACTTTAAAGTCATCATTGGTTATTCAAGGGTGTAAAGTCTATCATTTACCATATACTCATTATTATTGTACAAGTGACTGTAGTGAAGAGGAATTTTTAAATGAATGTTTTTATGATGCATTTTTGAAAGGAAAAGTATTGGTATTAGATAATTTTCACTATTTACCAACAAATATATTAAATGTAATATATCACTGTATTATTTCAAATAGAAAGTCTTTCTATTCAGAAGATGAAAAAGTAGTTGAAAAACATAATGATTTCAGATTGATATGTATTGTAGATAGTGAAGAGAATAGTTATTTATATGGCCATGCTATTTATCAGTTGTTCCATATAGAAACAAACTTAATGGATGATTATAAAATAATAATATCAAATATATTAACTAAAACATATAATATTAAAGATAATGGTTTGATAGACGATATTAATAGCAGATATAATGAAGAGAATAACATAAAGGATAATTCTTTAACTATGAATCAATGTTTCATTATAGGTAAATATTTATCTGAAGGAAGTGAAACTAAAAGAGATGATATCTACAGATTAGTGTTTGATAATAGTATGTTAATTCCACCAAATGATGTAGAAATTCCCAAATGTAATACAATAATGGAATTTGATAATAAAATCTGGAAAATGTTTTATTATACTATGAAAATGTATTTAAAATATACATATCCAGTAATTATAGTTGGTAAAAGTAATGAAATCATATACAAATATTTGAATGGATTTATTAATAGTGATAATAATAATAATAAATATGAATATATTCATTGTGCTTTCCAGTACAACAGTGATGAATATTTTGACAAAAACAATGGTTTTATAGAAAAGGGAATTGAAAATGGTAAAACCGTTGTGTTAGAATCTATTGAATCTATTCCATATTACACATTACATCATTTGTATCGTTTAATTGATAATTTAGGTGATAGTTCATATCTTAAGAATATATCAAATTTGAATAGTGATTTTAGATTGATTTTAACAACAGCATCAAATGTGAATCTCATTCCCCAAAAACTGATGAGAAAATGTCAAGTAGTAACAATTCCAGAAGAAGGTAAAGATGGAGATATTAATCCTGAAAAGATTAATAGAGAAGAATTAAAAGTTACATTCGTAGAAAAACATCCAGAAATGAGAAACGATGAAGAAAATAAAGTATTAAGAAAAGAAGTATCTGATGAAATTTACAACAATTTACTTTATAATAGATCTGTTACATTGTTTGGTGAAAAGAATAGTGGAAAATCAAATATAGCTGTTAATACTTTGGCAGATATCGGAAGAAATATCAATTCAATCAGTTTATTTATTAACCCAAATACTTCAATTAAAGAATTATGTGGATATTATGATAATGATAATGGTGTTTTCTGTTATGGAAAGTTACTAAAAGCAATTATGAATGGTTATGTTGTAATTATTGAAAATACTCATTTATTGGATAGGAATGTTTTATTAGTATTGAATATATTATCAAATCCAGAAATTAAATCATTTAAATATTATGATAAAGACATTTTAGTAAACGATGGATTTAGATTATTGTTTCTATATACAACATCAACAACAATTGAAAATAATAAAGAGATTATTCAACTAAGTAATATTATATCTCCATATACAAAATATATTTATCTTCCATCATTTTCTGATGAAGAAAAAGAACAAATATTAAATGAATACAAAGTCTTATATGATAATGAATTATTTTCAATGACTCAGATTTATTATTTGACAGAAATTAAGAAAGAATTGAAAATTAAAGATGAAGAATTCCCACTTTTAGTATCACTGTTTCTACCTGAAGAGAAAATTAGTATTTTGGGGAATATTTACAATAATAAAGAAAGAATTGAAAGATTTTTGAGTGAGAAAGTTAAAATAGAAAAATCATATTTAGTTAAAGAAGGATTTAAAGTGAGTGTAGATGATGATGAAATGAAATATTCAAAAGATATTGAATATTTGGAAGTATTATTTCGATTAAAGATAGTCGATAAAGTGAAGAAACCAACATTGATTTGCTATAATGATATATCTCAAGTGTATACTGTCAATGATAGCATTTTGTTAGATATGAATTATCCATTTAATAAAGAAGAATTATTTGGTAAAAGTGAGTATAAAACAAAATATGAATTAATAAATATGAAAATGGATGATGAAAATGAATTTAATGAAATGATTAATAATGTAGTTGATAATAGTAAAAATGAAAAAGATAGAATATTCTTTTATAATTCAGGATATATAACATCTAGTTTGTGTAATTTCAAACCTATAGTAATGAATGATATTGATTTCATAACTAATAATTGCATTAATGAGTTTATTGGATTATTACATTATTCAGAAGGTAGTATTTTAACAAATGGTACTTGTTCTATAGCTATAACTGAAGAATTGACTGAAAGTTATGAAACTAAGAATGATCGTTCAAAAGCATATTACAATAAAAAGTATATGTTGACTGGAACAATTCAAAAAGAAAGACTATTTGGTTATGAATTGAAAGATAAATTTCTACATATTTATTCTAATCATAGTAATAGTTATTACAATAATATGAATATGCTTTATAAAGATTGTTTTATAAAGGAAGGAACATTAGTTGGATTTATTCATTATGTTATATCAAATGAAGAAGAAAGAAAATTCTTTGAAGATTATCTACATTTAGAAGAATTGTTGGATAAAAAGAAATGTAAAATGTTATTAAAAATACATTTCAATAATGATTTAGTAGAATTATTTAAGAGTGTACATTTCCAAGAATCTTTCTATTTTGCATCATCAACAGTGAAAATGATGGTTTCATTACTAATATCAATAAGTAAATCTACTCCATTAATAATGGAAGGATCTTTTGGAATAGGGAAAACTTTATTAACTGATTTGATACTTAAGTCATTGAATAAGAAGTATGAATTTATTACAATCAATGAATCAACAGATACAAAAGAGATTATAATGAATTATAAAAGAATAATCGATAAATATATGAAAGAAGAGGAAGTTGATGGTGATGATGATGATAGTGATAGTAATGATGATAGAATTACTGAATTGTTTATTGTAATTGATGGTATAAATGATTCAATATCAACTGCCACTTTTCTATTAATAACACAATTGTTTAATAGATGTATTACATTTAAAGGATTTGAAACAATTAGAATACCAGATTATTTGAAAGTAAATAATATACTGATATGTGATTCAAACTATAATATGAATAATAGTTATAACAAATCGAAGATTACTCAAAGCATTAAGAATTTTGCTATCATGAATCACATCTTGTATTATGGAGATATAGGAATAAAAGAAAAGGAAATAATTGAGATATTTAAATCTGAGTATAAGAGGAAAATGATTAATAGAAGAATAGTAGAAGAAGATGTATTAGAAAATGCTGTGAAACAATATATTGCATCTTATTCAAGACAAGGATTGATGTTTAATCTAAACACTATTAGTAATATTGATTTACAAACAATCATGAAAAACTTCTTAAAAGAAACTCAAACAGTTAAAAGATATTACGAAATTGAAAGATTATTAACTACTCAAGAAAAGAAATTAATACGACAAATTGATTATGTGATGAAACAGAGAAAGACTGTGTGTGTATATGGAGATACTCCTTCTGGAAAACATTATATTTTGTCAATGTTATATAACAATGCTATTTTTATTAATAATGAAAATGATTTAACCAAATATTTTGAATGTTGCAAAGAAGAAAATTTAAAAAATGACACAATTAATACAATAATAATATCAAACATTTATCCAAAATCTAAAGAAGTTTTCTTACTATTAAAAAGACTTATAGATAATAGTAATGATAATAAGATATTTGTCTATAGTACTAATAATTCATGTACTATTCCCAAGATTATAAGAAATAATAACCTGATAATAGAATGTGATACTTTGAATCAGTTAAATGAAGTGAAAGATCTTTGTGTCATTTCACAAAAGATAAACAAAGTTTTTAATTTCAATAAAAATAATGAAAGAAACAATAACATGTATTTCTGTAAAGGTGTTCAGTTTATCATTCAAGGTGATTGTAAATATGAATATATATATGGATGTAGAAAAGAAGAACGAGATATTAGAATCAATAAAAAGTCTTTCATTAATATAAATACATGTCAATATACAGCTGGTATAAATCTAGAACAAAGTTACATGCCAAATATCCAACATAGAATTGAATGTCAAAGAGTGGAAATATCATGTGATGAAGCACAGTGTTATTATGATTGTAGTAATATGATAAATGATTTAATGAAGAATAATAAAGTAGAATATAAATTACATTATAAAAGGATATTAGAAAAATTGTATTTTGATCTATCAAAAACCTGTAATGATTATTTAGAAAAGAAAGATGATATTATTAACTATTTCTATGGTTTTATGAATAAATTAGCAGAAAAAATGAATATGACAAAAGAAATTCCTGCAATTGAAAGAGATTTGCATGTTCATAATTTTGTGGAAGAAGAAACATTGAAGAATTCAATAAAGAATATAATGGATTTATTGAAAGCTAAGAAGGTGGTAAATAAAGTAATACAATTAGATCCATATTTGGATTTATGCAATTGTAGAAAATATAATGAATTAAATTTAAAATTTAGTTATGGAGATTATTTGAAAAGATTTAAAGAAAAAGATGATAGTTTAGATATTGATACAATACTTGCTCTTGAAGTAAAAGATTGGGATTGTAAGATAGAAAGAGGTAGAAATATTCCATTTGTTTATTTTATGGTGCAAAAGAAATTTGATAAGAATGTTAGAGATGGTAGCAATGATAAGAATCGTGGTATATATGAAATAATATATAACAGTAAATTTCTACCATTTGAAGAAAAACTGAAGTTTTTGATAAACTCCAAATTTGATAATAATAAACAAAAAACAGATGATCTTCATAATCCAAAGGCAATTGTAAACTATTTTTGTATAAATAAAGCAAAAGTGAATGATTTAAATGACATTATCAATGAATACTCTCTAGAAGAAGTAATAAAGAATTTTGATAATTATATACATTCAGAAGATAATAATAATAGTCAGAACAATAACAATAATGATAGTACCAATAGAAGTGACTGTAATAAAGAAATCCGTTATGATATAGAAATGAAAAGAATTGATAGTATAAGAAATAAAATAGATAATGTGGAATTCAGTTGTTCAAGTAATTATCCAGAGCTGTATAAATTACATCATAGAAATATAATGAATAATAAAAATACTGATTATTATGATGATTGTATCAGGTATATTCAGCATACTGCTTTAGTATTGATTTCTAAACTAAAGTATTCAATGAAATATACTCCAGATAGAAGAGAAATAAAATGTTTAACTATAATAATTGATTTATCTGTATCTCATAATGATAAATATCACATTAACACTAAAAGGAGTATGTGTTCTGCTTTAGTTGTTTTACTATGCCAAGAATTAGGTATAAAATGTAGAATAATAACTACAATTGCAAGAGGTAAAAGCTTTATAATCAGTGATGATGATGAAGGCAATTATTATGAGAAATGTTATGATATATTTGATTTAAATGATTTTAATAAATGTAAATCATCAACACCTTTAGATGTTTTTGAATATTTTAGAAATGGGAATAGTGATGTTGTGATGAATGAAGATTCAAAATATATAATCATTTCAAATTGTTTTAATGAGCAAATATTATGCGATAATAAAACTAGTAAAGAATTCTTTAACAGTCATATAAATGATCTATTTGTAATGTGGTTAAAATGTGAAGGTATGAATGATGAGATAGATATGAAAATTGGGGATTATTTATACAATAATTTTGATGAAAAGCAAATATTAGAGATTAGATTATTTGATGATTTTAGAAATGAACAATTCTCTAATAAACTCATACAGTATTACAGTGATTTACTATTCAATAATTTAAAATGTAATGAAGAAAAAAAAGCTGTAAATCTTAAAATAGAATGTAATGAAACTAAAAACCGTAAAAAAATGGAATATCCAGTAGTAAAAAATGAATTTAGAATTGCTAAATGCAACAATTTTATTAGCAATTGTATTGTTTATGATAAAGTAATTGAGTTAGAAAAACCAGTTAAGAAGATGACAGTCAAAAAATCACAAACAAAATATGACTATAATGCATATAGAAATAGTACTTCGAAATTATTAAGTGAAAATATAAAACGATTCCTTATTAATAACAATAATTCAAAATATGAAATTAATGAAAGTAATTATAATAATCATCATATATCAATATGTATTGATGCTTCATCTTCAGCTTGTTCATCCATTAATGTTACTTATACAATTCAATTAGTAACAAATCTTCTTACATCTTTGTATGATTTGAGTATATCAGTTGTTGATATTTGGATTTGTTATTGTAATGACATAATCCCAATAATAATAGGTTATTCAATTAAAGAAGCTTTAAATGACACTGTGTTAAATAATATCATCTATTTCCTTCAAAAGCAGCATAAGAGCATACAGGAAATAAACAAAGACACATTCTATAAGACAATCAATTCAGCTATATCAAATCTTCAACAATCAAACTTACCTTCAACATTGTTTATCCTAACAAATGGAGATAAATACAAAAAGGATGAAATAAAGAATTTGATTTCTTTATCTTCAAGTGGTATATTTGGTAAACCAATAAACACTGTTGGAATTGGATGTGGGTATTATATTTATGGAGTTGAAGATTTATTCCCATATTTCATATGGAATTCAAACCCAAATCGCATTAGTGATTGTTTTGGATTTATTGCGAATGGAATGAGTGTAAATGAATGTAAAGCAGAATATAATGTGATATGTCCATTTAAATATCGAAATGAAGTTATAATGTTAAACAAAAATTTAGGAATTGATAAAGAATTGTTAGATGACTTAATAATAAATCTAAATAGAGATTAATTACAGTAATTACTATTATTATTATTAATATTTCAATTTTGTGGGTAAGAAATAATTTTGATGAAAATTTTTTGATAACCAGAAATCTCAAAAGAAATCATCCTTCATTTTCATCGTATGTATAAATTATTGCCTTTTTATAACAATCATTATAATTATTTTTCTCTTATCTTTGGATTTATGATAATAACAATTCATAGACCATGTTTAGTCGTTTCAATCGTTTCTCAAGCTGTTTGCGTGTTGCAGAAAAAAGTTTTAGAAGTTCAATGAGAATGTTCTCAACAAAGAGTATGTTTTGATGCAATAATACATCTAGATCAAAGAACCTCAAGCTCATTTGGTTATTTTGCTGGTGCTGCATGTTTTACAGCAGGTATTTTAGGTGCTTATGCATTTGCCGAAGAAAAGAAAACCAACAACTTTGTATGTAAAGATCCAAGATGTCCATGTAAGAACTGGAAGAAAGATTCCTATAAGACTCATCCATGTACTATTAAAAAGAGTTTTGTACCAGGATGTCACGAGTTGAGATTATTCTCAGGAAGTTCAAATCCTTCACTTGCTCAAAAGATTGCTGATTGTTTAGGTTTAGATTTAGGTAATATGCAATCAAGTAAATTCAATGATGGTGAGATTAGTATCAAATTAAACGAAAATGTAAGAGGAAAAGATGTATACTGTGTTCAATCAACCAACAAACCAGTAGCTAATAATATAATCGAATTATTATTAATGATTTCAACATTACGTCGATCAAGTGCAAAAAGAGTTACAGCCGTTATACCATTTTACAGTTACAGACGTAATATGCAAGCTGGAGTTGGATTGAATGAAGATTCAGGATTTATATTCAGTAGTGCATCTGAAATAGCAAAAGTATTTTGTGAATCATTTCTAATTTTATAGATGTTGGAAGTGATGGGAGTTGATTCTGTAATATTAGTGGATATGTTATGTAAAGAATCGCTTGGCATGGTTGATGGAAGTTTCTTCAGTTCTCAAACACCAGTTGAATCATTTAATAGTAGTAAATTGTGTGTTGATTATTATTCCAAAATTGTATATATATTTCTTAATATTTATTATTTTATTTTATTTATTAGCTTGATCCAAAGAGGAGACTGATATTAGTTGCTCCAAATGCTCGAGCCATGAGTCAAGCCCATGATATAATGAATGGATTCCAATCACTTGATCCAAATTGGAATATCAGTGTAGCACAAACTGTATTTAATAAAGTAGATGGAGATGAAGCTGATGAAAGTGATAGAGTATATTTATTATTGTTTATTATTATTAGATTCAAGATTTCTTATCAGATTTCCATGATTGTAATGTCTTAATTGTAGATCATGCTGTCAGTACAGGATATAGACTAAGATCAGTCAGTGAGTTGATTAAATCGAAAGGAGGTGATAATATATATTCTTATACACCTAATGGTTTATTCTCAACTGCTGATTGCTTAGAAGTATTGAGAGAAAGTCCAATTAAGAAAGTATTGACTACTGATACAGTTTATATTGATGATTGGAAGAAAAGAGCTTGTCCTAAGATTGATGTAGTTTCTGTAGCTAGTGATATTGCTGAGATTATCAAATGTCAACATTACGTACATAAAATACCATATCATGAACCAGAAAAAGATGAATAAACAAAATAATAATATATTATTGACCTTTTCTTGTGAAATGTGTATGTTAGTAGAATAAACTCTTTTTAAAACAAATATTTTATTACTTTCAAATAGGTGATTATCAATTATAACAATAACAACACTATTTCTCTTCTGAATCTTTAATAAAAAAGAATAATTCTTTAATGTTCTTTTATAGCCGTTTTATTAAAAATTATTAAAATCGTTATGCATTTTAAGTCAAGGATAGCTCTAACAGGGTTATTTCTTTTGGTTTTATCAGGCGCATTTGCGTCTGTTGAACGCTTAGGTAAAGGAGGAGGATATAAAGACGATGTTAAGAAAAATCGAGGTTTATCAGGTAGTATTTACCAATTAGAAGGGGGGCAACGTGATATGGTCACTTCTGGTCCAATTGATATAGCTGCTGAAGTAGAAAGGATTTATGGTAAAGAAGAATTAACACTAAGATATACTGTGAATGACAATACACCCCAGTCTTTTAGATTATTTAATGGTGCTTCAAATGTGGTTTTAGTAGCTAATTTAGAACTAGTAGTGGAGATAGATGATAAAAGATCTGACAAAACAAGCCCAATTAAGTTTGGAACAAATGGTATATTCGATGCATTACCAAAATTGAAGAAGATGGCTCATGTAACAGTTAGATTCACTTCAGATGTGTCAATTGATCTTACTACTGGTAATAAAGGTATTATTGCTAATAGTATTACAATCAGTAAAGATTCATCCTACTCAACCAAACAAATCCTTCAAGATATTGGTATATATTTCACTAACAAAGACAAACCAATCACATTAACAGCTAGTATTTTGAATGATGGTTCAGCTTTACTATTTGGTAGTATAACCTATGGTGAAGTATTAAATGATGATTATTATTTCTCTGGATTATTTGTAATTGGTGATAACTTGATTGTTTCTAGAAGCTCTGATAATAAACAACAACTATCTTTTAGTTTGGTTAATAAAGACTTACAATCCAAAATATCTCACTACATATTTGATGTGAATACATTAACAGTAACCGATGTATCAACAACTAGTTTAATCTTCAATTTATTAAGTTATACTAATGTTGGAGTGAAGAATTCATTCATATTGATTAGAGAAGGATTAGATAATCCATCTTCATCTAACTCTGTAACAATCAACAGTATATCATTTGTTTCCAAAGTTATTGATAACACTTGGATTGATATTAAAATAAAATCCATTCAAATGTTATCTACTTTCAATGCAATATCATCTGCTAGTGATTCTTTTGAGAATAGTTATTTGATACTAAGAGTAACAAGTGATGCAATTATCCAATATCAATCAATTTATTATCTAGGATCTGCATTTGCTGGTTTAATTAAAAATAGTTATATTCAATTAATTGAATTTACTTCTACTGTAGAACCAAAATTATCATCATCATCATTAGCAAGTGGTAGTAAAGGATATCTTATTGGAAATGGTAAAATAATAACAGGTATTGAAAAAATAGAAGAAGATGCATTTATAAATGATGCAAGTACTAAATTAACAGGATATTTAGTTGGACAAGATTCCTCAGGCAAATCAGTAATATATTTGAAATTAATGCCTTATTATAACTCTAAATATATCGTTGATGTTTATAAAACATTTGTTAAGACTGGAATAGAGTTTAATAAAGATGACAAATATTTGAAAATAAATAATGTAATTGTATATGATGAATATGATGAAAATGTAGTGTTTAATAATGCTGGAGAAAGACATGATAATTTCGTGTATGTTGGACTTTTATATCCACCATCTGAAGATGTTACTATCAATGGAGAATGTAGTGGAGATGCTGATCAAATAGACTGCAATGCAGATCCTCATACATTTAATTATGACAGATATATGATTGATAGTACATATTCCTTACCTTTAAAAATTCCAGAATCTTCAACGAAAGTATGTATAGAAGTAACAACTGAAAGTGTTGAAGTTACTTTTGATGGATTTAGTAAGAAGATTTGTCATACTTTATACAATGCTAATTATGTTCCTACAATTCCACCAGGTGGTTTAGAATGTACTGAAGGTGAAAAATGTAAATTCAGTATTAACCTAAAAGGAATAGCCACTGGTATGTTTTCAAGTACTGTTACTATATCTGGTGGAGAACCATTTAATTCTGGAACTGCTTTTTGTGGAGTTTCTTATTGTTCATTAGATTTTACATATCCTCGTAATAATATTGATGATGATGATATATATCAAGTAGAACTTTTTGTGAAAATAAAATTTATAGGAATTAATAGTGGTACAGGTACAATTAAAGTCAATGTTCATGATGCAGATACATCTGGAATAACTGCAAGAGTAGTGGTAAATGAAAATAGTGCAATAGAAGATAATGTTGCAACAGTGTATTTCAAATTAGATACAATTCCATTCAATCCAGTTACTATTAATTATATTTGTCCATCAAGTTTGAAATGTGAAAGTGATGGTTTAAATGATATAAGTGATATGACAGAACATAGTGTAACAGTTAAGAGAGAATATACCACTATTTATGATTATAGTAAAGAAAATACTGTGTTTACAATGATGTTTTTATCTAGTACTTCAAATGACTTAAAATATGCGAATGTAAAACCATCAGATCAAACAATTACCGTAAAGAATGACTTAAAACCTGAAATAATAATTACTGAGAAATCCATAAGTTATGAATGTGGTCAAAGTGATTCTCCTAAATACCATATATCTTATAGAAGAACTCCCAAAACATCAATAGTAATAACACCCAAATATGATGTAGAAAACTTGAATGTAAAACCAAATAGTGGAGTATTACAAGATGGTAAAAATGAGTTGATAATCTCAGTAGATCCAATAAAAGTTTGTCGAGGAAATGTATCTTATGAAATAACTCATAGAATCGAAACAGAAGATGAATTATATAAGAATGTAGAAATTGGTTCAATAATGTTTAATAACATAGTTTATGAGAATCAATTAGATCTTACATCTCCTCCAGTATTACAATATGTGAGTGAAAGTGACACAAGCTATACTTTGAATATTGAATTTGATAAAAAATGTTTTATAGATAATGTAGTTATAAATCAAGAATTTGATTGTACAAAAATATTCAAACAGAATAATTATCAAATGACAAAATGTAGAATGATTGACGATACTCATTTCATAGCGAATTATACAAATAAAAATGCTAATAGTGACTTATTAATAATAGTTGAAGGAGTGATAAGAGCATCAGATACAGGTGTAAGAACATCTTCTGGAAGTAGATCAATATTTGGTAGATCTTTACCTCCATATGTAGTAACAGCTGATTTCAGTGATGATGGAAGTAAGATAATAGTTGAATTTGATCAAAATATAGTAGAAGGAATATCAAATTTAGCAGAACCCTGTAGTAAAATATTGAGCAATACAAACTTAGGTACAAATGCAATGTGTAGATTAACCAGTCCAAGAATAATGGAAATATCATTGAGTAGTGATGCAACAATTGCATTAAAAAATTTTATAACTATAAAACCTGATAGTGGTATAAAAAGTGTAAAAGATCATCTATATAGTGCAAATGGTATATCCACTGTTAATGCTCCAACTAGTCCAACTAAAATCACAGCAGTAATCAATGCTCCTGATGAAATGGGAGAATGTGCAACAATATCAGTTGATGGTTCATTATCTCAAAGTCATGGAGGAAGAAAACCAACTTACATTTGGGGATATTCTACAGAAGATAGTTATATTCCAACTGAAGATTTAAAGAATTGTATCAAGAATGCAAATTCAAAGAATGAAGCAGCATTGAGTATAAAAGGTACTTATTTAAATAAAGGTAAAAATATAATTACATTGAAGATTAAATCATTCTTGAATATTGAATCTGATATTGTTTATAAAACAATCAATTCCAAAAAAGATGGTGCTTCAATAGAAGCAACAATAACTGGTAATTCAATTCAGAATTATACCAAATTAGGATCATTTGCAATTTCAGCAAAAGGAAAGATATCTGTTTGTGATGCTGTAAGTGATATGAATATAAAATTCGAATGGAGTGGATTAAATAAAGATACAAAGAAAGAATTGGATATATCTCAATTTACAACAGCTAATCCAAGAATCTTGAATATTCCATCCAAATCATTAGAAATTGGAAATTATGTTTTTACAGTAAAAGTGACTAGTAGTGATGATTCTTTAACATCCAGTTCCTCAATAATAGTCAATATTATTCCAAGTGATTTAGTAGTAGTATTAAGTGATGGTGGAAATGATCGAATCCAGAGTGACAGTAGTCCATTGATATTAGATATATCTAAATCATATGATCCAGATGAATATGATAATGAATTTAACTATAAATGGGAATGTGTAATGAATGGAATAAGTCAATGTATTGATGTAGATGGAAAAGCTCTTGAATTTGAAATGAAATCCATAATAACAATAAAAGAGAATGTATTAAGAAAAGACAATATTTATATATTTACAGGTAGAGTGTTAAGTAAAAAGACTGATCGAAGTTCAAGTATCTCAATCAATGTAAAAGTGATCGAAGAAAAGATCGATTTATCAATTCATTTAAAAGTATCAAGTGTAGATCATATCTATAATCCCACTGATATATTCTCAATCGAAGGTGAAATAATCACATCTTTAAGTGATTTATCAGAAGTGAGTTATAAATGGAGTTATCCTAAAAATGAATTAAATACCAACATGTTTATTGGTTCAATCGAAAGTGATAAAATCGTAGTAGATTGTAATAAACTATCTTATGGTAAAGAAAGTGTTTTATTTACCTTGAGTTATAAGAAAATGATATTTACAAGTGAATATTTATTTGAAATTCATTCTCCTCCAAGTGGTGGTTATTTAGTTGTGAGTAATAAAAGTGTAAACTTTGGTGAAGAAATTGAAATAACAAGTAGTGGTTGGATAAGTAAAAATAAATTGTATTATCGATTTGGAGTGTTATTTAGTGAGAATAATATTCAATTTGTGAATGATTATTCTTTAAATAACAAATACAAAGGATATATTCCAACAGGAAATGCAGCAAATCATTATAAAGTTACAATTGTAGTAAAAGTTAAAGATGAAAGAAATGCAATTTCTTATAGTAATAAATATGAAAATGGAGAAGAAGTAATAGTTATATCAAATCCATTACAACTTGATAATGCTGAACAAGCTCATGATACAATCAACAATATGATAGATAAAGCGAAGAATGTAAGTGAATATGATCAAATATATACAATAGTAAACTCAGTTTCAAATCAATTAGTTGCAGGAGTATGCAATTTATCTAATAGTGATGAAAATAAGAATGTATGTTTAAACGAAGGAAATTGCGTGAATAATTTCTGTAATTGTACATCTGAATATACAGGTAAATACTGCGAAAATCATAAACCAATTGATTGTGAATTAAGCAGTGAATATGAATATGGTGAATATGATCGAAGCTGTGGAATAGGTCATCGAAAGCGTTGGCATCCAATCAAAAGAAATGCTGAATATGGAGGTAAAGAATGTGAAATAATAATTGAAGAAGATAAAAGTGTTTATTTGGGTGTATGTACTGATGATGTAGATGGGAAATGGAGTGAATGGAGTGGATGGAGTGATTGTGATGCAGTATGTAGTGTTTATAACAACATAAATGTGTATGGTATAGAGAAACGAAATAGAAAATGTGATAGCCCTAAACCATCTGGAAATGGTAAATACTGTGAAGGAGAAAGTGTCGAAAGTCGAAGATGTGTAAAATCCTGTATAGCTCCATACAAACCATGTCCAGGTCAAACTATAAACAATAATGGTGAAGTAGTTGGTCGTGAATGTAATGGAAATGGAATATGTGAATATAGTAATAAACCTTGTTTTGCCTATCAAGCTGGTTGTATTTCTTATTGTATTTGTAATAATGAATATGCTGGTGATTCATGTAATATTGAATTAAGTGAATTACAAAAGAAAAGACAAATGAATGATATTTTAGCCAAATCATTAGAAGAAGCATTCAATCATTCTACCAATTCGTTAGAATCTCACTCATTATTATCAACCAGTTTATTGAATTTAGCTAATCCACCAGTTGAATTATTTAATACAACAAAAAAGAATACTTTAAAATTAGTAAATAAAGTAATCGAGAATATTAAAGAAGATAAATCAAGTGAAAGTGTTCCAGTTGATTCTTTAAAGAGTTATTTAGAAACTTCAATATTATTCTTTACAGATGAAACTGTAGAAAATGTAAAGAATAAAGATAATTCTGATTATTATAGTAAATCATTATTGAATATAATCTCAAATGTCACATCTATCTATTCAAGTAAAGCAACTACCTCAAGTAACAATAACAACAAAGAGAGTTTAATATTAAAAGGTGAATCAGTATCAGTGAATCTAATGAAAAGAAGAGAAGATGAAATGATATTGAAAACTGATGAAAGTGAGATAGAATTAAGTGAAGAAGTGAAGGGAGATACAGTAGAAGTAATCGAATGGAATAACATTCCATATAATGATATAAGAGATGAAAACTTAACCTCAGGTTTAATAAGTATAAGTATTCATGACAATGAAGGCAAAAGAAACATCAAAGATATCGAAAAACCAATATTCTTTACTCAGAAAGTAAGTAATTATGGAAGTTTAAAAGATATTGAATGTAGTTATTATGATGAAGAATTAGGTAAAATGACATTTGAAGGTGTTTATATATATTATATCGAAGAAATGAGTAATAATACAGCTTTAGTAACGTGTGCAACAATCCATTTAAGTTCCTTCTCAACAAAAGTAGAAAGAATCTTACCTAAAATGAATTTTGTAAATCCCATTAGTGATGCTCATTTATTAGGTAATTACAATAAAGAAAATATGATAGTTCCAATTATCTTAAGTGTAGTGATAGTAGTATGTTGTATATCTTGGTTATACGCCAAATATACTGATAGTTCTGAATTATCAATAGTATCCAATGAAAAAGCTGAAAAATTCTTAAGTGTTGGATTATTAGATGAAACAATTGCTGAAAAGAAACATGAGAAAGAAGCCAAATCGTTTTTATCCAAATTCTTAATGAATATGAAACAACATCATAGTTGGTTAGCTCCAACATTGAGACCAGTGGATGAGATAGTAGTAATAAATCGAAGTCAAAGAATCCTATGTTTAACATGTCAATTAATGACAAGTACAGCTATAAATGCTTTATTCTTTGGAAGTAGTCCTGAAAATGTAGGTCAATTAATCTCCACTTCAATAATTTCCACATTGTGTATGTTACCTTGCACATTAATAATTCCTTGGTTATATAAATATGCTAATGGTTGTTCATCTAAAACAATTAGTAATAAACGAAAATGGTTTACAATCAAATCCTTGAGAAATCGATTTAAGAGTTATTTATCGAGTGGTATTTCAACTCCTGAATTGTTAAGATTAAAAGCTGGTTTATTAATAACAACAGGAATCTTATTATTGGTTTGTATTTTATTCTATATAATCTCATTGATAATAATGCCATTTGGTGCTCCATCTTTAATAACAACATTATGTTTAATAATAATGATAATTGAAATGTTATTCAGTTTCATTTGTAGTAATATCTTATCGAAACCTGGTTTTATCTACTTATTTGTAGTTGATTTATTGATATTTATAGTGAATGTGATATTCTTAATCATTTGTGCTTGTCTATCCAACAAAAGTTATGGAATTATCTATAATATGTGGAAAGTTTTTTCAAAGAATGTAGCAACCAAAGAATTCAATAAATATATCGAAAATAATTTAGATTGTTGTGGTTTCTATGATATAAATGATTATAATGTAAATGATTGTTTAGAGAAATCCTTAAGTGTTGAAGTAATTCGAAGTTGTGATGTTCCTTTAAGTGATACATTTAATAAATATTCTGGAATGTGGGGTATATTCTTCATATTATCAATCTTATTGATGTTAATAAAAATGTCAATGATAGGTGGATATATGCTAGTGAATATGAACAAAATAATAAGTGAAGAAAATGATTATGATAATGAAATAACAAAAATTGCAGGAAATAAAATGATAAATTTCTTAAGACGAAGTGTGATGATAAACAAAATTAAAAGAAAGAAAGAATATGTAGAATGGTTAAGACAAAGAAGAATTAGAAGCACAATAACTGTTTGTGTTAATACAACTGTGTTTATTTACATAGTGATAATGATTTATATCAATTTATTATATGGAGTAAAATTTGCTCCAAATCAAGCCAATAGTTGGATAATATCTTCAGCTATTTCAATGTCAATCGATTTCTTAATTCAACAACCATCTTTGATATTGTTGAATTCAGTAGCTACTTCCACAATGGGTGCAGTGTTGAACTTTGCTGGTTAAATGAAGAAATGATATTGAAGATGATTATCTCTCTTATAAAAGACATTTATTATTATTAAAACTTACCATGAAGATAAAATTGTTTTTGTTAAGGGATTTTAATAACAATATACATATAAAACCTTTCATAAACATGAAAATAAAGATTTAAATGATGTGGGGATATTTTAAGCCAAAATTTCCACACATGTTCAAATAAAGAAATGTTGTAAAGTGAGCTGTATGGATAAATTACCATCGAGATTTGGTATATTTTTTACATTGTTGTGTGAGATTAACAAAAATCGAAAATAGTTTGTAAATGAGGTAGATATAAAAGTAGAATATTGAAAAGAGTATATGAATGAAAAATATGATTACTATATTCATGTAAGAAGATAAATAACTGATATTGTGATAATACTATTTTTTCTTTCATTATTCAAATTGTTAAGAACAATTCATTGTATAGTTATACAAAATGAATAATCATATCAAATAATATGTGTATACAAATATTTACAATAAATGATACAAACTGTGCAAATCTTTTACAAATTGTTTATATTTGAAGTAGTTATTAGAGAATATCGAAGAATATATACAAACAAACAATGTGCAATATAATCATTTACTTTATAATTAATCTTATAAATACAATAACACCATCAACAATAACAATATCATATTCTTCAATCCAAATTCCATATAAATATTACTTTCATCATTATTAGTTCCAATTGGCCAAAATTCAAAAGTCACACTTAAACCACTGTTTGGAGTTGCTAATAAAAATTCTTCTTCATTATAGTCTACACTAGTTGAACTACTTATATTCAATGTTGAAATACTTCGAATTTGAATTTCATTATTAAAGAATTCTTCATTATTACTTCTCAATAAAAATTCACTTCGAATATGTTTTAAATGATCAGTTATTAATCGATTATCACCACTTGTATTGTATAAATCATTTGCTTTTAATAATTCTAATAAACTTAAATAAGCATCAGTTTGTTCATCCATTGTTCCACTGTCTTGACCTAAATCTCCACTGTAGATTGTCATTATATTATATTCTTCATTATTCTTTTTAAATTCTTTTATTGTTTTACTCACTTCATTTTCAATCTTTATTAAATAATCATTTAAACTAGCTATATAACTACTTTCATCATTTGGCAATATACTGTTGATTAAAAATACTATTCGATTACTTCCTATATCTATTCCACTTATCACTGATCCATAAATTCGATTATATTCTTCATCTACTCCCAGATTTATATAATTACAAATTGTTATTGGATATTTACTTAATATTAATAAGCCATTATCATCTTTTGAGTTTTCATCACTTCTTGGCATTGCAATGTGATATTTATAACTATTAAATGTGTTTAGAATAAATAATTCTTGTAGATGTTTTGGAGCATTTTGAATTGAGATTATTGTATTTGTATCTTGTAATGAATAATATACATCTTTGATTCTTTCAATATCATTGGCTTCATTTGTTTCACCAAACATATCGATTGTGGTTATTGTCAAGGTTTTTCTTGTACTTAATTTTGTTTTGGGATATATTGTACAAGCAGGATAATCAATATGATTACATATTTTGGATGGTTTCACATTTACTCCACTATATTCTCTTACTCCATCATGAGTCCATAATCTCAACTGTAAAGCAATTTCTACTTTTTGAGATTCACCAACTTTATTTAAACATCTCATATTAAACATCCATCTATTCATTATTATCAATAAAAACATATTTATACTTTTGTTGTTCTTTTGGAACATATCCACTCATTGGAATGTCTAAATATCCCATCAGAAGTGTTGGATCTACTGGAGATATTATGAACTCATATTTTTCTGTATAATCTTCTGCTTCATCAGTCCACCATGAAAAACTAGCAAATGTCATGTTATCAGGCATAGCAATACTGCTAGCAAAGCTAATGATTTCCTTATCAGCTACACCATAATCTAAAAGCAACACATCCTTCGCAACATTTTCAACGAACATGCTAATATCAATAGTGACTGACACTCCAGAACCATCACAATTCACACCAACTATAACTAAAGAAAGAATTAAGAAGAAGTTCATTTGTTGTGTTTAATAGAGTCGTTACACATGATAAAGCAATTAATATGTAACTTAATACAATTTAAGCCTCGTTGCACCTTTAAAACGAATATAAATTTTAGAAGAATTTTTTTCTAAGGTCTTTTTGTCTTAACACTGAATAGACAGTGAATAAAATAATTAGAATTGATATGAACAGTAAATGTAGAATATATTTAAGGTAGTCTAGACAGTTTAAGAAGTGTGTTTTAAATGACCACCCTTTTTGTTTTGATTAACAAAACAGACAAATGAATAGAATCTTAATATTATAAGATATTCATATGGTTTAATTATGTATTTTCTAATTGACATTTCGATTTTCTAAAACTAAAGCAATTAAATGCAATGTTTATGATTTGAATTTTATTGTTATATGATTTATTTCCTCATAAAATCTTTATTTAATAATAAATGAAATTTTAGACTATCCAAAATTTTCGTTAACCATTTATTTAAAATGAATTTTGCTGCTCCATCATTTAGTCCCAGTTTATATAAGCCAGCAACAAGTAAAAAATTAGACCGCAATTTATCAGAACTGTATATTACATATGATTATATGTAGAGCACGAAGATCTCCTGTACCATCTGCAGTAGCAAAATGGATAGAAACGCATTCAGATAATCATTCAAATGTATATTTTATTAGCTATATTTTATAGGCTGGTAATACATGTATCAATACTTCAATAAATATACTTCAAAACACTAATGTAAACACAGTATTATATAAAATGGAATATAGTTAATGTTATATAATAGCCTATATCTTCACTAATAAACAAAACACCTGAAAATTTAACATTATCAAAAAGAAGAGAATCATCTACATCATCGGTATAATATATAATTTGATAATAATTAGAGATCTAGTAGACCTAGTACTAAATTCATATCTCCGAAAATAAATCCTAAAGAAAATGATTTAGATAGATCAGATAATTCAATGAATCTATCACAAAGTTTTAAAGAAGAAGAAGAAGAAGATGGTAATGATGATGATGATGATGAAATAAATAATGAAAAAGAAGAAAAAGAAGAAGTAATGATAAAACCTAAAACTATGAATAAAAATAAAAATAAAGAAGAAGAAGAAGAAGAAGAAGAAGAAGAAGAAGAAGAAGAAAAGGAGGAAATAAAAAGGGTTACTAGAAATAAAAAAGAAAAAAAGATTAAATCAACAAAAAGACAAAAGGAAATACAAAATAAACAATCAAAATCTAAAACAAAACCATCTACAAAGAATATAGAAATAGAAAATGTATATATATATATATATATATATATTATTTGAGTAGTTTACATTTGAATCATTATTAGGATTATCTCTAAGCCATGATGATGATAATGATGATGATAAAGATAATCAAATAAAGAAAAAGAAAAATCCAAAAGTCAAAATCGTATATGATTGATTAATATATTCATATTTATTAATTTATAGACTGCAATTCAAAATAAAAGAAAGAATAAAATGAAATCTACTCATTCACCATCTCCAACTAAATCAAATTCAATTAATTTTACTGTATTATATTATTATTATTATATATAGGAGTTGTTTGAGGATATAATGATGAAATGTGATAATAAAGAATCATCTTCACAAAATTCTAACATTATTAAAGAACAACCTAAGAAAAGAAGAGGAAGAAGAAGAAAAATAGAACCTCCTCCAGAAGAAGAAGAAGAAGAAGATAAGAACACTACTGATAAACCAAATCTTAAGAATAAGAAAAGAAAATTAAGTACATCATCTGCTTCAACATCATCACCAACTGGTCCATTATTATCCGTTTCAAGAAGTGGAAGAATCTGTTCAACTCCATTAAAACATTACCAAAACGAAGGATTGAAAGTAACAAAAGATAATAAAGTAGATATTATTTCATCAACTCCAGTGGAATGGAATGATGAAGATGTTTCTAAATTGAAAGATGTAGTGATGGAACATAGACCTGACACTCCGTTATTATGGGAAAAAGTAGGGAAATTATTGCATAAAGATCCAATAGAATGTTCAACTAAATATCTGTTGGATAATGATAATAGAAAGAAAAATGGTAAAAGGAAAAATACAGAAAAAGATAATGTAGTAGTAGAAGAAGAAAAAGTAAAGAAATTATTAAACAAACCGCTAGGTGGAAAAGGTACGATAAAAAGAAAACAACAACTTAGAGAATATATTAAAACGAAGAATAATGGAACAAATGATGATTTATTCAGTGAAATTAAATTGAAAAATTATTTAGTTGATGATGTATTATCTCCACCCGTAACATCTCACACTATTTCACATACTAGAAATGATAACAGTAGTATAGATGAAGATATCACTCCAATAATACTTAGAAGTGCTGATATGAATGAAACAGACAGATATATTCAGAATATAAAAAAACAAAAATTCAAATAATAAATAATTATTAATAATTTAA
Organism: Proteromonas lacertae; assembly: GCA_002245135.1. Taxonomy (NCBI): domain Eukaryota; class Bigyra; order Opalinata; family Proteromonadidae; genus Proteromonas; species Proteromonas lacertae. Next base: position 454,258 of record NGBS01000871.1, read on the forward strand.
AAAATAATTAATATTTTTGTTGTTGAAAGAAATTGAAAAATAACAAATATATAAATAATTAACAATAATCAATACCAAATACCATTAAATAGTGCCAATCTCTATCATTCAATAGATTTTGAACATTTTTCTCAAATTCTTCTATTTCAAACTCATTATCATTTCCTATATCCAAATGTGTGAGTGTTTTTATATCATCAACAATTATGTCTGTTACTTCTTGCAATCCTTGAGGTGTTATCTTATTCACTAGAAATAATAACAATAAAAAAAGGATTCTATACTTGCTATATTTAATGAAGTAAAACATGCAAAATTCTTCAATTCTTCCATCAATTCTAACAAACCATTATCACTAATTAAGTTTTGATTTAATCCTAAATAATCTAAATGTTCATACAAAGGTTTTAAGGTCAATAAAATTGATGATAAAAGTGTATCATCAATTAAATTATTACATAATTCAATACTTCTTAAATTCTTGTAATATATATATTGAAAACCAATATTTATATAAATATCTTCTGTTAATGGTTGATTTTCTATTGATAATGATCCTAAATACAATATTGTTGATTTTATTGAATTCTCTTTCCATAATATTTTATCTATGTATGGTTTTTGGTTTAAATGTAATCTTTCTATTAATAAAATAAATCATCATTATAAATATACTCACTAATCTTCTATATAATGGTTTTGCACAATCTAATACATAAATACAAATAAATAATACAAAACTGTAGTACTGTGAAAAATAACTCTGCTGCTTCTCTACAGTGATAATCAATATAAAATTGTCTTAAGAATTCCATGAATTCTAATTTTTAAACATTAAATATGTCATATACTTGATATATGTGATAAAATAATAAGTATTTCATCTATATATTATTAAATATTCAATACCATCCCAAGGAAGTTCATTCAATTGTTTTATTCTACTAATAATATTTACATAAGATTCTCCCATCAATTCATATGCCATTTCTTTTATTTCCTTTTCTTTTTTAACTAAATATACGAAAATAGCTCTAAATCAATTATACCATCAGGATCTAAGCTTGATAATATGCTACCTAACAATAATAATTTAAAAAAACTTACTTATAGATAAATTCATTCAGTTTTCAACAAAAATAAAAAACAAACTGTAAATGAAACGAATATATTTTCAATATTTAAAAAACAAAAGAACAAATTCATTTTCATTCATTATAATGGTTTTATTAATTCATTAATCAATTATAAAAATGATTTAAGAGAGTATTTTTGGATTTTATCTATTCTTCGAAAAGTGTAAAGACAATTGAAGAAAGTATTACTCTAAACAAGATTATGAAGGTAATGGGTTTATGTATGAGAGGAAGACGTTATAAAATTTAAAAAAATGAAACGAATAAATGACAAACTTTTTGAAACACAAAACTATCGATTTTATTGGCTATTATAAAAAGATAAAAAGAATGAAAGCTATTGCTTTATTAGTGCTTGTTGCTTTACCATTAGCATTCTGTTACAACCTCAAAGCTCGTGAATACTACGAGTATGCGTTTGAGACTTACCGAAGACAATACAAAAAAGAGTATGCTTCAGCTGATGAACATATGTATCGTATGCAAATCTTTGCCAATAACCTTGACAAGATTGAAATGCACAACCGTGTTCCAAGTGGTTATAAGATGGGAGTAAACAAGTTCAGTGATATGACCTTAGAAGAATTCAAGAATGCTCATTTCTGTGGATGTTTCAATGGTGTAAAGAATGCTCCAAAGAATGTTCAAGAATTACACATTCATGCTGCTCCTTCCGTTGATTGGACAAGCAAGGGTGCCGTAACTCCAGTAAAGGATCAAGCTGCTTGTGGTTCCTGTTGGGCTTTCTCTGCCACTGGTGCTTTAGAAAGTGCTGATTTCTTAAAGAATGGTAAATTATTAAGTTTCTCTGAACAACAATTAGTAGACTGCAGTGGTAAATATGGCAACAATGGTTGTGGAGGTGGTTTAATGACCAGTGCTTTTGAATATGTAAAAGACAATGGTTTATGTTTAGAAGAAGATTATCCATACACAGCTAAGGATGAAGTATGTAAAACAACCTGCAAGAGTGCAGTTAAACTCAGCAGTTATGTAAATGTAAAGACAAACGAAGAAAGTTTAGCAAAAGCTGTAACTCAACAACCAGTATCAGTAGCTGTATATGCTGATCCATTTATGATGTATCAAAGTGGTATATTCGATGAACCTTGTGGTGAATTCTTAGATCATGGTGTATTAGCTGTTGGTTATGGTGAAACTGATGAAGGTGTAAAATACTGGAAAGTAAAGAACAGTTGGGGTGAAGATTGGGGTGAGAAAGGTTATATTCGTATGATTAAGGATATTGGTGGAACTGGTGAATGTGGTATTGCTGCCATGTCAACCTACCCAGTTGTTTAAACATTATTTGAAATTAATCTATTTTGTTTTGTTTTAGGTTTTATATTCATAAGAGTAAAAAACAATAGGATGTTGTGAGTGAATGAATGAAGAGTGAAATAAAGTAGTTAAATTTAAAAGAATGAAACGAATAAATATGACGAGTTATGTGAAACACAAATATCGCTATTTTATTGGCTATTTAAAAAACCTAAAAAGAATGAAAGCTCTCGCTCTATTAATCCTTGTTGCCTTACCATTAGCATTCTGTGCTAATTTAAGATCAAGACAATACTATGAATACGCTTTTGAAACATTTAGAAGACAATATAAAAAAGAGTATGTTTCAGCTGATGAACATATGTATCGTATTCAAGTATTTGCTGACAATCTTGACAAGATTGAAAGTCACAATGCTGGTAAACACTCTTATAGTTTGGGAGTGAATAGATTTGCTGATATGACTTTAGAAGAGTTTAAGAATGCAAAATTCTGTGGATGTTATGGAGGTATTCCTGGTGCCAAGAAGATTTCTCCACATAGAATACATCAATTAAGAAATCACGATGTAGACTGGACAACCCAAGGAGCAGTTACTCCAGTAAAAGATCAAGGTAGATGTGGATCATGCTGGGCATTTTCAGCAACTGGTTCATTAGAAAGTGTAAATTACTTAAAGAATGGTAAATTAATCAGTTTATCAGAACAACAATTAGTAGACTGTGCTTCTGATTATGGTAATTATGGTTGTAATGGTGGTTTAATGACTGGTGCCTTTGATTATGTTAAAGATCATGGTATCTGTGCTGAAGATGATTATCCATACAAAGGTGTTGATGGACAATGTAAAACAACATGCAAACCAGTTGTAAAAATCTCATCTTACGTAAGTGTTGAACAAAAAGAAAGTGCTTTAGAAGAAGCTGTTACCTTAAATCCAGTTTCAGTAGGTATTAACGCTGATCCTTTAATGTTCTACAGAAGTGGTATTTTTGATGGTGAATGTTCAGAACAATTAGATCACGGTGTGTTAGCTGTAGGTTATGGTATTGCTGATGGTAAGAAGTATTGGAAAGTGAAAAACAGTTGGGGTGAAAGTTGGGGAGAGAAAGGTTATTTCAGATTTGCTAAAGATATTGGTGGTCATGGTATGTGTGGTATTGTTGCTGATGCTGCCTATCCAGTAGCTTAAAACTGACTGTAATAGTAAATAAAAAGATTTGTATTTTGTTTTATGGGGAGATTTATTAAATTTTCATAATTTTAAATATAAAAAGTAAATATGATTATATTCTTATTTATATATTTGGTAGTTTTTCGTCAAAATCTCTAGCATACCTTGAAGTGGAAGAAGCTGAAGCATTTTGTCTAAATGGTCCAATTTCATTATCACTATCAACATCATTATTATTCAAGCTAAGCTTGACTCTAACTGATAATGAGTTTGAGTGAATAGGTCCTGGTGCAATTGATCTTTTATGTGACATTGCAGTAGGAGGAATAGGAACAGGCGGTTTACTATACTTTGGATTATCAGATCGTGATCTAGATCTTAGTTCATACTATTTAAATATATAATAAATTATATTGTACATTAAATGGTTCAAAATCAGCTGTTGAATCTGATAATAAAGGAGGCATCTAATAATTATTATAATTATAATATGATATTATCATACTTTAAATGATTCAATTGGAGAATATGATAATTGTATTGATGGAGATTTTCGTTTAGTTTTATGTGAAGTTAATACTTTTTCTCTTTTCTTACTTTTCTTATTGTTATTCTTCTTCTTCTTTCTTTTCTTTTCTTCTTCCATTTCTTCACTATTTCAATAAATAATAATAATAATATATATATATACTTTAATGTTGCTATTATTCTATTTACTGTAATTTGTTCTGGATCACTATATTCTAATAGTGTTTCACATAATTTTTGTCCTATTAATTCATAGTCTGATTGAATCCAATAATATCCTGCCCTTTCACCATGATCACTTCCTGCAAATGTTGTTTCACATGTATAACTATTCACTATCTTAAATTCCTTTCTTACAACTTGCTATTATACATATATAATTATAAAAATACTCTTCCTGTAGAATCTCTTGATTTTTTCATTTTATAATTACTATCTTCATATGAAAATAACTCACATTTTTCACTCATTATAAATGGCAATATTCTTTCTTTTCTTTTCAATTCTCCTTTTTTATTCTCACAACCATATAAAAATACATTCATCTTCCTACTATGAGCGTGTAAATCAACATACAATACAACTGGTCTTTCAAATATAAACGCTTTCATCATTTCTTTAGTATAATATATTGTTGGATTTGTTACTGGATCTGGTGTAGACCAACATCTATTTAGATCAACACCTCCTAAACCACATCGATAACTACCTATGATTACACCATCTATATTCAACATTGGAACAATCTATATATAAATAATATTAAAAAATATATATATATAAATGGTATATATATACTTTAAATATAAAATTATCTCTCAATATCATCGCTTCTACTGATGAACCAACTAAGAAATCAATTACACCCTATTAATAATAAATAAAAGCCATTATTATACTTTCATCATATATGAACCTGGAGTTTCACCTGGATGAACTCTCGCAGTTATCACCACTCCTTTCTTATTTTTTGTTGTATAACTATCAGATATTGGTGAAGTAATAGTTAATAAAAAGCATGGATTACCTGCCACTGTATAACATAAAGTACTACGCTTTATATATGGTGATGTTAATGGATTTTTTTCTAAAAATGACAAGTGTTTTTTTAAATCTGTATATGTATAAGGAAATGCATAAGATATATAAACTGTATCATGATCATTAGAGAAATCTAATGTAAAAGTGGCAGTGTAATAATTGCAATTTACATTCATTCTATTAATTTCATTTTGATAGTAAGAGATATTTGTTCCACTTCTAAACCATCCTGTTCCATATATTACTGAATCCATATCACTATATACCAGCGGTTGCATTCCATCATTAAATACACTATTTGGTTTGATTAGGTTTAAAATGTTAAATTTATATTTCATATTTTTCCTTGTATTAGAGACTGAAAAATAAAACCATTGAGTATGTCCTAGAGAATTGACATCTGGATTTAGAAATAAATCATATTCCATATCGCTCCTATACAGATATATATAATAACTATTAAAAATATACACTTTAATTGCTTTACGAAGATTTCCAGATTCAAATCTACTCTCAAATACTAAAGTTAAGTCATTGACTGATTTTGGTTTATACCATTGAGGTGGATTATTTGTATACTATATTTAAAAAAATAATAATTAAAAATATATTGCAATACTCCAATATCTGGATCTAAACTGTCATATACTAATTCATGATCTGCTGTGTAAGATAAGAGTCTTGCATTGTCTTGTGAATTTGAAAATGACATATCATAATCATCAGGATTTAACATACATTGTTCTAAAGGAGAGAGAATTGAACTCATTGGTTCTCTTGAAGGCCAACGAAATGGGAAGGGTAATCCTCTATGATAATATAATTATATAGTTATACGTATTTGGAGGAATTGTAGGATCTAAAGGATCTGGGGGAAGAATTCTGTTTTCTATTATACTTGACAAGGAAACAACTGGAGGTCCAGGTACCTAACAAAACAATAAGAATATTGAAATACTAATGTGTCTATGTAATGAGCTACTAGAGAAATTGTTCGACTTCTTGCTTCACCTTCGACTTCAGAACCAGAATCAGTGCTATCAGCATCGTCCATATAATTTCAAAAATAGATTTACTTGATTTTAATCAATATTTTGAATTATTTCAAAATAAATAATAAAATATATTCGTTATGTTTGATTTAAATTCAAAATTTCTCATTAACAACACAATAACAATTATATACTATTTAACAATTATTCCATTACAGGATATGAAGCATCAGCTGCAATACCACACATTCCATGACCACCAATATCTTTAGCAAATCTGAAATAACCTTTCTCTCCCCAACTTTCACCCCAACTATTTTTCACTTTCCAATACTTCTTACCATCAGCAACACCATAACCTACAGCTAAAACACCATGATTTAATTGTTCAACACACTCATCATCATAAATACCACCTTGATAGAATTGTAATGGATCAGCATTAATAGCAACAGATACTGGATTTAAGGCAATAGCTTCTTCTAAAGCTTTTTCATTTGGTTCAACATCTACGTATGAAGAGACGTGAACAACTGGTTTACAGGTTGTATTACATACATCATAATCCCTGCCTGTGTACCAATAATCATTTTCAGAACAAATACCATTATCTTTGACATATTCAAAAGCATTAGTCATTTTACCACCATAACAGCCAAAATTACCATATTTACTACTACAATCAATCAATTGCTGTTTGGATAAAACAATCATTTTACCATTTTTGATAAAGTTTAAACTTTCCATTGCACCAGTTGCTGAAAATGCCCAGCATGATCCACATCTACCTTGATTTCTTACAGGTGCAACAGCTCCTTGGGTTGTCCAGTCTACATCGTGATTTCTTAATTGATGTACTTTGTGTGGAGCATATTTTTTTGCACCAGGAATACCTCCATAACATCCACAGAATCTTGCATTCTTGAATTCTTCTAAAGTCATATCAGCAAATCTATTCACTCCCAAACTATAAGAGTGTTTACCAGCATTGTGACTTTCAATCTTGTCAAGATTGTCAGCAAATACTTGAATACGATACATGTGTTCATCAGCTGAAACATACTCTTTTTTATATTGTCTTCTAAATGTTTCAAAAGCGTATTCATAGTATTGTCTTGATCTTAAATTAGCACAGAATGCTAATGGTAAGGCAACAAGGATTAATAGAGTGATATATCTCATTATTTTAAAAAATATATTTCAAAAATATATTCGTTATGTTCGATTTAAATTCAAAATATCTCATTAACAAAACAGTATCACAATTACATACTCTATAAAAGTTATTCCACTACTGGGTATGAAGCTGTTTCTGCTATACCACATTGACCAAATCCGCCTATGTCCTTAATAAAACGGAAATAACCTTTCTCACCCCAACTTTCACCCCAACTGTTCTTCACTTTCCAATACTTCATACCATCAACACTTCCATAACCAACAGCTAACACACCGTGATTCAAAGATCCAGCACATCCTCCATCATAAATTCCATCTTTATAAAATTGTAATGGATCAGCATTAATACCCACTGAAACTGGGTTTAAGTTAACAGCATCTTGTAAGGCTTTTTCATTTGGTTCAACATTAACATATGATGAGATGTGGACAGCTGCTTTACAGGTGGTTTTACATACTTCATCTTTAGCTGTGTATTGATAGTCTTCTTCTAAACAAATTCCATGATCTTTAACATAATCAAAAGCTTGATCCATCAAACCACCTCCACATCCAAAGTTGCCATACTCACCACTACAATCTACTAATTGCTGTTCTGATAATCTTATTAATTTACCATTCTTTAAGTAATTTACACTTTCTAATGAACCAGTTGCTGAAAATGCCCAACAAGATCCACAAGCAGCTTGATCTTTTACTGGAGTAACTGCTCCTTGGGTTGTCCAATCGAAATTATGTGCTCTGAGTTGATGTATTCTATGTGGAGCATATTTTTTTGCACCAGGAATACCTCCATAACATCCACAGAATTTTGCATTCTTAAACTCTTCTAAAGTCATATCAGCAAATCTATTCACTCCCAAACTATAAGAGTGTTTACCAGCATTGTGACTTTCAATCTTGTCAAGATTGTCAGCAAATACTTGAATACGATACATATGTTCATCAGCTGAAACATACTCTTTTTTATATTGTCTTCTAAATGTTTCAAAAGCGTATTCATAGTATTGTCTTGATCTTAAATTAGCACAGAATGCTAATGGTAAGGCAACAAGGATTAATAGAGTGATATATCTCATGATTTTAAAAATGCAATATAGCCGTTTCAAAATGAAAAGACATTTCAAAACTATCATATTCAATCACATAAATATTATTTTATTATGTTTCCTAATATCAAACAAACAAATATATCACACCAGTAAGGATAATGTTTAAACAACTGGGTAGGTTGACATGGCAGCAATACCACATTCACCAGTTCCACCAATATCCTTAATCATACGAATATAACCTTTCTCACCCCAATCTTCACCCCAACTGTTCTTTACTTTCCAGTATTTTACACCTTCATCAGTTTCACCATAACCAACAGCTAATACACCATGATCTAAGAATTCACCACAAGGTTCATCGAATATACCACTTTGATACATCATAAATGGATCAGCATATACAGCTACTGATACTGGTTGTTGAGTTACAGCTTTTGCTAAACTTTCTTCGTTTGTCTTTACATTTACATAACTGCTGAGTTTAACTGCACTCTTGCAGGTTGTTTTACATACTTCATCCTTAGCTGTGTATGGATAATCTTCTTCTAAACATAAACCATTGTCTTTTACATATTCAAAAGCACTGGTCATTAAACCACCTCCACAACCATTGTTGCCATATTTACCACTGCAGTCTACTAATTGTTGTTCAGAGAAACTTAATAATTTACCATTCTTTAAGAAATCAGCACTTTCTAAAGCACCAGTGGCAGAGAAAGCCCAACAGGAACCACAAGCAGCTTGATCCTTTACTGGAGTTACGGCACCCTTGCTTGTCCAATCAACGGAAGGAGCAGCATGAATGTGTAATTCTTGAACATTCTTTGGAGCATTCTTTACACCATTGAAACATCCACAGAAATGAGCATTCTTGAATTCTTCTAAGGTCATATCACTGAACTTGTTTACTCCCATCTTATAACCACTTGGAACACGGTTGTGCATTTCAATCTTGTCAAGGTTATTGGCAAAGATTTGCATACGATACATATGTTCATCAGCTGAAGCATACTCTTTTTTGTATTGTCTTCGGTAAGTCTCAAACGCATACTCGTAGTATTCACGAGCTTTGAGGTTGTAACAGAATGCTAATGGTAAAGCAACAAGCACTAATAAAGCAATAGCTTTCATTCTTTTTATCTTTTTATAATAGCCAATAAAATCGATAGTTTTGTGTTTCAAAAAGTTTGTCATTTATTCGTTTCATTTTTTTAAATTTTATAACGTCTTCCTCTCATACATAAACCCATTACCTTCATAATCTTGTTTAGAGTAATACTTTCTTCAATTGTCTTTACACTTTTCGAAGAATAGATAAAATCCAAAAATACTCTCTTAAATCATTTTTATAATTAATTAATGAATTAATAAAACCATTATAATGAATGAAAATGTATTTGTTCTTTTGTTTTTTAAATATTGAAAATATATTCGTTTCATTTACAGTATGTTTATTGATTGTTGGTCCAATTGCAATAATTCATATTAATAATATTCATAGATAAATTCATTCAGTTTTCAACAAAAATAAAAAATAAAAATATAAAAGAAAAATATAAATCTTTCATTTATATAATTAATTGGAGGATATATACTATTAGAATCTTATAAACGGGTAATATTTGGATTAAAATACATTAATACTAAACATAATTGTTTGGGGAAAATTTACACTTAAGAATTTTTACATTTCACAATATGATGACAGTATTGCATTGGATATTTTGAAATATGTTTACATTTATCACATTGAAACAGTGGCTTATTTCTCTTGTTGAAAAACATCAAAGACATCTTCAAATGAATAATTAGTGACTTTTCATAAATAAACTTCGTCAACATTGGATTCTTTGTCAAAGGAAAGAATGAGAATATCTAAAATAATATAAATAATAACAGTAATATGATATACTTTTACAGAATTAAATTTGTATTTATTTTTATGTTGGATATACCACGCATATGCGAATGTATATGGTAAAAGATCAGATCGTGCCTGATTTGCAGCATTTGTGAATAAAGTTAGACACATACCTTCAGATATTGACAATCGAAGTAAATCTCGCATTAAAATAACGGTTTCTTCAACTGCAAGAGATCCTTTCGAATCTTTATCTGCTACTCTGCAAAATAAATAAAATAAAGTTTTTTCTCTGGATTGGTACTATTTAAAAATTAGAAAAATATAAAAATTTTACTTTTTCTTCATATAATACTAAAGCATAATCATTGATTTGACACTTAGCTTGTTTGTAGAAAAATTCATTAATATCACTATTTAACGACAAAGTCTCTAACAGATGAACACATCCACTTTGTGTCTCTTTAATTACATTTTCTCTAAAAACTCTTCTAGTTTCGTATGATTCTTTGTAAGGCTTTAGCACTCTATATCTTCTATATGTTTTTTGTATCACTGTTGCTGCAGCATCATCTGTTAATGGAATTGATCTTCTTGTAATGATTGGAGTGGCTGACTCTATTTTTATTCCGTTCAATAGACTACTTCGGAAAGTTTCATATGACATCACTCTTTGACATGAACCTCTAGCACTATTATCAATTGAGAATGAACTGTTATTTGACGGAATGTGTAATTGATATGAATATCTCGGCAAAAAATTCTGGATACCACTAAGATCGGTAGGAAACTATAACTTAGAAGAACAATATTAAATACTCTGGGACCTTTCTTAGGTGAAAATGGACGTGCCATATTTATTACTTATATTTCTATTTATAACTATTTAAAAACCAAACACTTCTTGCATATGAAGAAAATCACCTTTTAATTATAAATATTCGTTTCACACTAAAAAATAATCTGTTACACTCTTTCCATCTTCTAAAAAGTCACTTGTCACAGATTTGGATGTATATTTTAAGATTTTAAACAAACAATTATTCATATTATCATTAAATTAATAAATTATATCATCAATTTTTAATTCTTCTTTCGGAGTAAGTTTTTCTTTGACATTCTGATATAAATGCACTATAGGCGAATCTTTTGTGTATTTAGAAATAAAATTAATTGATAAATACGAAAACTCTTCTATTTTCTCTTTAAGCATATCTTTTCCATATTGGTATCTATTTGTATGAAGTATAATGTTCAATATATATATAAGTGAGTCATCATCTTTGTTCTCAATACTCTCACTGAATAATTTCATAATTACATCTAATCCTTTACAGTTAAGGAATGGTATAACATTTCCTTCTATTTATATTACAATATATATATATATATATATATACGATAAAATGTCATATAAAATAAAACACTCAACGAAGAATGAAGTAATTGTTTATCACTCTTAAAATCTCTAATATAATTTACAATGTAAGAAATATCCTCATTACATTTCAATATTACTGGATCTATACAAATAAATAAATAAATAATTATTATTATTATACTGCTATATACACTCCCATATTGACATAACAAATTTAAAAATGATATTCCAATTTTACCTCCATATAGTTTATTATATTTAATAAAAGTAAAACAAATATCATAAACATCATTCAAATACTTCTCAAGAACTGAATTCTTTGTTTTAAATATTTCAAATAACAATAAAATGATTAAACTAGAAGATGGTAAATCAGTTTTATGAAAAGATTGAATCATTAATGGAAGAATATCGCTTTTTAATACTTTCTTTAAATTATGTTTACTATGTCGACATAAGTATCTGATTCTATGAAATATTTCATATTTTGGATTGTCCATATGTTTTTTTAATTTAACTACTATTCCATCAACTCCTATGCCAATCATTCCTAATCGATGATAGATTTCTTTCATTGTTGGTCTTTTATTTACATCTTTTCTTAGACATATTTCTATACAGTGATTTAAACCACTACTTATCCCACTAACAGGTAGTTTCATCCGATAATTAGTCGCATAACTGAGTATTGTTGCTCCTAAACTATATACATCTTTCTTATCTGATTCTTCTCTTTCTGGAGCTTCAAATTTCTGTCTTTTTTTGATCTTGATATAGGTATAACAGAAATCTGGAAGCATATAACCGTCAATTAAGATATCTTTATTGGAAATAATTATACTTCGTGGAGTAAGATAATTGTGATGAATTCCTTTCGAATGCAAATAATATAACCCTCTGGCAGCTCTTAAAAAGATTTGAAGTATTTCTTTTTCTTTAGCTAGCTGTTGCAGTTTTTTATTTCTTTTAATGACAGAGTGTAATGAATTAAAAGGTTGATTTTCTAAAGGTCTTAAGAAATAGAAGAAATCGTGATCTTTAAAATAATCACAATAGCAAACAACATTTTTACAATTCAATTGACTTAGTTTATCACCCTATATAAATTTTATTAAACAAATAGTATATACTCCATTAACTGTTTGCTTGTAGGTTCGTTTGATTATTCTTGTATAGTATAATGTATTATCTTTTAGTTTTTTAACTATGCATTCATCGTCACTAATGGACTGATCATACTCATAACCATGCTCGCTTAATGTATCAGCTCTAATCATCTATATTTAATATCTTACATACGAATATACAGGAGTTAAGTCTGATACAGTATTACCCATAAAGATTTAATATTTAACGAAATTTGGTTAATGAAAACATTTTTTGAAATACCTGTTTCAATTTAAAATTTGAATTTTATTTCTTCATTTTCTTGTCAATGGATAATCCTATAGATATATTGTATATTTTATATGTTTCATTTAATAGTCAAGCTCAGATTAGAAAGCTAACTGATGAAAATGCTTATCTTGTAAAGCTAAATGACAAATATAACATAAGAATGGCATTTCTTTTAGTATAATATTATAATATTTAAATTATAGAACGAATTAGGCAAATCAGTAATCAATGAAGACATGCAAATGGATTGTGATGAAGTAAATAAACAACAATACACACATCCAAAATATTGGTACCAGTGCAAAGAACAAGCAGATGTTATATTTACTCCGTTATTAGAAACTTATGAAATTGAAATTAAAAAACTACAGAAAGTATGTGATATAATAAACGTAATTATTATTATTAAATAGACAATATTAAATTTTCAAACGAAATATTCTGAACTCTCAGCAGAAGTGAATGAAACAAAATCAAAAATGCAAAAAATGGAAATAGAAAATAAAGTATAAAATATCATAGATTAATTTATGAATAAATAGAATTTGAAAGATGAATATGATAGATTATTATCAAATAACAACAACAGTTGCACAGAAAAATCATGTCACAATTACATCACACTGTTACAAACTGAAATAAAGAAATATAAAAATGTAAAAATAATATATATAAATATCATTTTTATAGCAATACGAAGATATATCACAATTATATGACAATTCAAAACAATATATAGAAAAACTAACAGATGAAAGAGATAAAGCAGAAAATAAAGTAAATGAATCATCAGAAGTGTTAAAGAAAATAAAAGAAGATTTAAAAGAAATATTAATACAAAAGAATGAATTTGAATTAGAAAATAAAAAGGTAAAAGAAGATCATGAAATAATAATGAATAGTACCTTAGATTTAAAAAGTGAAAATAATAAATTGAATAAAGACCTAGAAAATTTAAAGAATAAATATGAAAAACTAAATGAAGAAAATGAATCATTGAATATTGAATATGATGTACTGTTAAAATCATATGAAAAAGATTCAAAAGATGTATATATCAACAGTTTTTATTATACTTTATATAGTTAATTAATGCAAATATGCAAAACTCTGGTCTAAAAGGAATAATTGACGATTTAAAAATGGAATTATCCAATTTACAGAAACAACAGTCAGTCCAAGTTGAAACAATGAAACTATTAAACAAAAAACTTGAACAAACTGAAAGTGAAAAACAATTATATCAGCATAAACATGCTGAATTATTAGATATTAATTCTGCATTGACTAGAGACAATGAAAATAAAACACTCTCTGAGAAAAATATGAAATTTAAATATTATGAATTAGAAAATTCAACTCAAAAACAAATATACTCAATTCAAACTGAATATGAAAATAAAACAAAAGAAAGTGATAAAAAATATAAACAATTAATTGAAGAACTAAAACAGACAATAAAGAGTAGTAATTATATAAATGTTAACAATAACAATGATAATAGCAATGGTAGTAGTATAAACAGTAGCAGTAGTAATAATTATGGTATAAATAATAATGATAATGAAGGATATTCAAATAAAATGAAAAAAATAATTGAAGACTGGGAAAATATGAAAAATAAATATCAAAATGAAATTGATATACTAAATGATAAATATAAATCACTTCAAACGCAATATCAATCAGCTAATGAAAAGAATGTTAGATTAACTCATGAATTAGATGAATGTAAAAATAAAATTTCATTATTGGAACATCAAGTAGAATCTTTAAAAGAAGAGAACTCTGGATATAGAAATATTCAAAAGGAAGTGATAGTAAATAGTAATAAAATAAATGGATTGTTGAATTCTAATGCTGAGTTAGAAACTAAATATAAAATATCAATCAGTGAGAAAAATATGTTAAACAATAATTTAAATCATTTACAATTGCTTAAAGATGAGAGTGAAAGGAATTTAAACTCACAAATTGTTAAATTGAAACAAATGAATTATGATTTAGCTCAGAAGTTAAATGAAATCACAAATAAAAATAATTTACTTAGCCACGAATTAGCTGAATTGAAAAAACAGATTTCTATTGAACAGATACAACAAGATGTTCATTCACTGTATAATGCCATAGAAATACCACTTCCATCTCTTGAAGAATCAAAATAGTAGTAATTTTATCATTATTTATATTGTACTCTATGTTTACCTATCTAATTTAAACTTTAAAATGAAGATGAATTAATGTAGGCTTGATTACCTCAAATATATTTGATTTTATTCTTTCTAAAATGTCTTCACCTGATTATGATATTTTTAAAATACCTACTTTTATTAAGTTCAGTGTCGATGATATATATAATTTATATATATTATACAAAAAGCAACAAAAGTCAAGAATATTTTCCCACTTCTAATACGCTTTCATGGATTCCAATAATGAAAAATATTTATTTAACATCATTTTATTATGATGAAAGATTTATAAGTTTTCGTTTTTTAGGTTATTCCGAAAGTGGAGTTCATCCAAAACTATCCTGTTCATTCTATCCATCATATTATTCATGCTATGCTAAATACAAAAGTGAACATGATTTTGGAAAAGAATTCTTCTTTCTTTTAATTCCCTATCCTCCTGATTTATCTATTCCTGATTCGATTTTAATAAACGAAGCTAATATATCATTGAAAGTGATTGAAGAAATGAATGAATCAAACCTTAAAAAAGAGAATACTGTATTATGTATAACTAAAATGATCAATTATAAATCATCGAATTACTTTTTACAATATATAGAAACATATCGATATTTGGGAATAAATAAATTCATAATCTATAAACACAACTGTAGTGAAGAAATTCAAAAAATGTTGAATTATTATAAGAATGAGAATATAATCGAAATAATCGAATGGTTTAATGAAAGTGATATTCATCATTTTGGTTTAATTCATTATAGTTATGGTCAACACTGGAAATATAATGATTGTTTTTATCGAAACCAAAATCGAGCTAATAATATACTGTTTAGTGATTTAGATGAGATAGTTTGGCCCTATAAAGATGATTCAATCAATTCAATGTTGATGAATTATGATGGTTATAAAAGTGATATTTATTATTTCCAACCTGAACTTCATATTTTAGAATATTTTGATGAATTCGATGCTTATAATCATAATATTAGTGACTTTGATATGTATAGTGATAATTTAGAGAAAACAATTTGTTTGGTAAACCCAAAGCTTGTTGATAAATACATAATAACCAATCCAAAGATGGTATATTCAGTATTTATTCATTATCCATTTGATAAATCGAAAATGATTAAAGAATCGTATATTCCTAATGAAGTTGGAGTATTGAGACATATGAGAAGAGCTCCATCAACTATATTGAAGCAATGTGAAATTTTGAAAGAAAATACACTTCAAAAGAATAAACGTGATAATTTGAGTAGTATCGTATCTCCAAAAGTGAATGTTATTAAAAGATTGATTAATTTGCAGTAGATGTTGCGTTTTATTGTTTTTTAATTGTTGGGTTTATGAAAACATTTTCGTACCACCTTATATTTAAAAGAGTGATATTTCTTGACATAATAAATTGATGTTGAGGTATTTGTTCTATTCTAAATATATAGACTAGTACAAGTTGTATTTAGGCATGGTGATAGGTCACCACTTTTAAATCCATTTCTTAACACAAAACTGAGTGATATAACTGACAAATATTGGAATTCAGAAGTAACTCTACCATATTATGCTATTTTGCTATATAGATTTTGGATAGTATCACAATTAAAAAAATGAGTGATTACTTTCCAGTTATTGGACCTCAAGTAAGTGTTCATAAACCACCTTATGGATGTTTGACAAAAAGAGGATCAGAACAACTTAAAAATCTAGGAATTGCACTTGTATGTTTGTTTCATATTAATCATTTATATGAAATAGCAAGAGCAATATATATCATCTGGCTTTCTCCAAAATCCACTCTTACCACATCAAATAATTACTAGTTCAACAGCTCATGTAAGAACACAGCAAAGTGCTCAATTTTTTTTAAGTGGTTTTTTAGATGTTAATCAATATAAATCACAGTATAATATATTAATAATATAATAGTGAATCATGGATGCCAAATATTGAAACAACATCTCAAGAAGGTTCATTTATTCTTCGTATATAATATTAATCATATTTTTATATAGCTGAAAATAAAGAAATTTATAGTTATGCAAATGAGAGATTAAAAGAAAAAGATTGGGTCGATCTGTGCAATAAATATGAAAATGTAAGATCAGATATATTGCATTATTTACCTGGATTAAAAGAACATCCAACATGGAATTATATATTTGATTATTATTATACATCAAATGCTCATAATTTGAAAATACCTATTGAAGTTGGTATATTATATATATGTTATATTGAATAGTAAAGTATAGTAAATTAGTAGAATATATGAGTATGAGTTGGATAAAATGTCTTTATACAAATCCAAAAATATTGAAATATTCAACAGATGAATTATTGAAGATTATGTATGCATTTATGAATGCATGTAGAGAGAAAAAAACAGATACGAAAATGATTATATACAGCGGTCATGATACTACCATCTTTCATATCTTTTTTTCAATAATCACATTAATTCTTCTATTTTTGTATTTCTTTAATTCTATTTTTTTGTTTACCTCTGCTTATGTGTTTTGCACCATATCTTAAAGATCACTGGCCTCCTTATGCTTCTTGTATTCAAATTGAATTATATGAAAATGAGAATAATAAATTTTATGTAAAATTATTGTATCAAGGACAAGTATTATCAATAAGTGATAAATTCACTGATAATATGATTCCTTTAGATTATTTCCCAAGTCTTGGAATAATTGATGAAAACAGCCAGACACCTATTTTCTAATGTTTCTAACTGTTTATTTGTTATTGTTTCATGAGATATTCTATCATTTAATAATTTTGAAACGAATCTATTTTAGAAATGAATTTATTTTTCAAAGCATCTAAAACAAATATGTTGAGTATTATACAATTAATTATTTCAATAGGACTAAATAATGCAATAAGAACAATAACTACTCACTCACCATACAGATTTGATTATAAATCTCTACTAGAGAATATTGATTATATCAAACAAAATGTTATTAACAGGTATTTGGATTTTAATTCATTAATTCTAGAAAATCTTCAGGTAATCCAGAGAAAATAAAAGCAGCACATGAAGAATACTTGAAATGCATAGCGAATGAAGAAAAGTATCGTAAAGAAAGAAATCAGATCTCAAAAGCTTTTGCTTCAACAGAAGTATATAATTTTTATTAATTTATGAAATGAATAGGATGAAAATGAGATAAATGAATTAAAAAGAAGAGGAACAGAAATTAAAAACAAAGTAGTTTTAGCAGAAATAGAAACAAGAGAATGTGAAGAGAAGTTAATCAAATTATGTAGTGAATTACCAAACAACACATCTCCTGAAACACCAATAGGTGATTATGATAAAGCAGAGATAATTAAAGAAAAGCAAAAACCAGAATTCAATTTCAAACCAAAAACATATAAAGAATTGGGAAAGAAATTGAATTTATTTGATATAATGAAAGGATCAACTTTAGCTGGTACAAAATTTACTGTTTTTCAAAATGTATATAAGAATAATCGTATTTATTATTTATTTATTAGGAGTTATGTAGTTTAGAATTAGCTTTATTACAATATGCTCTTAATTTTTACACAGAGAATGGATTTATATCTCATTCAGTTCCAGATATGTGTTATAATTCAATAATTGAAGCTTGTGGATTTCAACCAAGAGGAGAAAGTTCACAAATATATTCAATTAATAACAGTGAAATGAGTTTAATAGCAACAGCGGAAATACCATTAGTTGGAATGAATAAACAGAAGATATTTAATTATAATAAATTACCTTACAAAATGTGTGGAATAAGTCATTGTTTTAGAAGAGAAGCTGGTGCTCATGGTGAAAAAGCAGGTGGTTTATATCGTCTTCATCAATTCTCTAAATTAGAATTAGTTGAAATATGTAGAGAAGATGAAAGTGAGAATAATTTTAAAGAATTAATTGCTTTACAAATGAAGTTTTTAGATAGTTTAGGAATAAGTTATAGAGTATTAAATATGCCTACCGAAGAATTAGGAAGTTCTGCTTATAAAAAATATGATATAGAAGTATATATATATTTTTTTATTTATTTTTTTTTATGTAGGCATATTTTCCAGCATCTAAAATGTATGGTGAAATATCAAGTAGTTCATTATGTACTGATTATCAAAGTAGAAGATTAACTATCAAATATAGAGATGAAGAAAGAGCAATTCATTACGCTCATACATTAAATGGTACTGGAATTGCTATCCCAAGAGTATTAATAACATTATTAGAAACTTATCAAACAGAAAATATGACTATTAAAATACCAAAAGTTTTGCAGAGTTATATGAATAATAAAGAAGAAATAATGAATAAAAAACAAGAATAAAAATAATAATCAGTTTAAAGTATTTTGTATCATTTGATTTTTGTTTTTATTCTTCAATTCTATTATTAATTTTTCATTTGATAGTGTTGTAGATTTAGCTTAACCTACTTTATTATTATTTACATGAACTAATAACATATGAGATTTTCATATAATAAATAAGCATTAGTGAGTATTTATAAAACAAATAACATAATCAATATAAATTTATTCTATATTTATCAGGGTTGTATAAATAGGTAACCTATAGGTTATAGGTAAAACCTATAATCTATCTTTGACCTTCGGTCAGTCAAACCTCGAGCATTATTTTGTTAAAATCTATTTTAATTACTTACTGAGTAACATTTGTTTAATACAAACTATCATACTATATAAAATATTATTCCTGCTTCTTGTTTTACTTTAATTACCATAGTTAGAATAAGATTGGTTGAAATTGTATAAATATCTATACTAATATATTAAAATTCATCTACAAACTACTCAATAGTGATATTTAACATATTTATAAACAACTTGTTATTTTGATGATTAATTTATATTGATTACTATCTCTAAAATACAAATATAAATGTAATTATAATAATAAATATCTATTTCTGGATATTAATGATTTGTCTTCAATAAGTCTCTTACTTTCTCAGTTTCTGAAAATAAATAAGCATTATAAAACTCTCTTAGAGGTATAATATATCCTAGTTTGAAGCAAAACCTTCTAAATTCTGGTGAGTCTAATATTGTGGTACTGACTGCATTGAAGGTTATTAATTTACATAGATCTTTGTTGACAGAATCTGAATTGACTTTGGCTTTTACCATATGTAATAATCTGAATATTTTATTTTAATCACGTTTTCTAATACATTTTGAAGTAGTTAAAATGTTACTTCTCTAACATACAACAATTGAATAAATGCACAACTCTTTTGATGCGATAGGGGGTAATGTGATATCCCTATAGTTTCATATATTATAAAGTCTTATAAATATTGAGTAATTATACATCTAAATGATCTAAATCTTAAAAAATAAAGATTTACTTAGTCAAACCATCAAGCTTGATGTTTTTTTCTTTTATTATTTTTATTCTATAATTAATTTAATATTATGTTAATAATATGTTATTGTGAGTCATCATTGAGAAATAGATCAAAATAATAGTAATATAAAAAGTGCATCGACTGAAGGTCAAATTTGATATTTGAAAGATGATGTATAAAACATTAATTTTGTATATATGGTTAGATGATATGCTTCTTAACTCATGTTCAATAGGAGGTCAACTAATAGTTAGTATAAGGAAGGTAAAGGTCAAGCTATATAGGTTTTGACCTATAGGTAAACCTATATTCTTTGACCGAAAAATACAACACTGATATTTTTATTAAAATCATCTTTCATATTATTCATTAATAACGCTACTTTGGATGTAAGTATTGGATTTTTATTCAAAATTCTTGATGATATTGAACAACACGCACTTTTCAATGTATTAATTTCTGATAATTGTTGTAGTTGTTGTGAGAGTGGTGGATGATATTGTTGTTGTGGTAAAGGTAGTGGTGGTTGGAAAGGTTGTAAAGGAAAATTAATTCCTTTTTTCCATAGTTCAATTATATAAATTATTCCATCCAAACTAATACGTTTGATTGGATTTCTTTTCAACATTTCCTTTATTAGATATTCTACTACGGGTACAGATGGATTTCGTTTGAATACTATTTGATATTTTGGATTTAATATCAAATCTCTAATTTCAATTTTTGATTCACCAATATAAGCCTTTTGAAATGTATATATCTCATACAAAACACAACCAAATGAGAATATATCTGTTGATGGTGTGTAAACTGGAGGAATACTAACCCACAGCTCTGGAGCGATATATTCTGCTGTACCTTTAAGTATTACTCCTTTATCCTCTTTATAGCAATGTTAAAACCACTAATTATTAATTCGTTATGATTTCCTATAAAAATATGAGAAGGTTTTACATTTCTGTGAATTATTCCTCTACTATGAATATATTTCAATGCATTCACTATATCCACTATATAACAGATCATAGTCTATTTTTATAATTTAATTATAAAATTATACATTTTCATCAAAATATACTCCCTTTTCTGATTGTTTTTGTATTAAATGCTGTAAATCTCCATTTTCATGATATTGAGCATAGATATAGTGCTTATTTTGCTGTTGTACATAATTACTGCCTAAAAATACTAATACACTTCTATCTTTCAAACTGCTTAACAGTCTTATTTCTTCATTTATATTATTTATTTCTTCTACAGAAAGTTTGGAAACATCTCTCTCTTTTCTGGCCATTTTAACACCTTTTTTATTTACTAACTTCACTACACTGTGTTTTCCCTTTCCAATTTCCTTTATCTCTATTTCATTGTTGTTAAAATTCATTATGTAATTCGAGCTTATTGATTTTATTTACATGCTATAAAAGAGAAAATGGTTTGATCATTTATAAAAAAACATTTGTAATTTAAAATGTGCAATTTATATTAATATTATAATGAAGTAAATTATTCATTTAGATTAATTAATATCCTTCTCAACTCTCACTCCTTCAGAGTTTTGATCTTTATTTGCATCTTTTCCAGTTTCTTCAAACGTCTTATACATTGATTTAGGTGGTGAAGAAAGGGTTCTTTCTCTCTTCATGCTTCTACAACATACAAATGATAATACAACAATTAAAACTAATGCAACTAATCCTCCAATTACACCACCAACTATTGCACCAGTATTGGATTTTGGTTTTTCTCTATTATCAACTACTTTAATATCCATAGTAATTTCACTATTTGCGAAGATAGGTTTATTCTTCATTTCATAAATAATATGATTCTTTACTAATTCATTTTCTAATACTGAACCTATTCTACTTGGATAATTGGTTTTTATGTAAATATCAATTTGAGAATTAGATTGTAATAATCTCATTCTTCTTCTTCTAGTAGCTATTCTAATATAAATCTGACTAATTTCAATATTTAATGTATCAGCAATTGATTGTTGAATTGATAATTGAATATCACTTGTTATAGAACTTGATATTCCTCTTATTTCAAAATTCATTACTACATATTGTTCAAAGTCAGTCTCAGGATTTACTTTACCATTTGTACATTGATTCTTATCAATATCATTTGACCAAACAGCTTCACCAGTATCTGCTTTTAAACATTTTCTAAACATTACACCATGTACAGTATCAGTACAAGTCTTTGAAGCATATTTATTAATATCAGTAGTTGGCCAACCAGATTCAGACTTACATTGAGCATCAGTTACACTTATTAATAAATCTACTTTATTTGAATTACCATACTCATTGATTGCATATACTTGACATTTAGCAGTAAACATAAATTGTGGATTTCCTGAAAACACTCCATTAGTTGTATCAAACTTAAAACCATAATTTAAGACATTATAATCACAACTTAATACAAATGATAGTGGATTGTTTTGTATATTAATTGGTTTAATATTTTGGATAGTTGCATAAATAACAAATGAATAAACATTTTGAGGATATTCAAATGATGGAGTTTTAGATATACATTCACCAATTATTGTATTTGACCAACTTCCTGTTTTACTAGCAGGACAGAATCTAATTGGACTTCCTATAGATCCATGTGGACAAACACCAGTTGCATTTTCATTACCATTTGTTGTTGGCCAGATAATTTCTCTATAAGTTTCACTCTTACATTGACTTTGAACTATTCTTATTGTTATAATTGCTGTTAAATTTGATCTTTCCACTTCACCGTACACCGTGTATCTTGTTGTAGCTATTTCAGTTCCCTTCAACACTTTTCCATATATTTTACCATCATTTCCTATATTCAAACCATCTAATAAAGCTGGAACAATATAAAACTTCTTTATAACACCATCTTTCTGTGGAGCATCATATGAATTATCTTCTACGTCTATATAGAATATCATATCAGGATAATCATATGTCATGTATGTTGCAAAATCAGAAGTCACTGTTATATAAACTGTAAATGAATATACTTCACCATCTAAACCAAATCCAGTTATAATATATGTTTCTTTACTTTGAGATCCAGTTGGAGTTCCAGAAATTGTTCCATCTTTCTTATTGAAATTCATTCCATTTGGTAATTGAGGAGATATTTCTAAATCAATTTCATTGTTCATATCAACTAATTCTGGTTTATTAATTGGACTTTCTTCTCCTAATGCAATTACCATATCAACAGATAAATATTCAATTTTTGGATTTATTTTAATACACTGACTCTTGTCTATTTCACCAAAATAAACTTGATCATTACCTGTTAATATACACAATCTAGTTCTACTTCCTATATAACCTTTCTCACATTCAATTGTAGCATTTTTACCACCTTCAGTCTTTGGCCAAACACCACTTTCATCTTGACAATAGAATTTTCTTTTAACACAATTATTAACTATATCACCCCATTCAGGATTAACTGATTTTGGACATAAACGAGTGATATTTCCTTCATAATTTGGTGGGCATTCACTTACTACTTCAACACCAGCATTTGTTTCTTTATAATCTCCATCTGCTTTACATTTTGGTTGAATTACTTCTATTATTAATGGACTACTAAATACCTCTTTTTCTCCACCATTTTTACCTTTCACTACATACATTTTACTACTTTCATCACTTCCAGCTAATACTGTTCCAGATATCTTTCCATTACTTGAATCTAATTTCAAATCTTTAGGTAATTCAGGAGAGACCGATTCTAATGTTATGGAAGTATCTTTTAATTCAGCAGCTGTAGTTTCATTGTAAATATCAACATAGAATGTCCAATGATGGAAATCATAAACTATATTTGCTCTATCTTCAATTACTATTAATATAAATACAAAAGTATTATCACCAGCAGCATTTTCAATAGTAATTATTATTTCTAAACCACTTTCATCTGTTGATTTTTTAATTACTCCACTTATTATTCCACTATCTTTATCAATAAATAAATCATTTGGTAAAAAATCAGCTCTAACTTGATATTTAATTCCAGTGATTTTGGGGATTAAATACACATCATCTTCTACATGATATGTAATAATGTCAAATGGATAAGAAATAGTTGGTGGATTTAATGCACAATCACTTGCATCAACGTCTCCCCATGTTGGATTAAATGGATCAGTTCCATTACAATATATTGTTTTTATTCCATTATAACCAAATTCACAACTGATAGATGCATATTTATCAATTTCAGTCTTTGGCCAAACACCATTCTCATCTACACAATAAGCTTTTCGAACATCTACAGTCACATTGGCAGTTAAATAATTATCACCAACTACACCATATACTGTACATTTTGTCTCTTTTACATCAAATTCACTATCAGATTTACCATATATTCTTCCATACTTTGCATCAAACATTATTCCATGAGGTAAAATACAATCGATTGAATAACGATCAACTCCTCCATGTGCAATTACACTGTAACTATTATAGCGATTTAAAAAGAATACTAATTCAGGATATTCAATCTTTGTAGCAGCTTCTTTACACATATCATTTATTTCACCAAATACACCAACACCATCTACTTCGCCACATTCTCTTTCTTTAAAACCATATTCACCTCTATCACAAGATACATATATCTTATTTCCACTGATTGTTGTTTGCCACATATCTCCTTTTTCATATTTTTCATAACACAACACTGATCTACAATGTAAACTTAAAAATTCACTTGTTGCTATAGCATAAGATGGACCATAGCTTGTAGTCTTGATCTTAGTTACTTCCATTCTATAACCTTCAAATGATTTATCATTCTTTAGTGTTTTGAGGAAATTATATGTAAACTTTTCATAAGATAAAGCACTATCATCATATTCACCAATATTTATCCATTCAGGAGTGTCACTATCATAAGTCCCATATATTGAGAATATTGAGGGAGTTCTCTCTTTCAATTCATTTGTCACAAATAAAAATTCATTGAAATATTCAGCAATTCCACTTGGCCAATAGAAATCTAAATATTCTTTGAAATTTTCTGATAGTTGAGTAGTAATAAACTCAGTTTTGTTGTTATAATCATTTATATATGATAAATCACTTTTAGAATCAACACCTGCACTACTTACAACTCTCATTGTTGGATCAACTTTAGATGACAACGTTTTAACTACACAATTATCTTCACCATTTAAGAGAGGAGTTAATAATACAGTTAATGGATCAAATTCATCACTTTCATCATGTTTATGAACTTCAAATGCTAATATATTATCACCATGAACTATTAGACGAGGAGCAATGGCTATTGTCATTGTACGAGTTGTGTCAAATATCTTTGTTGCTGGATAATCATTATATACATCACTCATTGGTAAATTTCTACGATAAAACTCAATTCCATTTAAAAAACAAATAATACCAGCATCAAATGATACAACCATTTGTAAAGAAGTGATATTTTCCACTGATGAATTAAAGTTAAAACTAGCTCGATAATTAGTTGTTATTTTTGTTCTTAATGGAAATTCTGATGCTATAGATTCAGTCCATCCTTTTGGAGTTGGATAAATATATTCATTATTCCAACCACTTACTGGTTGATTACTTGTTAATTGCCATTTCGTTCTACCATCAATAAATGTTGATAATATTACTGTATATTCATCTAATTCTATATCGTTAGTGTGTTTCAATGTCTTTATCAATTTACCACTGTAATATATTTCTACCTTTGAATTATGATCCCAAGGTTTTGAATCAGTACTTCCAAATCTAATTGTTAAAGATTCCATAGAATCACAATATGTAAGCGCCTTATAATAATTATCAGGTAAACGCTTATATGATAATAATACTTCAGTTCCATCCTTCAAAGCTTCAATTATTACATTATCTCCTTTACCATTTACACTAACTGTAATACCAATCATTGATAATAAACATTCTTGTCTTTCGATTGTAAAAGAATAAACAGAACTACTTTGACCATTGTTTATAGTTGAACTTGATACTGAAAACTTTACAGAATCATTTAATGAACTGAACTTTCCAGTTATTATTCCAGTATTTGTATCTAATGTAAATCCAGAAGGCATATCACCAACTGACTTGAAATTTGAACTACCACCTTCTAATTCTGGATAAAATGAATAATCAATTCCACTATAATGATTATCATAAGAACTTTCATAATTCAATATTTCGGGTTTAGTAATTGTAGTATCAAATTCAAATTCTTTTACTAAATCCTTGTTATTTCTGAAGTTGTATATCTTCACAATTTCACCATTTACATACAATGTATAATTCAATCCAATTTTTGCTTTATTATCAATTGATAACTTAGTTGGACCTTTTGTTACGCACTGTAAAAATGTCTTAAGTTTAAATTCTTCCATTGTTCCACTTTCCTCATTCAATAATACATTATTATCTACATCCGTCAATTTTATTGAGACTTCATTATTTCCAACTGTATATTCCAATAATATACTAATTTTACTCTCTTCACATCCACTAATCTCAAAGTTTACTTCAGTGGAAGTTGTTCCAGATGGATTTGTACAATAAACTGTTATGATATCAGAATATGACATAACTGGCATTCCACTTATTATACCACTTTTTAAATCTAATTTCAAACCTTTAGGTAGTTGATCTTTTGTGTAAAACCTTAGATTTTCACCATTTTCTATTGTAGGTTCAACTTTTATTTCTTCATTCATATTACCATTTATAGTGTCATAATGTAAATTTCTTGGTGGAGCATATTCATCAACTGCAATTTCTATAGTGCAAGATAATTCACTTCCATCATTTCCTTTAGCTTTAATTGTATAAGATGCTAAGCTTATTGGTTGAGTTGGAGTTCCACTTATAACACCACTTGTTTCGTCTAAAAATAAGCCTGTTGGTAATGCTGATCCACATGAAAATGATTTATAATTCTCTTTATCAATTAAGTAAAATACAGGTTCATTTTGAGCTATTTCAAGTGTAGAAATATAAGCAGCTTTAATGTATTTATATGATATAGAAAAGTGAGGTTTGTAATATAAATTTTCTTTTGATATTTCTTGTAATGGAATTCTTATATTTCCTCTATTTTTCATCCATTTTATACTAACTGAAGTGATATCACTATTTGTAGTTTTCCAATAATATATCAAAATATGTTCTAAACCTTCATTTATATTTAATGTATCAGAAACTGTATTCAAACCACATTTTGATGTAGAAATACTTTTCCCACTTATAATAAAACTAACTCCATCTTGACCACTTACATAGAAAGTGTATTTACCACTTTCAGGGATGTATAAATAACCTTCCCATTTAGCAATAAATTGACTTGAAAATGCACCAGTTAAACCTTCCCAAATCAAATTAGATGGAGAATGATAATATGTTTTAACTATTCTTTGATAAGTTAAAGAATATAAAGAACTAGAATCAGGATCTTTAAATGTACAATCTATATTACTTGATGATATATAATATTTACCAATTAAACCTTGAACAGATGTTTCTTTGGAAATAGTAATAACAGTTATATAAATTGTAAATTCTATTGTTGTTGTCTTACTTTCACATCTTATCTTAAAGGCAGTTCTTGGAGTATCTGTTGTTGGAATTCCTGTTAAAATACCTTGAGTGAATAAAATACCAGCTGGTAAGTTATATGGGCTAACTATTCTTTCATAATCACCTACAATTACTGGTTTAATAACACCAATATCATCTCCAACAGTAAATATATAATCATTGGAAGGATAATAAAAACTAGTCAATGTTGTAATACCTATTTGAAACACATCAATTGGCATAAGTTCTTTACTACCACCTGGCACTTTCCAACTAAGTGCATATGATAGAACTTTACTTGGAGTTTGACCATAAACCATTAATGAAAACTCATGTATTGTGTTTGCTTCAAATTGTATCTTTTTTTCTGATTCCATATTATATGATGTTTCTATTAATGATCTAGTAAAACTATCAATAAAGAAGGCTGCTCTATAACCAGTAACAAGGTAAAATGAGTATTGGCCTGCTTTTTCTATATAAATTGAACCACTATACTCATATAAGAAATAACTATCCCTTATTATGTTTTCAATTGTTACAGGAGGCATCATACTAAATTCTGAAAATGATGTGGTTACTATCTTAGAATCTACTTCCATTTCATCATTATCTAACTTCTTTTTGAGATTGGCAAAATTTGGTGAATAGACTTTATCTTTTGGAGATTTTAATTTAGCTGAAGATGACATTGTTACACTACTTATACAGAATTCTAAAGTGATTGTATATGAGTTAATTCTATTACTAACAGTGATTGTGGATGTATAATTGCCAAATGTAGTTGGTATTCCACTAATCTTACCATTTTCATCAACTAATAAACCAGGAGGCATATTTTCCACTTTACTATCTTCTACTAATTGATTACATTTTATCTCTTCCAATGTTACAGGAATATCTTTAGATAATACTATTACTCCAATATAAGGAAGAGTACATTTGCTTAATTTACCATAAACACTTATATAAAATGTCAGCATATCATAACCATTATCAACTGAATTAGTAATAGTCATTACAAATTGAGATTTTCTCATTGGTGTTAATGGAGTTCCACTAATTATTAATAAATTGTCATTTATTGTTAATCCAGTTGGTAAATTTCGATTGAATGTTATTCTATCATATTCATATTCACAAGTGAATGCTATTGGAGAGATTTTTTCTTTATAAGTGAATGAATATTCAGTTATATTCAATTCACATCTTGGAGATCTACCTTTACTACATTTACTTTCATCCCATTTATCCCATGTTGGTCGTGATGTTGGTAAACATTCTCTGGTTCTATAACCACTGTAATCTACATCACATCGAGATGTTTGAAATTCATTTGGATATATTCCTGAATTACCACAATCATCTGCTTTTATTTCTATAAATACGTTTACTTTCACTTCTCCTTGTGGACTATCACCGATTATTGTATAATTCTTTCCAGGAGATACAATAACTCGAGGAATACCCGTAATCTCACCATTATCCCTATTAATAATCAAAGAAGATGGTAATGGAGTTTCTTCACTACTTCTTATATTGATTACTATTCCTTTCATTTCTGGTTTTATTGGAGTTATTAATTCGTATAACTTTAATGAATAAACTTCAGGATATTTCAATTCTCCACTTATATTATCACATTCACTGATATCTTCATCACCCCAAGTAGCATCAGGTTTACAATATCTTCTTCTTTTCTTTGTTGATCCATTTTCACAACTAACTTCAGCAGTTGTATTAATAGCAGTTGGAGGATAAGGATCAGAAGCAATGCACATTTCA
Organism: Proteromonas lacertae; assembly: GCA_002245135.1. NCBI lineage: Eukaryota > Bigyra > Opalinata > Proteromonadidae > Proteromonas > Proteromonas lacertae. The sequence goes on from NGBS01000871.1 coordinate 484,230, forward strand.
GAACCACAAATTGCTGGATAGAAATCAGATAATTGATATAACTGTGTAGAAGTCATACGAATACTTGCAAATGATATTTTAAAACCATTATAAAAATGATTAGTTGGATTTTTAACTATTATTTTTTCAGAGTATAATCTTTGAGTATTCATTTTATAATCTCTTCTTTCATCAATTAATTCCCATACAATTTCATCATTATTATCTTTATAATCAGTTGTACCATATAATTGCCATTCTGATGGATCTCTTCCTGGTTCATCATTCCCTGTTACAAATATATAACCACTAACAGTAACATATCTATCATTCAATTTAACTATCAAAACTAATGGATCACTCTTCTTTCCAACACACATCTTAGTTGTTTTATCCATATCAAATATTTGAGCTACACCTTCTTGTTGATACATATCATCAGTATAAGATGAAGATACTAAAGTCCAAGTTGGATTGACATCTTTACTACTACCGACTAATGCACTACAACTTGAATCACCACCAAATACAGATAATCTAACAGTAAATGGATCTACTTCAGTATATTCATCATTTTCAGTTTTATGTACTTCAATAGCAAATATATTTTTACCATCCTTTAATGAATTAGGAAGTCCAATAATTGTGATTGTTTTTAATTGTTTATCTCCATTCGAATAGGTATTTTCATTCACTTCATTAGCTGGCATTCTATTTCTAGCAATTTCAACATTATTTATATAGAGTATAAAACCACTTTCACTATCAATACTAATTTCAAATCTTCCAATTCCATTTACATTAAATAATTCATAATCATATCGATAATACATGGTGATTTTATCAGCTGGTCTTGGAAATGTTCCACCTTCTGCTTTTTGCCAATTAATAACATCAGATATTTTCCAATCTGATTGAAATGTGGATGAATAATACCATTTTCCATTAGTTGGTATAATTTGTGACAATAAGAAATTATAAGTACCAACATTACTACCTCCTTTGAAATGTAATTCTAAAATTAAACTATCTCTATTATTCAATTTTATATATGATGAACTATCCCATTCAGAACCATCAATTGAACCATATTGAGCAATATAATGTCCTTCAGTAACACATTTAGCAAACACAATATTCTTATACTCACTCATACCTGATATTGAATAGATGATATTTTCACTACCACTACTGGCTGATGCTGGTGAAATCATTAAATACATATTTGGACCGCTTTTACCTCCATATACTTGAACATTTAATAATATTTCAGATGATGGACAATCTGATGATTGAGTATATGTAATTGTTACTGGATCAGATGATAATTGATTGTTTTTAGCTATAATTCTAAATGAACCACTCTCTTGTTTAACTCTACCTACAACTCCAGAAATAAAGCCATTTGTAGAATTCATTCTTAAACCATCAGGTAATTCATCACCATCAAATAAAACATATTCAGTAACAGCATATTTAGTTATTATTGGGTAAAATGAAACAGATTCACCTGTAACTAAAGAATATGAAGTTGGATTATAACTAATTTCAGGTTTTCCTTCAACTGAAGATAAATCAACTTCTACTGTTTCAGTTCTACCAATCTTATATTCACCATAAGCTAATAAATAATTTGATTTTTGATAAACACTATAAGTTCCACTTCTACCACTAGCTTGAACAAATTGAATCTTTACTTTTGAATATGGTAAGCATTTATAGAAAGAATAGTATGTATCAGCATTATGATTTTCTTTTATATATATTGAATAATCACCACTCATTATATAAATACTTAAACCACTTCCAGATCCAGTTATATATTTCAATCTAAAGAAATAATTATTAGCATCACAATCTTTAACAGTGATTCTTACACTTCCTTGTATTTCACCAGCTGCATTTCTAACTATTATTGGAATGACTTTATTATCAACTGGTTCAGATGGATAGCCATATATTTCACCTGTTAAAGCATTCATTCTTAAACCTTTTGGTAATTCTTCTCTACTTTCTACAAAGTAATCGTTACCTATAATAAATGGAATACTATTCACTTCTTCACCTAATTTGGAATTGATATCTCGATAAGTAACACTTACTGGCGATATATAACTTTCATATGATAGAGTAAATCGAGTTTGTAATGGATGCAATTCACTATTTATTGGATCTGCTGTAATTGAATAAAACACATTCTTTACTGATGCTTTTTCATCATTAATAATTCCACTAATACAATGATCTGTTTCATTAAATATCAAGCCACTTGGCAGATTTGGATAGATCTTATAATTTGTATAATCATTTTCATTAATTCTATTGAATAATGGACAATTCTTAGGAATTTCTTGACCTTTTATATATGTAGATGTCTCATATTCATAACTAATAGGATATCTTGGTATATGAACAAATGCAGAATCAGGTATTTGAGTTCTACCCATATCAAAAGAACTCCATTCTAATATTAACTGTTTAGTAGCATCATTAGCTGCTTTCCAATAATATAATTTAATATTCACTAAACCATTTTCTAATTTGATCGAACCTTGGTTTGTGTTTTTAACACATGTTAATGATTGAACAACAACTGTATTTTCTATTTCTAATCTAACTCCACCATTTGATGTGATATAAAACATATAAGTTCCACTTTTTGGTATTTCTAATAAACCAGTCCAATCAACAGTATAGGATGATACAAAAGTACCTGATAATCCTTTCCATTGACTTGTTTCTTCATTTACATGATTTATTTCCTTATCAATTCTACGGAATTTTAAATAATCAACAAATCTATCAATATCCCTCCAATCACATTCTCTTTCAGCTGAAGCATAATATAAACCATCTAATCCACTTATCATATTTGATTTAACATTATCAATTACTTCAATGTATAGTTTATATTCAGTCCTTACACCAAATATATTACCAATTATTGTATATAATTTCTTTTCAGTAACTTGTGTTGGAATACCATTAATTTGTCCATTTGCTTTAATAGTCATTCCATTAGGTAATGGATTATCAGTTGACCAAGTAATATAACCAGTATAAACAGGCGTTAAAGTCTGCATTTGATTCTTCACTAATATTAAATCAGAAGTTCTATAATCAAGATATTGATTCACTGGTGGTGTAGATCTAGCTATTGAACTAATCAAAATATATTCAGTTCCACTTCTTGGCTTGTATTTCAAATTCAACTGGCCTTGTTTCAAGAAATTAACACCATGTATTGCTATCCAATGATAACCAACTTTATAATCTTCATTATGTGCTGCATTCGTTGTCGTTTTAACAAGCCAAGGTTTTTCAAAACTATCAAAATACACTTTACATCTATCATCCACATTTAAGATAAATCTCCATTGTTCTTCTTTTTCAACTTTGAATGAGAAATACCAATAATTTACAGCGTTTACGATGTTCATATCAAGTGAAGCAGCACATCTATCCTCAGGATTACAAGAATATTCTAATTCTTTCATATTATTTGTATAATAGGTTATTTCACCAGCATATAATTTATTAAAATATTCTGGATCTAATTCTGTTGAAGTTGTACTTTCTGACCATAACACTGTAATATCTCCTGTATTATCTTCAAATGTACCAACATTAAACACTAAATTAATTTCATTGCTATCTTCATTGTAATGTGCTATTACTGCAATGCTATAACTGCCTGTAGCAGAAGTAACACCTTTAAATCCTCCATGAGTTGTATTAAAAAACAATCCATCAGGTAAATCTCCAGTGATAGTAAAATGAGTATGTATATTATCACATTTAGGAGGCAATAAAAAGAACGGTTGCGAAAATCCAACTTGAACAGTCATTACACCATAATTGCATGATAAACAGTTCACTTGATATAATATTATCACTAGAGTAATTAAATATTATTTATACAAATTAGCACTATTCCCATTTTACAATTTATATTTAATCGACATTTATATCGATTCAAAAACTTGGCTTGATAATTTGTGTTTTTTAATACAATCAAGCAAAAGCATTCAACCAATACATTATCATATATATAAAACAAAAAACAAAAAAAAGTGCATTTAGTGAAAAATATGTTAAAGTTAATGAAAATCAAAGATGCTGTAGTAATATGATAATTAATGTTTAAGAATTTATTGTTGTTGGATTTCTAAACAATAAATCTCTCTTTCCATTACATCTTTTGAATGAATGAATTGTTAATACTTTATTACAAACAATTTTTTTTACTGTATCAGAGATAAATCGAAGATTATTAGATTTAGTAATATCATTCTCATCTGTCTCATATATAAGTATATTCTGATAATCTTCCTTTGATATAGATGATATATTGCCTTTTATCATATTTTCAATCATTTCCTTGTTTACTCTATTTATTTGACTTTCACACATTTTTATATCATAGTAATATTTTCCAATTACACCTCCATAATATTCGTAGTTGTCAAGATATTTATCTAAAATGTCTTTTAATTCTTTATCATCATTTTCATTTCTATTCATAGGATTAGCTGGTATTCTTTGTATTTCACTGTATTTAAAAAATGGCTTATCAGGTTTGATTAGTATAGGATCTTCCAATTTCATTACTTTTTTCACTTCTTCTTTTGTAAATGGAGGTATATACATTATCAGTGGACATCTTTTACTCTCAAATGTCTTAAACTTTTTATCACATGGATTAGCTAACATTATTATCATTTTTGCATCAGGATAATCATCTTCTCCAACAACAACTCCTTCAACAACAACAATATATGGATAATATGGATAATCTTTTTCATCCTTAAAATAGTTATACTTACTAATATAAGATTGTCCACATATACATCTAAATTCTATTCTAATATCTTTATTCTTTTCATGAATTTTGTTTATAATAATTTTAGCTAATACTGATTTACCAATTTTTTCTTGACCAAATATCAAAAAGTTTCTTTGATTTTCATAATTCATATCTAAATCATCAGGATAAATAAGTTTCAATATATCATTAAAGCACTTTCTCATCAATAACAATTTTCCACCATTATTATATACATCAAAATCTTGTTGTTGTTGTGGTGGTGGTAGTAGTAGTTGTAGTAGTTGTGGTTGATTCATTGGAGGTGGAATATTAAATCTTTGATCATAATCATATACTGTTCCTTGTTTTATTAAACAATACTTAAAATCACCACTTTTAATCTCACTATATTCCTATTTTTATTATAAATATATTATATATTCATACTCTTATAGATTTTTCCATTCTTTCTCTATCTTCAGGAGTTATTCTATTTTTATCAAAGTTTTCATCATCTAATAATACTTTTATAAATACTCCATTCATTATCAAATCAAAGAAATTATTTTCGTCCAATATATAATATACTGCATGTAATGCATTTGGAGGATAATGAATATACATCTGTTTTCATAGTTTAATTTGAAATTATCATCACTGACAATTGGAGTTTCTTTACCTATAGAATCTGTATATATCAACTCAATTATTTCAGTGCTTAATTCATATGCAATTATTTGTTTTAATGCCATTTTTCTAGTATATTTATCATCATCAATTGAATTATACTTATCTTTTACCTTTTTATACTCTATCTTATCTTTAGGTGGATAGAATTTAAAAACAATATATTGCTCAACAAAATCTGATATGAATTTTAATTTTTTTTTTGGTTTTAAAAGAAAATGTTTTAAACCATTATCCCATTCTGATTCTAAATCATATTTTAATATAATATTGGATAAATCATTATTTAACAAATATTCCATCTTCATATACTTTTGTACAAATTCATTATAACCTGTTGTTCCTACTACACTGTCTATCAACTGTTGATAATACGTCCAATAATCTCTACCATAATTATTATTATATAAATAATCGTAATAGATTTGTCTAGGTATATTACCATACTTTTTGCAAGTCTCTTTAAATTTCTTTAAATCACTAATGCTTATATTAATGCACAATGAAAACCATTCTAATATTTCTCTATCGTTTAAAGAATCAAAATATAGTTGTTTACTTACTAATGGATTTGTATAATTATCGTTATTTTCATGATCAGGTGAACTAATGGATATTATTATGTTACTATTGCCAAATTCACCATTGAAAGTGTCAACTATTACTATCGAATTATTAATATCACGTTCTTTTATATCACTTTTACTCAAACAATTATCTTTAAATTCATATATTTTCCTATCACCAATATTTTCATATTTCTTTCCTTTAACAACATAAATATCTTTAATGGTATTATTATTTTTCCATATATCATCTAAAATATAATAATTAAATCCCAATTTTACCATTTCATCATAATTTGGTGGTAATGAACCTTTAATATCTTCTATTTTATCTAATGAATTTTCCATATTTCTCTTTAATTCACTGTATTTATTTTTTATTGATTCCTTTTCTTTTAAATACTTTTTAATTCTCTTCTCAATCATTTCTATTGAAATATTTCTTTTTTTAATCTCATTAATTCTTTGTACTATAATTGATGATAGATAATATGCATTGATGAATCTGCCATATTGCCTAACTTGATAATTTTGGAGTATTTTCTTAAATTTAATTATCTCGCTTACATCAATTACTTCATCTACATTCACAATATCATTATCTATACCTCTTACTTCCTTCTCTATCTTTTCAATATTTTCGTAGCAACTTTCTCTTACTTCTGTTTCATCATTTATATTAGAGAAATCATAATCTTTGTTTATTTTAAATATTGTGAATGAATATATACTTCCAGTTTTTGTATAAAAATTCCTGCTTATATCATCATAGATATTATCTTTTAGTTGTTTATAAAAGAATTTGTTTATTGTTTCTTTGTATAATCTAATCCTATTTTTATTTCTTTTTATTTGTTTTTCAAGATTTTCTATTTCCTGATTAATAAAACATTTTCTTTGTTTCTCTTCTTGATGTAATTCACTCAACCATCTTAAATTATTTTCTCTTTCTACAATTAACTCTTTTTTCCTCAGTAAATCTTTTTCATCTTTACCAAAATTGTGAGATAAATTATTCTTTAGAAAGAATAGTAAAACATAAATAAAAGATGTTTTACCTATACCTGGCTGACCTGTGATTATTATTCTGTTTATATACGGTTTGGATGACATAATTTTACATATATTTCGAAACATATCATAATAACAATCCCTAAAGTAGATTCTCTTCATAGGGAATTGAAATACATTGACATTTTGATCTGTATATTCTAAATATACTTTTTTTTCACCATCAATAGCATTATATTCTACAGCCGTTAAATTATTAACAATTTTAACGAAATTATCTTCTTCATCTACTTTTCGTTTTTTTATTTCACCACCAATATCATCTCCACGTCTTTTAATATTATCCTTTTCTATAACTACTATTTCATCATTCTTCTCAAATAGAATGAATAAAGGATATATTACATTGCTACACTGTAAATCTCTCAATATACATATAACCTTATCATGTCTGCAAATTGTCATAGTGTTGCTATTTACGTCGTATTTTACATCATATATTGCACCTAATTGTAAGTCTTTTACATGTACTTCAACTACATCAATACTATTTGACTGTGATGCTCCACTGGTTAATATTACCATTTTATTACAAACTGCACCGCACATAGCTTTTGAATATCCTATACCCAGTTTGTTAGCAACTTTCCTAATTTGGAATCTCATTGTATATACTTGATTTGCAGTTGAATATTTTTGGTATATACCTAATTTCAATGAATCATTTTCACTTTTAAATGAATCTTCATATATCTTTTTTACTAAGAAACCATATCTGTAATTATTAAATAGTAAATGACTAAAAACAGAGCTCATTTATCTAATAAATAAAATTTGTTAATAATAAATACCGTACTTTGACTAATAACAGAGATATAGATAATTATAAATTTGATTGAATAACCAATCAAATCAATTCAACAAATAACCAATTAAAATTCGTAATTTCGATATTTTGCATGTCATTTTTATAGTGATGTAGAAAGAAACATGAAACATCAACATGATTATAAGTTCTCGTTTCATATGATATTTAAGTAAGCAATATGATTTAATTAACTAATCTTGATTGTTGGTATATATATAATTGTAGTTATACTTATAACTATCTATATTTTACTTCTTAACGAAATATCATTTTCTTTGTTATAAAAAGTCAAAAAATAAATGAAACATTATCACTACAAATAATAGTTATATTAATTATGATATCTTGATGATTTACGATATTCTGCATATTTCGGTTGTTTTTCAAAGGATTCCATAAATGCTTTTAATGTGGCATTATTTGTTATTGCACCTTTACCCATTACATTAACTTCAGCAAAAATAGAATACACAGCAACATCTGCAATTGATACTCTCTTTCCAACAAAGAAATCACCTCCATTCTTCTTCTTTAAGTTTTCAAAGTAAGAAATCCAAACAGGAAGAATAGTTTCATTAAATTCTTTTTCTAATTCATCTCTTCCTGTTGTAGCATGAGTTACATGATAGTATTTATTTCTTAAATCTTCACTTCCATCAACAATCATGTCTATTTGCCATTTTTCATCATCATTATCTCCATAAAGATTAAATCTACAAACATATAAATATAAACATAAATATACAATCTACCTACAAGTCTTAATTGAGTATTGCTTTGACAGATATTTTTGCCTTTATATTCCACAACTGGTACTTGTCCAAAAGCTAATACTCCTTCATCAGTTAATTTCTTTTTTAAATCTGCCCATTCTTCTTTTTTAAAATTCACTTCTTCATATTTTTGACCAGCAAGTTCCATAGCAATACGAAAGTTTTCAGCTCTGCCTCTTACACCAAAATAAGTCAATTTGAAGTCAGACATCGATTGAATCTGAAAAAAGAAATTTAGAAATATCCATACAAACTACAATGGTTTTTTGTCAATTTTAATATTTTGGGTGTTTGAAAAAAGAATATCAAACCTCAAACATATTTTCAAATTAATTTTTCTTATGTTTGACTTGAATATAATAAATACAGGATTTAAGAAAATACTATTGCCATCCATGAACAAAGATTTACCAGAAAAGATAAGAAAAGAAGTATAATGATGATTGATTTATTCTAGAGTGCTTTTTATCGATTATTGATTTGTTCATTTAATATAATAGGAGTTTTAATTGTGTTTTACTGTATATCAACTGAAGATTTAAACTGTGGAACTACTTTGATAATTATGTGTATATTTTGTTGCATAATATTCATTTTTGTTCAAGGAAGCAATCCAGGATATATTGATACAAGTACTAATTCAATATTACCAATCGTAGATAATATAAAAATAGAAGAAGATGAAGAAGAAGCAGATAGTCTATTACGAAACAATGGCAATAAACAGTATTATATATATATATATATATATATATATAATCAAATTAGTAAACAAATGTGTAAATACTGTGATATATCTGAGCCAGTAAGAAGTCATCATTGTAAATATTGTAACAAATGTGTAAAAGTGTATGATCATCACTGTACTGTAATTGGAACTTGTGTTGGGCAAAGAAATCATGGAAGATTTTTATTATTTTTATATAGTGAAATGATGATTATTACATATGCATTTATTGTTATAATTATTGGTAGAGAAAGAGAGCATAATTCCAATCTGTTTTCATCACATTCAGTCAAGATTTGTGGTTTAATTCTTTCAATTGTATATCTATTTTATTTATGTAATATATAGTTTGTATTTATATCAATAATACCATTGACAGTTATACACACCTTCTTGATGTTGATGAATCTAACAACTTATGAAATTGGTAAGAAAACTAAAAAAATATGGTATTTTAAACACAATACATCACCATGGAACTTTCCTTTTAATGAAGGAACATTTCACAATATTTACACCTTTCTTTTTGATGATGAATTGTTTTCCTGTTTTTCTAATAAGAGTACTGAATATTCATATCCAGAATCATCCTCAGTAAAGGATAATAGAAATGTTGATTGTTTAGCTTCTTGTATTACTAGTTGTTTTGAATAGATTTATATTTAATTATAAATGTAGTAGTTTATAATTGTATTTATTCTTAAAATAATGATTTCATAACTATTTGTAGAATTAGCTTAAACTAATTTAGTCCTAAACTAAAATATGTAAAATTGATTGAGCTAATATTCGTTAATATTAATAATTATATAATTGCATTTAACATTTAGATAAAATAATAAACAAAAATAGCATAACATTTAGAATAAAGTTATAGTGTATGTAGAAAATACAAAAATCAACACAAAAAAAAACAATAATAACCAACTATTTATGAAAAATAGGAATGTCCTGCACTACTATCTTCAAATTCACACAACAAATCTTCAGAAAACACTTCAGTACATCTACTCCAATTCTCTTGATTAGCTGTTTTAAATGCAGTTATCCATTTAGTTGCTATATCTTTAATAGGTGATGGATAAGAAGTAGCCTGGAATAGGATTTCTAGAATAGTTGAATTATTCTCATCAATTTCAGTTATATTCAAATACAGCAAAGCACATAAGCTAATAATATTGCCATGCATCTTATTGATCCATTCTGTATCTTTCTTATTTACACTCTTTTGTAACTTGTTAAAATCTTTTTTATATTTTTGAATTACGTTACTTATACCTTTTTCACTATAACTTGCTGATATTGAGAACACTAAATCTAAGCAATTGTTTCTTACTTCAATATCACTATCATTGAGTGCTGTTTCAGTGTATTTTAATAGTTTATTATTAAAATCAACTTCCTTTTTATAATCACGATAAACTATAAAACATAATAAATGATTAAAATAATTATACAAACTGAAAGTGTATAGGAATTGGTGATTAGGTTTCTTCTGACAGATGGAGAACTAGATTTCAATAATTCGTAAAAAGCAAAAATTAAAGTTAAAGAAATAATAATAGAATATAGAAAAAATAGGATATTTCAAATAATTTCCAAAATTCATCATTTGGATAATAACATCCCATTCTTTTAAAGTAATCATCAGGAGATAGCATATCATTTACATCCATCTAAATAATAATAATAATAATAAATATACATTTGATCTAACAGCAGCAACTAATAATTCATTAACAAAAGGTAATGGCCTTAATATTGGAGATGGAATTGGTAAAGTTTTGGAGATTAAACTAACCAATTTATTATCTTCACCTCTATTTTATATAATTAATAATAATATATAATACTCTGTAAATGTGTCAAATGAATCGATATGTGTATATTTCTTATTATATTCAACCACTTCATCTTTTATCCAATTTAAAATTGAAGTTACTTTTTGAGTAAATGAGTTTTCTTCACTTCCTTTTAAGTAAAAAGTAGTTGAACAAATTGATATAACAGAACTCCATGCACATTGTAAAACTTGATTATTTTCGCTTTTCAAATACTCTTGAATAATATCCAACAAATATTCACCCAAATCACACAATTCCTTTGGATATTTATAAGCCAATTGCATTAATGAATAATATAAATATATTAAACACTTCAAATAAGCAACTTGTTGAATTACTGTTGTTTTTTTATCAGTTAAACTCTTCAATAGTTGACATATATGCATTATTAACTCAGTAAAACATAATTTTGGTATTACACCTTCGTAGGAGAAAATATTTACTAAAATATCTTCAAAAACTTGAGCTTTGGAAATAAACAAGTCAAAAAATTCACAGTATTTTTGATAGAACAATTTTTGCTCATTTTCATCAGATATATTGATTGAATAATCAAATAATCCTTTCATTACTGAAGCAATCACTCTACATCTCTTTTCATTCACTGAAACTTCAAATAATTTCTTTGTTCCTTCATATAATACATTCTCTAATTCATTTCCTCCACATATTTTCAATAATCGTCTAAATGCAGTAGACCAAGTTAAAATGATTGAAAATCCTTTATTACTGTATTCTATATTATCCATTCTACATATTTCATTCATTAATGTTGATGCAACTCGTGATAATTCTAAACCAGTAAAATGATCTGGAGCTTCATATTCTTCTTTATAATTCTCATGGAAAACATCAGCAAAATTCTATATGCATACATAATAATAATTATTATTATATAAACATACTTCAAATAAGTGTAACCAAGTATTAGGATTCAAATAGAATGATTTTAACTTCTCACCAAACGTATTTGGATAATATTCAGCTATCATACTGGAGAATAAGAAACAAGCTAATCGAATATTCATATTATCACAGTTCAATCCATCATAGATCACATCTCCAATACATATGTTTGGTTCAATACCTGATTGTAATAAGTAATACATTGATAATATCCTCTAATAATATGATATATATAGTAAAGAAATATATATATATTTATATAATACATTCAATTGATATAACCAAGTTTGTGATTTAAAATCAATAGATAATTGTTTCATTAATTCTTGATACTCTTCAACGTGATGTAATGCAGATGGCATTCTAAATTAAATAAAAATAAAATAAAAACAATTATTAAAAATAGATACGTTTTGTAAAATACTTGAAGATATATTCCCAAGTAATAATTTTCAGCTGCTTCTCTATCATGTTGTTTGAAATTGGTTAATAATTCAGGAATATTCAATTGTAATAAAATAAACATTTTATAAACTGGAAATGTGTAAATACAATCTAATGTAATAGCAACCAGTAAACTATATATATATATATATATATTATATAAATATACTTTATCAATGCAACAGCATCAATCTTTTTGATTGTTTTAATATGATTTACAATGTCTTTTTCAATATCCTATATATAATAATGTATATATAAAGAATACAGGAATTTCATTAGATATTAACGATATAATTTGACTTACTTGACACAAATCTTCCCTTTGAATACTTGTAGTAGTTCCAATTCTCAAAATATCAATCAAAAACGGATATAAATTTTGAACAAATTCTTTATATTCATCAGTTGGATGTAAATGTAAATACTTGGTAATAATATGAACGCCATAATCATAGGTTGAGTCTACTAATGACATTCCATATTTATTCCAATCGTATATAGTGACAGCTTCCCATGGCCTAATATCATACTCTTTACTTTTCATATCAAATTCATAAGCACTTCGATAATAATCATTTCTATTGATTGATGGTATTGGATACTGATAAATAGGTAAATCAGCATTACTGTCAATTAAACTAGTACATAGTTGGAATAATGATTTTAAGATAACTTCAGAAAGCAATTCATTCTTAGAGATAAAATCAAATGCTTTGTGAATACAATCGAATAAATCTTTACTTAGTTTTAATACATTTGTTGGAATAGTTCTATAGTTACAAAATGTTTCAAATTCAGGATGTAAGGTGATTAATATTGAATTTGTATCGAAACACAGTGCTGAGTCAAGGATTGTAATACTGTCTTCCCATTGTCTTCTGTCAGTTACATCTATTTTGTACAAAATAAAATATTTTAGTTTATATATATACTGTTTAAAATGAGATTATTAGTGATATTATACATTTGTGGATAGATATAATGTAAAACAATATCGTCTAATACTCTCTTATAATTCTCATAATCATTTTCAATAGTTACTTTTATTATATCAGTTGGATTAGTGAATTTTTGACCAAATTTTGCTGTTTTTATATATCTGTTATTCATATTTAAATCTAAAACACCTTTTGCCACTGAATTTAACAAGTCTAAAGCTGCATTTCTGACTTTCTGTTCATTATGTTTAATTCCTAAATCGATTAAGTCTTTGAATATTATCCAATTTGGACCAATGAATTTTAAACGACAACTGTATCAATAAATAATATAATTATATACTTCGTAATTTCTGTTAATACTGAATAATAACATCCAATCATCTCTTGGTTTACAATAAATTGATTATTACTGACAAATTGATTGGCTACAAACTTCACAAATGTTGAAACTTTCTTTACTGAAGCGACATTACAAATTTCATTAACTGCAACATAATAATGTTCATTATTCTCTATATTCTCCATTACAACACTATAAAAGAAATAAGAAAATAAAAAGGAAAAACAAAGTAGAAAATATACTTCATTATTTGGTCAAACAAATCATCCACTTTATTTTCTGGAAGAGTTGATAATATTATAGGAAAGAGTTGTGTAAATATGTCATTCCATTCAATATGGACATTATTCATCAATTTCACTATCTTAATGAGAATATTACAAGCATTTTCAGACAACCAATTGAATAACTGAACAATCTGTGACTGTACTTGTGGACCATCATTTTCATAGAGTTTTTCATATTCTTCACTTGTCACTATTTATGATGAATATATATATATATATAGTAATATACTTGATAAATTACAATAACGATATAATGAAGCTAATATTTTCATACTTAATACTAATTTAATAGTATCAATAGAAGATATATAATTATAAATGTTATTCAAAGAATTTAATAAAATAGAAATAAAATCAGTATAAGGTTTAGGATAGAAATATAAATCAATTCCTAGTATAATAGCTCTAAGAGCTGAAGTAAATTTATTCATTTCATTTCCACTTTCTGTCTCTGTAAAACCTTCTGCAATACATCTAACTATTTTATCAATGAATAAATCACGATATCTGCCTATGAATTCATATATTGATTCATCAAAACTTTCATTGAATAAATTATATTCAATAATTGACCATCCCCATTTCTTTAAACAGTTTAATTCTTCTTCAGTAAATGGATAATATTGAACATTCAATCCATTCTCTATAGCTACTTCAATATGGTTTAATGTTCGACATAATGGGCTTGTCATTTGGCAAACTCTATTTAAATAAACATTTCTTTCTTCATCATCAACTTTGGCTATAATTTTCAATGATTTCTAATAATTATATAATAATAATAATAATTATTATTATATATACAAATATATATCCTAACAATGGTCTAATATTGATATTTTCAATTGGTTTATCATATGGAATTAATGCAAATTGTAAAACATTATCATCATCAATGTCCAATAAGAACGAATAGATTAATTCTTTGTCAAATATTTTCCTCCAATCATATTCCGGTGTGTAATCTATACATAAAGCGAGTAAATCGTAGAAACTACAGGAGAAATCACCATTACTGTGATAATAATGATCAAAGGCTTTTTCAATAAAACTATTATTATTACAATATATTATATTATTATAATATATATACCCATCGATGATATTACTTGGAATTGAACATTTTGGTAAATATGTCACTAATTTTGTAAGAATTGAGTCAGTATATCTATCAGTAAAAGGTTCTTCATAATCAGGAATTCTAAACTCCTTTACTACCTCTTCTACTTGTGATGACGGTTGAATGAAATATAAACAACTGACTAAACGATTTAATTGGTCTTGATATCCTCCTAAATTGATCATTGCTATATTGGACAGTCCATTAGATCCATCATCTATATCTGTTATTTTGCTCATTAACTTCCAATCATAATCTATATGATAAACTGGTTTAGAATCAATTAGAGAGTATAACATAGGTAAATGTCGTGATTTTTGATAATGACTAGATATAATATTCTACTAAACATACTTTAGTGAGGGATGTAAGAACAATTTCATAATTAAGGATGTTACTCTCTTCAAATCTTCTGGAGCATAATATGTTGACTTTAAAAACATAGTCTAATGGTATAAAATAATAATAATACAAGAACTGTGATAACTCTGGATGTTTTTGTTATATCAACAATATCCTCCTTTATTAATTCCTCTACTTCCAACATTAAAGTTTCAAAAAGTTCTTTAAAGTGATTAATCGTCTCTTTAGAGTATTGATACTGAACATGAAGCAATCTGCAAAATCAAGCAATGAAAAATACTTATCAAAATGAACAAAAGGATCCATAATAATTATTTCTACTTTTAAAAAATTGTATAATGAATAAAATGCAGATTATTCCAAATGTTAATGAAATTAATTCGTTTTAAAACTGGGGATTAAAAATTTTGGAATCTCATACAATTTAAAAACATTATACAGATATATAAAATGAAAATTTTACTATTAAAAATCTATCTCAGACATTGAGATAATAAACTGTTTATAAATAGCCATGAATTTCGCAATAAATGCTTCAAGATGAATAATTTCTTTACCACCTTCATTCAATCTCTCTTCAAACTGTGCACCAATAATCATCAGATTACTTTTCAAAGTATCATCCAATTTTGGTATTAACAGTTGAATCAACGTCTTTAAAATCACTGATGCAGGTATGCAGTTAGCTATCAATTCATATAAGCTATCTCTAATAGATAAAAGTTTTTGTGGAGTTTGTTCCTTTGTTATTTCAATGGCAATGTTGTTAATAAATATTTCCCAATCTGGTAAAAGTATTTTGGTTTTACCATCTTCGCTAAAAGGATATTGATTATTTTTAGTTGCTTCTAACATTAATATACCTCTTCTTAAGTTCCTTTTACTATTTAAAGCAATTTCATAACTTAATTTGTCAGGTAGTTTTATATTCTCTTTCAAACAGATTTGTTGGAATATCATCATTATTTCTGTCTCTGTTGGAGCACCTATACGTATTGGTAAACAACGACTTCTGATTGGTTCAATCACTTTTGATAAACACTCACAGATTAGAATTAATCTACAACTGGATGTATATTTTTCCATTGTTCTTCTTAATGCAGCTTGAGCCTGGTTTGAGAGATTATCTACTTCAGTTAATATGATTGTTTTGAATGGACATTTTTCACTTCCATGTAATTGCTTGGTTTGAGCTATTTCTTTTATGACTTCTTGAATTACTACTGTATCATTGTTACCTGCATCACTTGGATTAAGCTCTATATGATATACACTTGAAACTGTTGTTATTTCGATCTTTTTATTTGATTTTGACTAAAAGAATAAAAATAATACAGTGAAATACAGTAAAAGTTCTATAATCTAGTTTTGTCTATTTAAATATAACATTAGAATTATAAGTAAAAAATACTTTAGAAACGCCATTGCCATACAATTCTTTTAATAAGCACATGACTCTCGTTCTTTTACCAGCTCCAGGAGGTCCAAAAAACAATAAATGGGGAATGGCGCCATTTGATCCCTAAAGTAAAATAAATAAAGAATACCATCAGTCTAAGCCTCTCTGATAAATCTTTGTGATAATCTAATTTATCTAATGATTTTGGTCTATATTTATCAACCCAAAGCATTTTTATAAAATAGAAACTTGAATAGTGTCAAGCTTTTTTATTTTAAAAAACTCGTTTCTTAATTTAAGCCTATATTTACATGATATATGTCTAAATCTGGTAATATCAGAGTAGCAATAAGGGTAAGACCCTTTATTGAAAGAGAAAATGGAACAGAAAATGTTCTAAAGATTGTTGATGATCAAACAATTGAAGTAGATGAAAACCGAAAAAATTATAATCATATCTTCGATCAAACATCAACACAATCAGAAGTATTTGAGTGGATAAAGCCTCTATTTGATGAAGCAATAGAAGGAACCAATTGTTCATTATTTATGTATGGTCAAACTGGTACAGGTAAGACATACACAATATTAGGAGAAGGTTTAGAATCTGGTATATTTTCAGATGATCGAGAATGTGATACAGAAGTATATTTTATATTATATTTTTACATATAACTAGAAATGGGGTATTATACCACGAAGTGTAGAATATTTATTCCAAAAACTACTCCAAAATTTCAACAATTCAATAATCAGTTGTTCTTACATACAAATATACAATGAAAAACTCTTAGATTTATTAGATGATCCAAAAAATGAGTCAAAATGTAAAATAGTCTCAAGAGGCAAGAATACACTATTAACAGGTGTAATTGGTATAGAAGTGA
Organism: Proteromonas lacertae; assembly: GCA_002245135.1. Lineage (NCBI taxonomy): Eukaryota > Bigyra > Opalinata > Proteromonadidae > Proteromonas > Proteromonas lacertae. The sequence goes on from NGBS01000871.1 coordinate 502,182, forward strand.
GTAGTGTAGATGAAATCATGGACTTATTATCAAAAGGCAATAAAAACCGTAAAATTAGAGCAACACAAATGAACGAAGCTAGTAGCAGAAGTCATGCAATTTTACAATTAAAATTACAAATTTTAGGAGAAGATAAAACTCCTTTAAGATGGAGTTATATTAATTTAATCGATTTAGCAGGTTGTGAAAGATATGATTTAACAATAGAAGATAATATAAAAATAGGAAAAAACTATGAATCTCAAAAAGACTTAGATGAAAAAAGACAACAATTAAACCAAGAAACTATTAACATAAATCAAAGTTTATCTGTTTTACATAGAGTTATAACGACACTTAGTGAAAAAAACAATAACAATAATAAAAATAATAATGTTATAATACCTTATAGAGATAGTAAATTGACTTATTTATTGAAAGACTCACTGGGAGGTAATTCCCAGACTGTATTAATAGCAACGTTAAGTCCATCTGCTATAAGTAAACAACAATCAAAATCAACTTTAAATTTTGCATCAACAGCTGCAAGGGTAGTCAGTCATATTAAACAAAATGTAATTCAAGATCCACAAGTGATAATTAATCAATTAAGAAATACAATATTGAAATTAAATGAAAAGTTAGTGAATAAAGATAAAATCATTGAAGAATTGAAGAAACAGTTTGCTAGGTTTGACAGACCTCAAACCACAAATGATGTAGTATTAAAACCATTAAGATTAAGTAATAATTCAAAAGGGAAAAAGACATTCAGTGAAAAGTTTAGAAACACTGTTGAAGACTATAGAGATAGTAAAGATGAAGGAATTCAAGTGGATTTATATAATGAAGATAATTATAATAATAATAAAATGAAGAAAAAGAAAAATAATTATAATGTAAGTCAGAAGATGATAGATAGTAATACAAACAGTGATAATAGCAGTAGTGATGATGATGATGATGGTTTAGTATATGGTCCAGGATTAGATTATTCTATAAATAATGATGATATTGCTTTACATAAATCACGATTGTTATTGTTGCAGAAGAATTATGAAGAATTGTTTGAATATAATGATAATTCCATAGATGATGTATATATTATTATATTATTATATATTTTATTTCAATAGTTATTAGAAGATAGTGATAATGAAGAGAATGAAGATTATAGTAATATTCCACTAGAATGGCAATCTGTATTAGTTTCACGTATATATATATATATATATATTATTATTATTATTAGCTGAAAAACCATCAACTGCACCTCCTCCACCACCATCTATTACTCCTTCACTTACACTTATTGATACTCCATCATTATCATCAACAACTAATGCCAATATATTACCACCTCAATCACCATTAGTTGTAGAAAGAAGACAAGTTATTGAACCAAAGAATAAGAATGATCAACCAATTATAGTAAATAGTAAAATAGTTACACCATCAACTACCACTTCTTCTATTATAATCAATAATAATCCTTTATCACAATCTAATTCACAAATTAAAATATCCAATCGAAATAATGATCCTATCAAATCATTTGTTTCTGATAAATTACATTATTCACCCAAAGTGACAAAGGAAATGTTTGTGCGTCCGTTACACCGTAGTGGTAGTAGTAGCAGTAGCCACAATAGAAACAGTAACAACAATAATAATAGAAATATATCACCTTTGACTTCTGATATTTCAATGATTAGTTCAAATCCTCAACCTGTGAAGAATAACAACAGTATTTATATATCACCACCTTCTACAAGCAATTCTTTCTCTTCTACTTGTCCTGTATTGAATAATAACCCTTCAATGTCACAATCTGTTAGTTTTAGTAATAAAAGTGAGAATAGAAGTAGTAAAACTGATATTAGTAATTCATCTTCTCCTACGAAAGGTGCTTTACCTACAAAGCTATCGTTTTCATTAAGAGATCGAGGATTTATTATATCTTTTTATTATCCATCTTTAGGGAGATGGTTTGATGCTGTTATTGATAGATATGATATGGGAGATAAAAAACACCATTTAACTGTTCAGGAACTAGGAGAAGCGAAATGGAAGGATTTAAGAAAAGAGAAGTATAAGATTATTGATTTTAAAGAACTGCCAAGATCTGAAACTCCTACTGCTCCAAAATCAAAACCTATGTATAAAACTAAGAAACGAAAAATGAAAAATGAGCAAATGGCTGTTTATAAACTGTACCATTTCTAATTTTTGCACTAATCGGTGGTTGTATGAATATTTATTGTGAATTTAATTGACTGTTTTTGTGTATTGAAGTATATAAAATCATAAAACTTTCATCATCAGATATTCATAAACAATTCATTGCCATAATTGATTTTATCATACACATAAAGAGTGTGGTTAAGTAGAAAAATAAAAAAATACAAAACAGGTTTGAAGCGTTTCAAGTCAATGGAATTTTAAATAGGAATTTTAGTATAGAAATAGCATTTTAAATTACTCCCCCATCACCTCATCTCATTATCAAAATGGCAGAAGCAAAGCTATTTAACAAATGGTATTTATTAATAAACTATCTTGCTGAATATATGTGCTTTTTTTCTACCATTCTAAACACTCATATACACACTAATGATCTAATTTTTATTTTATTTGTATAGGAGCTATGATATTGAAGTATCAGATAACAGTTTACATGTATATATTCTAGAAATGTTTATATACCTTTTATAGGATCATCTTGCTGTACAAAAACAACAATATGGTGTATACACAGCTCACTCAGCTAAAAGATACCAAATGAAAAGATTTAAGAAGGGAACCGTATTATTTCTCATATTACAATTATGTAGTGTCCATTAGTAGAAAGATTAGCTAATGCCTTGATGTTCCACGGAAGAAACACCGGTAAAAAATTAATGGCTGGTCGTATCATCCAACACGCTTTTGAAATCATTTATTTAATGACTGACCAAAACCCTTACCAAGTTTTAGTAGATGCTGTTATTAAATCATCACCACGTGAAGATAGTACCCGTATTGGTACAGCTGGTGTAGTAAGAAGACAAGCCGTTGATGTTGCACCCTTCAGAAGAGTATGTCAATCACTTTACTTTATTGCTATTGGTGCTAGAGATGCTTCATTCAGAAACATTAAAACAATAGCTGAATGTTTAGCTGATGAAATCGTAAATGCAGCTAAAGGAAGTTCCAACAGTTATGCTATTAAAAAGAAGGATGAAATTGAACGTGTAGCTAAAGCAAACCGATAAACAGTTAATTTTATTAATACTAATGGTGATGGAGTCTTATTAATTGTGTGTGTGTGTTTTTGATTTAATTCCATCTAGTATGATTATTCTATTGATGAAATATAAGATGATATTATCTTTATAATATACCAATTTTCAATTTAATATATCACACAACAACAAAAAATAATAAAATAAAAAGTAAATTAAATGAATTTTGCGTTTATATTATTATTAAATTTATGGATATTCATCCAATTCAGGATTATCATCATTATCATCATCATCATCATCCACATTACCAAACAAAGAGTTATAATTATTTACATTAAAAGTATTCATTGGTCTTAAGGAAGTAACCATTCTATTATATCCTATATCTACATATCCTTGTTGAGCTAATATACTTGCCCTATATAAATAAGGATTATTGATTATTTTAAACATATTATTATATATAGTATTTTCATTCATATTTATAGTTTCTAGAGGTATTCTTCTTTGTAAAATATTAGCTACAAGTGGTGGAGGAGCAGGAGGTGGATGTAGTAATTGTTGATATGAATATGATCTTTGTTGTTGTTGAGGATTTATATTATTATTCATCATTTGATTTGATGTATGTAAAGCTTGATTGGTTTGACGTAAAGTATTATTTGTCCTTCCTATTAATTGATGTGTTTGTTCAATTACTTGATTTGCTCTTTCTAATATACTATTCACTTGATGGATGCGATTGATTCCTTGTTGTTGTTGTTGTGGTGGTGGTGGTGGTGGTGTTAAAAATGATGATGAAGATGATAATTGTGAAGTTACAGTTGTAGTTGTAGTAGAAGGTTGTTCTAATGGCAGTTGACCTAATGATGATTCTGGTAATTGTGTCGATTGTACCGGTTGTACAGGTTGTTGCGATGGTGGTTGTAATGGTGGAAATAATGTATCATAATCACTAACTCCATTATTATTAGATGTTATTGGTGGAGTTATTCCTTCTAAATGATCATCATCTTCTTCATCATCATCTTCTTCTTCTGAATCATTATTATTATTATTATTATTATTATTATTATTATTATTATTTACATTATTATTTCTTGATAAATCATCATAAGGATGATTTAAAAATGAAAACAATCTCGACAATCTTGGTGTAAAGAAAGGTGAATTATTATTATATAGATTACTATGTAGATTATTATTATAATCTAAATAAGGAGGTGATAAAGCAACATTAACATATGGTGGACGTACTAATTGTCTTCTTATATTATTATTATTATTATTATCTTCACATATTGTGTGTAACTGTGGAGCAATATCTAAAAACAATCTTCCAACTCGATCTAATAGTGGAGAAAGAACTTTACATAATTCTTTTAATTCATTATTATTATTATTATTATTATTATTATTATTATTATTATTTCTACATATTTCAGAGATATGATTAATTGAAGGTAATATTTGGTTGATTGTATTTGGTAATGTTTGAAGTAACAATTCTAAGGAATCACTTCCTGTTGGCTCAATATTAGTGATAAAACTCACAGGTGTTGGACTATAATGAGATGATAAGAATGAATGCATGGTTTTTGTTCGAAATGGAGCAATTCTATAGGATGTTTTTTCAATCCATTCATCCCATCGAGTTTGCCAGCCATTATAATGGACATAGACTGAATCGTAATTCACTTCTAAGATTGTTGCTTCAAGCCATTGGTTTGAGGTATCTAAACAATCAATCCATTGTCCTTTGTAGAAGATTGGATATCCGATATTTTGATGTTCGTGATTTGTTGTGTTAAAAATCTCTATGGGTGACTTTACTTGTGTAAAGTAACTTTGGATAGTTGGTTCTTGGATTGAACTGATCATTGTATTGATTGTAAGAAGATTTTGTCTAATTTGTTCATAATATGTTCCAAATGGTGGTACTGTTGAATCTAAGCTTGTTACTGCTGGTCTTCTTGCTCCTGCTGCTTGTAAGACAATATCTGTTAGAATATTACCTAATCCATCTTCAAATAGACTAGCAGCTGATACTGGAGCTCTATAAGGATATCGGTCGTATAGAAAATAGGGAAATGATGATGAATTTTGTGATGATGATGAACCATTCCTCGAACTGTTTGGAGATTCTTGGGATCTTTTGATTATGTGTATTGTAGTGCCATTTTCAAGACAATAACTAGTTTTTATATCCAACAGCAATTATACTTTTTAATTATTCTGTTTCCTGTCAGTTCTCTACCTTTGTATATAATTCTTTGTAGATTATGAGGAATATTGAGTTTATGTTCAACCAGTATTTTCAATTCGTTTAAATTAATGTTCTATGAATAATAATAATTGCATATAATGTACAGGGTTAAAAGTGATTGAATCAGGCGTTGTTTCTGATTCTATGGTTTTTAGTTTAATTGTTAATAACGACGAAGTTTCATCTCCTGTAGTAAAATTATTATGCAAAGACATTTAATCACCTAAATTTCTTTTCAATTATTATTCGGTTTAAAAAACTCTATTTTCGGGTCTACCTCAAATATATTCACTTTTCTCCAGACATAGATATCTAATAAATATTATTGATATATAAAAAGAATTTCATGAATGAAATATATCATATCTTTATAAACAAAACAAAAATTGATAATAAATATTAAAAACTTCATTAATTATCACTTAATCCTATTATCGTTTAGTAAAATAATAAACAACTATAATCAAGACAATTATAAAAATCATTCCACAATATACAATGAGTTTATCTATAAAATCACTTTTGTTCACATATCTCAATATTGATTGAGATACACCAAGAGAATTCAAAATATTAAGCACTTTTCGACGACTTGCTTTGATTTTCTCTTTATCTTTCATTAACTGTTCATAGGCTTCATCTGCTTGATTCACATATTCTTCACTCATTCCTAACGATTGAGATGCACTATCATTAATCGCCAATACAACATCGCTTGGAGTACATGATCCACCACTTAGTAATTCTTTTCTTTCTCTTTTAGATTTTATTTGGGATTCTATTTGTTGTAGTTTTCTATTGATTGTCGTTTTAAGAGTTGAAAAATCTGAATATAATGCTTTATATCTCCTATACAATTCATAATTCTCAAGAAATATACTTATCCCATATTTTTCTACTATTTATTGGCTCACTTGTAATATTGATTTTCAGACTTTCAATACGACCTTGTAAGGTGTTTTTTATTGTCTCAGTATCATCAATCAGTTTATCATCAATATTTCTTCCACTCTCAAGTGCTGCTGCACAATTATTCAACTGTAATTTTAAATTCTGACATTCTGAATATATGGTTTCGCAATTACTCATTAGAAAAATGAAAAAAATGAAAAAATGAAAAAGGTTTACGAAAATGTTTTTTTAAAAACCAAAATAGTTTCAAAATTCAAATAATAGTATGTCATTAACTTTTCAGGCTATTAAAGCTAAATCTGAAGCTAGGAACGCAGTATTTTTGTTATGCTAATATTTTTATAAAGGAGGAAAAGAAATTGAAAGATAGAAAGAGGAATATAACTGTTTTAGTTTATAGTTATTTAATGGATAATGGGTATGATAATTGTACATTGCAATACTGTAGATTAGTAAGAACAGCAGAACAACTCAAAAATGAATCACAAATCCCTCTTAATAAATACCAACTAGCAGATAATATAGCCTTACCAGACATTATACATGTATGAAAAATAGCAATATATATATTAGGAATATGAAGAGTATTATCAACTGAAATTTGATAGAAAACCAGTATTAGTCAGAAGTTCAGCAGTGCAAGAAACACCAGACGATGGATTACCAACACTTCCAACACTTGGTAATTTAACAGGCTTACCATCCATTCCAAATCAAAGAAATAAAAGGAATAATAGCAATAATTCAACACATCGAAGTAGTGATAAAATAAAACAACCACAGCCACCAAAAGAGGAAAGACCAAATTCATCATCAGCCTTAGAATTAGTAGGAATGACAATATCATTTTTTTTATAAATTCTAATAATTCTTTAACTCTTTTCTTTTTTTTTACCCACCTCAAGTAACAAATCCAGTTTCAACTCATACTCCCAAAGTTGATAAAGATGATTTCAGAATGAAATTAACTGACTTTATGAGAGGTTTAAATGATGAAAGTAGAGAATTAGCATTAATGATTTCACATGATATATTTTCTCAAGATCCAAATGTTCATTGGGATGATATTATTGGATTAGATGATGCAAAATCAATATTTCGTGAAGCTGTAGAAATGCCAATTAAATATCCACAAATATTTACTGGTTTATTGAAACCTTGGCATGGAATGTTGTTGTATGGACCACCAGGAACGGGAAAGACTATGTTGGCAAAGGCTGTAGCAACTCAAGTATGTATAAAAAATATTCAATTTATGTTTTTTTTTCCTTTTTTCCTTTTTTTATATTTTATTTTTGTATATATATAGTGTAATACAACTTTTTTCAATGTAACAGCAAGTACAATGGTAAGCAAATGGAGAGGAGATTCAGAAAAGCTAGTCAGAATGCTATTCGACTTAGCTAAAATGGCTGCTCCTTCTACAATATTTATAGATGAAATTGATTCAATATTGTCTCAAAGAGGAGGTGGTGAAGGAAGTTCAGAACACGAAGCAAGTCATCGAATGAAAACAGAATTATTAATACAAATGAATGGTCTAGCAAAATCTGATTCGTTAGTCTTCGTATTAGCTGCCAGTAATATGCCTTGGATATTAGATCAAGCTTTATTGAGAAGGCTTGATAAAAAAATATATGTTCCATTACCTATTAAAAGAGCAAGAGAAAATATGATTAGGAAATTACTCTCACCTTATGTGAAAGAAAGTGAAATAGATTTTGACTTTATAGCTGAAAAAACAAATGGATATTCAGGTTCAGATATAGAATTAGTATGTAGAGAAGCAGTAATGAGAAAAGGAAGATTATTAATGAGGAAATTAGATGCGTTAGAAAGAGATTCAACTCTATCATTTGGAAATGAATATGCAAAATTAGAACCAGTTACAATGGATGATATTGATAAAGCATTAGAAGTTACTAAACCAACAGCTATGAGAGATAATGATAAGTTTATTAGTTGGACCAATCAATTTGCTTCTAATAATGTACCAGATGAATAATAAATAAATATAATGTTATAATTTATTGATTTATTTTGTTGAATTTCTAAAAAGAAAAAAAAGAAAGAGTATATAACAACTAAGATTAATTAATAATAATAATAATAACACTCATAATATCTATCATTTTCTCTCTATTAATTAGTTTTTTGATGGAATTTGGAATATAAACCAGCTGTATCTTCCCCAAACGGCATATATAATACTGTCAGAATAGTACCAAGCAAAGTAAAACCTAACATTATAGCTGTCCATATCATTATCTGATATTCACTGATATTATTAGAAATTTCTAGAACAGTCTTATTCGCTTCTTTCTTATCATCTGTAACTTCCACTAAGTTTCTATAACCTGGCTTTATTTCTCTAGTTGTACCTGGTATGATTAATTTTGTCATTTGAGGTTCAGGAAATCCTACATATAACTCAAACATCTTTGTTAACTCTAAATTAATTGTATCTTTATCTTCTGGTGACGCAAAGAATGGATCATCAATGTTTAAAATTGGAATATAAACAAATATTTTTTGCATTTTCTTTTCCATTTTTTCTTTAAGTTCCTTATACTGTTCTTTGATATATTCTATTTCTGTTAATAGTGTGTAATCATTTCTTCCATCTGGATTACCAATACGAGTAAATGTCTATACAAAATAAATGTAATAGAATAATTAATACCACTGGACATAGATATTTGTTTAATGTAATACAATATCCTTCTATTTCTTCATCCACAATTGCATCCATAACGTTCCATTCTCCTAAATTTGGTACGTTAGCACGAACTAAGTGTAATGCAGTATTATTGGATTCTATAGAATATAAAGTCTTGTTAAAATATGTCTGAACTGCTGGCAATCGTAAAATCACAGCTATTTTTATAAAAAGTGGGTAAAAATACAAGATGCAGCACCATCGAAGATAAAAAAAACTTGAGTACGAGCATAAGTTGTATTGTCTTTGGGTGTATTTTTTCCTAAAGATTAAAAGCAAAATACCGGTTGCAGTAGATGCTTTGTGAATATTTTTAGTCTTTTGCTTCTTTGATCCAGCCTACACAATTATTGAATGTAAAATACATAAATAAGTGAAATAAAAAGAAACAGTAACAAGTATTTCATTGTGAAATCTCAAAAAGAAATATTGAATAACAAGCTTTTGCTTGAATGTATTATGATGATTATATCATGTCCTCATTGATAAAATGAATTACATATAGTTAGAATGAACTGTAATATCGATGTTTAGATTGAACAAACATAAACAAAAAGCTAATAACAATAATAATAAAAAATAAATCAACAATACAACTCTTATCCAAGAATACCACGACTTTTCCTAGCAACTAAAGACTGTAAATAACATATCTGAACAAAGCAAACTATAAAATAAGTAAATCCTTCTAGCAAAGTATATCCATTTAATCTCTTGTTAGTGCTTTCTTGTGTAGATTGATGTCTCTTATGTCTTAACCCCATATAATTCTGTTCTCTTGCAATAGCATTCAACTCATTAGTAATTTGTTTCAATTTCTCTTCTAAAGGATTAGTTTTTGAATCTTTCTGCTTCTCTTTCTTTGTTCTAGTTGATAATCCAAATGTAACAACTCTATTTTCAGCAGAATAAGGTGAATTTGAAAAACAAAATTCATATCTATCACCTTTCTTTACTGAAGTATATTTAAATACTTGTTCACTATTATTTTCATCATATAATACATTACCTAAATGATTTGTTACTTTCAAGCTTACTCTCAAATCTTCTCCACTTGTTACATAATAAGCACCTCTTATCGTTTGTTTATCTTTGTTTGTTGTTTCAGAAAAACAAGATATCTGGCCTGGCGGTATTATAAAGTTATAGGATGTATCTGGATCAAATTCATCTAGTAATTCTTTATCATCTGATTTTAAATTATTCCATTTTTCTAATCTTCGAATTAATGGAGCAGTTTTTGAGTTTTGTTGTTGTATTGATGGAGTTACATTCGCTTCTGGTGGTTTTTGTTTTTCAAGAAGTTGAAATTGTTCATCAATATGAAAAAGAAAATGTTGTATGTCTGAATGGGATGTTCTTCCAGCTTCTTGTAACATTTGTGCTTTTCTTTTCTGTTCCAATAATTCATTGTATAAATGTAAATACATGGATGGAGTTAAATTGGTAGGTGATGTTTCAGTGATTAAAGTAGGAAAAAGCTGTGGTAAATCTGAAGCTGGTATCTTTTCACTTAACAATGACTTAAAAGCGTTCATATCTTTAGCTAATTTCAACTTTTCTACTAATTTTGTTGCATTAACTATTAAAAATTAGCACAATTAAATATACTTGCATTAATAATCACAGATAACAACAATATATACTTTAGTGAGTGATGAAGCATTTTTAAAAAAATGAATATTAGTCAAACAGTAACTCAAGCCTATTTTATTTTTTGGTTATATATCAAAATCAAAGGATTTATGTCCAGTGTAATTATTTCTATAATATTATTTTACGCTAGAGAGTAAAAGTTGAAATAGTTACAGCAGGAGATGGAGTAAACTATCCCAAAAGTGGTAACAATGTTACTATTCATTATACTGGTTATGTATTATTTTTTTCATATTACTATTATTAGTTGTCGGACACAACAAAGTTTGATTCATCAAGAGATAGAGGAAAGCCGTTTGAGTTTCGACTTGGAGCAGAGCAAGTCATTCCTGGTTTGGATGAAGGTGTGTCACAAGTATAAATTATTACAGAATTATAAAGAATAGTTGAGTGTTGGTGAAAGAGCTAAAGTAACAATTTCACCAGAAGCAGCATATGGCGAAAGAGGATTTCCTGGATTGTATATATATATATATATAATATACTATATATAGAATACCACCAAATTCCACTTTAATATTTGATATAGAGTTATTGTCATTTTTTTAATGTAATTTTAGATGTTTATAGCATTTTGTACATTAAATTAATAAATAAGCACAATAATAGGAAAGATTGAAAGTTATAATTTATTATTATAAATTTGATCGTTTTATACTTTTCAAACTAGTTTGGTCATTTTTATTTTGAAAAGAGATGGATATCAAAGCAATTACGAAATCTTTTGAAGAATATCCAGAAGCAGATCATGTATGTTATATATATTTACTCGTTCATAGAGAGAAGAAATAAAAACAAGTTTGAAGAATGTATTTTCTAGCCTTACTGATTATACAAGCGAATCACTAAGATGTATATAATCTGAGAATATTATATATAGCTGTGAATATGGAACTGGAGTCTTTTTTGGAAGTATTAAAATCAACCAATTCAGAAATAAAAGAATATAGTCCTGCTGTACAAGCTATTGATCTATGGAATAAACACCTGGAAGAATGTTGTATATATGCTTACAATGTAATTTAAGTTTAGTTCACGTAATTCAGCCACAAGTGAAAGAATTAAAACAGTTACAAGCTCAAACAGCTCAATTAAAACAATATTTACAAGAGATTGACCAATATGTTACTCAATTAGAGAATACTGTGAAAGAGTTGTAATAAACATTATATTTAATTTATATTTTGTTTTTAATTGTATTATTAGAATGTTAATATCATTCTTTCATAGAACGAGATTGTATCAATACTGTAACACATAATAATAATTATGAGATATAATTATAATTATTTATTGTTGAAGCTACTTTTCAACTTAAACAGGAGGGTAAAAATAGGGCAAAATTCGATAAGGACGCCTTTTGTCCAACCCAATGTTGAAGTATTCTTTGGATAATTCTTTCTTTTCTTCTTTACAAATTCCATCTATTTTGATTAATCCAATTGTTGAAAATGTTTTTAAGAATGATTTTAATTCTGATTTATCTATATTTTCTTTTACAGTTATAGATAATTCATCTAAATTCTCAAATAATTCTTTGTTTTCTATCATCATTCTCAATTCACTTTCATTCAATTCATTTCCAGATATAATTATTTCTTCTAATTTTTTACATTTTTTTAATCTTTCTATTATCATTTTTAATCCCTTTTCACTCATTCCAATATCTATCAAAATTATAGAATAATATCCATAAAATACTAGAAAGATTTAATGAGTATATTTTCATTCTCACTGATTTAATTAATACTATAAAAGAATCAAAATATTTACATATTATTTCTACCCCTTCATCCCCAATTTTATTATCATTAATGTAAATATATCTATCTGAATAATTTGGCAAAGTATCTGTTAATTCTTTTAATCCTTTTGAAGTAATGTTGTTGTTGGATAAATTAAGTGTTTTACCATCAATCTGTTTAATTAATGAAATATGAGAATCATTAATACTCATATCTATTACATAAAAATACATATCTTATACTCGAAAAATCATATTCTTTATATTCACTAACATAATATAGTTTTCTACTTTTCTTTTTAACACAATAATCCAAATAATACTCCAATTCTTCATTTGCCCAGGATGTATTATTCATTTGAATAAATGGATTTTCTTCTTTTTCTAATGATTTTGAACAAATTGATTTTAATCCATTCATTGTTATATTATTTCCACTTAACTTCAATATTTCACAATCTCTACTAATTAAATCTGTTTTATTTGCCAATAATATCACATTTTCATCATCAATTGAGACATTACTTAAATTGATAATATTATCTCTATTTATTAACATATTTAATTTGTTTAATAACAACTTCATTCCATCATTTCCAATAGGATTACCTATTGAATTATTATCAAAAAAATATTATCTATATACCATGAAGGATTACTGGACAAATGTTTATATATTTTTGAACATAATTCATTATATACTCTAATCCAATTGAATCTATATTGTTGTAACTAATATCAATTATTAAGTTATAGGGATCTCTAATATTTAAAATCTTTAGACCATCAATCAAATACATTAATCCATTTGTAGATAATCCCATTTCTATTTTATTTTAGATTATAACAACTATACTTGAACAATTTATTATTATACCACAAATCCTAGTAGCTTCTTTCTTTATTAGATGTAAATATGGAGATAATAATTTCATTCCTTCATCTCCTATTACATTTCCATATAATTGAAGACATTTCAGACTTGAAAATGAAGATAAATTGTTAATCAGGATTTTTATACTTTTATAAGATAGTCTATTATCTAAAGATTATAATAAATTTCCGATATACTACTTAAATCTAACTTGACTATCACTTTTAATTCACTTGATCTTAAAGAAATGAATGATTTGAAAAAATCATCACCTATTACTGAATTATCTAAACACAATTCATTATAGCTATATTCATTATAGATATATTGCATTAATTTTGGAATGTCTTTATCTACCAATAATTCTTTACTTTCGTTATAACCAAATTTTATCTTTGATATAGTATATTTGGAGAATAAGGCTTTTAATCCAACTGAATGAATATGTTTGTTATATAAAATATTAATTTCATTAATATTTGGATATTTGTATAATTCTTCTGATAATACTACCATTGAATCGTCATTTAAATTCATTCCTGATAAATCCAAATCACATCTATCAATCAATAAATGCAAATATGGAAGTAACAATTTAAATCCTTTTGAACCAATTGGATTATCTATGTTAATGTACAATATAATTATTAAAACATATACATTTTAAACTAACATATGTTAATTTCATGAATGGAATTGATTTCACAAACGATTCTATGAAATCAGAATTAAGACTACTTCTTGATAAATCTAAAAACTCTAAACTTGATAGTTGAGAAAAACATGATCCAAATAATGATTGATATTCAACTGGAACATTAATATGACTACTATAATGAAGATCTAAATAAATACAAAATGTTTTGAATTATACAATTCGTCATGTCTTTTGGATTGATAAGTTTTATTATTCTGAAGAAATAGTTAATCCCTTCTTTACACAAACAAATAGAGTTTTGATTAATACTTATTACATTGAAAGTATTCATTTGGAATAGTGCTTTATCTAAATAACATTCTTTTTCACATTCAATATGTCTATGAAGAATGTGAAATTTCAGTTTATTTTGTATTGAACCATTATATGTATATATGTTCATCATTACTAATAAAGCTAATACACTTTCATTATATTCTTTATTGTATATATATTATAATTCATCTCGAATTCTTTCTCTTTTATTATTTTGAAGAAAATATTCTGCTTTACTATTAAATGGCAATATTTCTATTATATAATCATTATTATATAAAATATCTTTTCTTTCTTTACACATCACTATATTGTTATCATCATCTTTCATTATCTCACTCATTTCTATCATTTCTTTTCTCAACTCTTTTAAGTTTATTCTATCTTCACTCTTCACTTTTAGTATTTTGTTCATCATTATTTTCATCATATTATCACATTTCATATCCAAATTGTATTTACATCTTATTATATTCTCCTTTATTTTATTCATATTTTCATCTTCATTGAATGGTAATTTCTTACAAATCATTTCATATAATATACATCCAATAGACCAAATCACACTTCTTTCATTACATTCATATCCATTCAATTCTTCTGGAGATTTTAAGCAAATATCATATATTCTCATATATTCTTCTTTTCTCAGTAAATCTAGGAATAAATCACACAACTTTATTTTACCATCATCTATTATTATATTGCTACTCTTCAAATTACTAACTATTATATTATATTCATCCAAAATAATCAGTAAATTACATAGTGAAGATATTACATAACACACATGACCTCTTTGTAAGTATTTACACTGAATAAGCTCTTCTATATCATGCTTATAATATTCTCTTACCAATACCATATATTCACTGCAACTACTCAACTGAAATGCTTTATAAGGACACATAAAGGTGGAACAACAGTCTAACAACAATGAGCTAACTTCCAAGAATTTTAATACTTTCGTTTCACTAATTTCACAAACATTAAATATTTTCATCATCTTACTACCATTTTCACGTTGCATTACTAAATTTACTTCACCAACACTTTTTTTAACCCTTTCTTTTATCTACAAAAATAAAACAATTAAAATACTTCAGAACCAGATAATAATAGTAAGTATATAACATCATCTACAAAAGATTTTAAACAAAACATTTTCAAACTTGTTTGACTTAAAAATACACCGTATAAACTGTATTAGATGTATTTCAACTAATCAAGCCGCAATGCTTGACAGTTTGTTTTTCTAAATGCCTTTAGTGAGTTATGCACAGTATAAATTATGTCAAGATGAATTTGTAATAAGTTTATCAATACTGCAAGTATGAAATTGACAATCTAATTTGGACTAGAAAGAAATCCAAAAGTTTAAAAGTAGACTACTGGATGTAAGGGTATTAAAATTCTTTTCAATTGTATGATGTATGAAATATGGTTTTTAGAATGAAGAAGAGTGTTTTAATTCTATTTTTAGTTTAGAAAGAGGTATAGTGATAATATATATATATATATATATATATATATATATATATATATATATATATATGTAGTAAGTGAATTATTAGATGAAGAGTGTATAATGGAAGTATGTAAGAGAGTAGAAAATATGTTTATGAAATTACAAAGTATTTGTGGTTTATGTATATAGTTTATAGTAAAACAATTTTCACCTATAATATGGAAGTTGCTATACAAAGACAGTGTTCCGAATAACATAAAAGAATCATTTGATTTATATACAAATTCAATACCTGTTGATTATTAGTATATAAATATGAATGAAATTATTTATGTTATATAGTCTAAAGAAAGATGGTTATGTATCTAAACGAAGTAGAAAAATGATGAAACATGTAATAAACAAAAATGAAAGTGCAAAAAAGAATTATGTAGTTGAAAATATCATCAATATACCCCCCAAAATTCACGAATCCCCAACAAAAGAATTAGGAAATTGGTCAAGATCTGCTCGAGATTTATTTACACGTATGAATTTACAAATATATTTTTCAAAATAGATTTGAATGATTCTCCAGGTCCTGGTGCTTATTATACTGATGAAATGAAATCAAATAATAATAATGAAACATTAAATTCCACTTTTGGTACATCTGAAAGATCAAATTTTGAAATAATTAATTACGAAGAAGGTCCAGTTTGTCCTCGTTTAAAAGATGGATATATACATGAAGCACATAAACACAATAATAAAAATAGAAGTAAGAATGATCTATTTTCTTTGATGAATAAAAGTGAACTAAATTGGGGTGAAAATGATGAAGAATGGAATGAATTGTTTAATAATATGTTAGAGAATATGAAACAGGAGTATTATGAAAAATATGGAATAGAATGTAAAATATTTGACATTAATTTACAAAATGAAATGAGTGAAGAAGAAAAAGAAAGATTAATAACAGAACTTCGTGATTGGATAAAAAATGGAAAAGGAGATTTATTGACATTTTTCCAAACTTATTTTAAAGATATGCGACCAAGTCAAATACTGCAATATTTAGATTTATTAGAGAGTCTTCTACCTGATAATAGCACAAGATGTGTTATATGTTTTAGAATGATTGACGAACATAACATTGAAGAATTGACAGATTGTATATCAGTACATCAGACAATATTACAAGAAATATATAAAGCTAGATTGCAGAAGAAAGTAGTGAATATTTGGTTGAATAAAAATGAAGAAAGAGAGATGAAAGAAAAGAGTGGTGAAATACCAAAGAGTATTGGTAATAAAATCAAATCAAAGCTGAGTAAAATTAGAAGAAAGAAAAGTGTTGTGGAAAGTAAAAATAATTATAATGATAATACTCATGATGATATTCAATTGTCAGTAACATCGAATAATAATACAAAAATGAATGAAACTTCAAAAGAAGGTAAAGTAGAAAAGAAGGAAGAAGAAAAAGAAAAAGAAAAGAAAGAGATAAAAAACAAGAAAGATAAATTAGAAAAGAAGAAGAATAAGAAGAAGAATGGGAAAGATGAAAGAAAAGTAGAAAATCCTCAACAACAACAACAACAACAGAATCATAATAATAATAATAATAAAAGCCATACAAATACTCAATCAAAACAAAATAAATCCAATCCCTATGATTTCTTTAACGCTGATGAAAAGAATATAGAGAAAATCATATCAGAGAATAACAAAAACAATGAAAAACTAATAAATGAAAAGAAACAAAAGAAGATGATTAATGTAGAAACATTATTGAAACAACAACAAAACCAACAGAATTTCAGTCCAATTCCAAATATCTCTCCAAATATTACACTAACAACACCGCTTGATAGTAATAGTAATCAAATATCCACTCCATTTTCATTTAGTGAAGATAAAGGTAAAAAGAATAAAAAGAATAGTGATAATAATAATACAGCAAAAGAAAAGAGATTTAAAACATCAACAAATACAACTAGCAGTAGTACAACTAAAAGAAAAAGTCAAAAATCGAAAAAAGAAAGAAAAAGTGAGAAAATCAATAGTGATGAAGATTATGATATAGTTGCTGAAGGAGATATTACTGATAATTGGGAATATTACACATGTGATATGAAAAATTCAAATAAAATACTATGCAAACAGTGTAAAAAGAAGATATTAAGTCATTCTTTTGAAGAGTTGATTGTATGTAGTGGAAAAATAAAAGAATCGAATAAATACTTGAAGTTTATAACCACTTTGAAAAGACAGGAAAAAGAAAGAAAAATGAAAGAAAAGAATGAAAAAAAGAATAATAAGGATGGAAAAACAGTAAAAGAGAAGAGTAAATTGGTTAGAACACTCAGTACAGAAACTTATGATTCATATAATAGCGAAGATTCTACTCCATCTGAAACATCATTTTCATCTTCTTCAAATGCATATTTTAAGTTTAATGAAAAGGAAATATCTAGAAAAAACAATAGTAAATCAATCAAAAGTCGACAGATAGTTGATAATAATAATAACGACATTTCAATTACTCCAATGTTAAAACCCAAAAGATTGTTAGATACAATGAATAATGTTGATATTCTCACTCCTTCATCATCATCTTATTCTATTAACAGTAATTCGCCAATAACACCATCTTCTTCTACTACTACTACATCTCATAATAATAATAATAATAATAGATCAATGAGACTTTCTCAAATCTATAAAAATACTATTTTAGAAGAAAAAAATAATGAAAGTAAACCTCCGACTTCTAAACATACTACTGTTAATTCCATAAAACCAATACTCAATGAACAAAATTCAAATCATCACCAACCATCACCACTTATCAATGAATATATATCAAATTCTACTCCTTCTACTCCTAATGATACAATTGAGGTTGATAAATATGGAAATGCTTTATATATTCCACCACAATTAGATAATAATAATAATAATAAAGAAGAAGAAAGTAAGAATAGGTTTTTAATGAAATTGAATAAATTGCAAATGAAAAAGAGTAAAACTATTTCAATGAGTGATCTTAATAACAGTGAAAAATCAATTGAAAGGCCAAAAACAACTACAAATTTACAGCAAAATGAACAAAATGTTAAAGTTCTAAAGTCAAAAAGAGTTGAGCAATTAATAACAGAAGAAACACCATTAGAATCAATGAAAAAACAAACATTTAAATATAACAATAAACAACAACAACAACAATCAATTCAAATAGAAATACCAAACAATGAAAAACATGGAAGAGATTCAATATTTAAGATGAAATTAGCAGCTGAATTATCTAATGATGATAATCATAATGATACTCCATCATTATTATCGGTTAGATCATATAAATCACCTTCTCCATCTCCGAAGATGAATATAACTACAGCTCCATCTAGAATCATATCTACACCAATCATAATTTCTAATAATAAACCAACCACTACAAATCAATTTTGTAATAATAACTATAGCAATAAACCAGAAAATGATACAAACAATATTTGTCCATTTTGCAAGAAGCAAATTGCTCAACATAGTTATGATGAATTGGAAAACTGTTTAGCTAAAGAAGATAAAGGAATTGAATCAAATGTATTTCTATTTTTGTTAATTTCTATTATTAATAGTCTGGTATTGATATAACTGATATATGTATGACATGTCATACACTCTTGTCTTCTCATACTATTCCAAAATTAGAGAAATGTATAGCAATTCAAGAAGATTTGATTGAAGAAGCGAAAATACTAGATACTGTGGCATTAGATAGGTATAACAAGTATAAGAAAAGAATTAAAGAGCAACAGGAGAGAAATAGAAAAGAAAAGCTAGAAATGCAAAAACAATCAATTAGAAACTAATTAAACACCTATATATCATTTAATTGCATTAATTTTAAACTGTTTATTGTTTTGAAAACAAAATAATGTGTGACTTTCTGTATGCGTAAAAACAGCTCATTAAGATTTGTGAAGAAAAGAAGTCTAAAAACTGTTTTCCATATCAACTAGCTGTAATTATAATGGTCCTTCCTAATTTCATTCAACTATACAACTGTAAATACAAATAATCAAAGGTTGCGAAATTTGAAAAACCACCTCAATATTCATGTTATATAAAAAATATATATTCATTTGCCCACCAAAGCAGAACTCTCTTATGTCCAGTTCAAAAAATAGCAAATACAGTTAGTACAGTGTAGTACATCTGGATAAAGGATTAATTCTAGAACATTCGTTATGAAATGTTTTAAATCCCGCCAAAATTTCATTCGTTGTTTTCTTCTCATATTTACTTATAACTTAAACTCATGCAAATCTTTGTTAAAACCCTTACTGGCAAAACTATTACCCTTGATGTTGAACCAAGTGATACTATTGACAACGTCAAGGCCAAAATTCAAGATAAAGAAGGTATTCCTCCAGATCAACAAAGATTGATCTTCGCTGGTAAGCAATTAGAAGATGGTAGAACTCTCAGTGATTACAACATTCAGAAAGAATCTACTTTACATTTAGTGTTAAGATTGAGAGGTGGTATGCAAATCTTTGTTAAAACCCTTACTGGCAAAACTATTACCCTTGATGTTGAACCAAGTGATACTATTGACAACGTCAAGGCCAAAATTCAAGATAAAGAAGGTATTCCTCCAGATCAACAAAGATTGATCTTCGCTGGTAAGCAATTAGAAGATGGTAGAACTCTCAGTGATTACAACATTCAGAAAGAATCTACTTTACATTTAGTGTTAAGATTGAGAGGTGGATGCGAATAGAATAATTTTTAATTAATAGATCTTTTCGAAGAAGATTTATATATGTGTTTTATAGGATTATTTATAAATTCATAAAATAAAAACAATTTCTAATAAAGAATTAATAATATTTTAAATTAGCAAGTTTTTCATGAACATCTTTTAATCTTTGTTTCAACATATCTGATGATTTCTTTGGCTCTCTTCTATCTTTCAATTTAATGTCACCATTCCTTCCTACTATCACTTTTTGTAAGGGATGGTTGATTACTACACCTCCGTTGCTCTTATACTCGGAAGATGATGAAGAATAGGTAGAGTTGGATGAATTATCTAAATCTACATGAACTGAACCTGCTTTTGTCAAGTGAACAGATCTATTAGGAGACATAAATAAGTTACTATTGCTATTTGGATTAATATTTTCTTCATTACCTAATTCGAATTCTACTGGATGTTTAGGTAGGCTGTTATGTTTTTTATGATTATGATTATGGTGAGAATGAGAAGAAGGTTGTTTAATAGTGGTGGAAGGTTGTTTCTGTTGATATTGTTGTGGAATTGATTTATTAGCTGGCTTTGTAGTTGGTACTTTATTATATTGCTCAATAGTTATATCAACTGGGTATAATGGGTATTTGGAGTTGATTTTAGGTTTATTGTAGCTAATATTAATATTTGGAGATGAAGACATGTCAGATGAAGTATCAGCAGAATAAGATGATGAAGGAGATATATTGCTATTGTCGTTGTTATAATCTGTATCATTTTCTTCTTCATTTTCATTTTCATCAGTTTCTGGATGTTGAGATGTATATATTGTCGCTTTAAAAGGTGGATATTTCGGTTTAAATGACATAGTAGATTGCATTTGTTTATATGAGTCTAATTCTCTCTTACTGTTGTTATTGTTAATATTAATATTATTGTGTTTTGGTTTTGATTTTATTGTCTCAGCTGCTAATTGATTTAACCTCTGATTCTCATATAATGCTCCTAATAAATGTTTTTCTTTCTCTTTATTCTCTTCTTCTAAATGGTTTAATGTTTCATGTAAATTCTGATGTTTTGCTTCATTTCTCATCTTATAATTATTATATTCTTCTTTGATTTGATTGTATTTATTTGATAATTGTGTTATATCTTCTCCTTTATTTTGTAATAAAATTAATAATTGATCATTCAATTCTGATTGTTCAGTTGCCATTTTTACAGTTTCTAAATGTTCATTGTTTACTATAAAATATCAAAATTACAATATATATATATATATATATATATATACATCTAGCATAATCTTCAATCAGTTGATCTTTCTGTTTGTTTAATTTATTCTTCTCTTTTCTCAGATTTTCAATTTCATTTTGCATATTTGTACTAAACTCCATTTGATTGGCTGATCGATTTGCTATTACATATTTCAGCTTATTAATTTCATCTATTTTAGATTGTAACTGATGAATGGTTTCTTCATATTTTACTTTATACAATTCATTTTGTTTTTCTAAATTACTTACGCTATTCTCTAAAATTGATACTTTTGATTTCAATGTGTTTGTTTGCATCTCTGAGTCTTTATATAACACTTTAATCTTATCAGCTTCACTAGTAACATACTGTTGATCCATCAATTGAGACTGTAAATTTTTAATTTGTTTTACCAAGTCATTATGAGTGGAATTTATATCATTTACTTGTTCAGGTGTTAAATGATCACATAAACTGTTTATAACAATATATTCTATTAATGTGTTGATTGTATTAACATATATTTCAACTATATTCTGAATATCATTCTCCATCACTTCTAAATCATTTTCATCTCTATTTTCAATCATATTTACATTATATTGTGGTAGAATTGATTTGAATATAACGTCATTCTCATGTTTACTGTATAAGTCTTGAATGGAGAAAAATATAAGGTGATGAATAGCTGAGAATCTTGATCTAATACCTAATACACTATCTTTAAGAGTAGTATAGTTGTTATATATTTCATCTTTATTACTTAGTTGTTGTTTGTATTGTTCTATTTCTTGAAGTAATCTATTGAATAATAATAGTAATATGTTTGTATATATATATACTCTCCTATTCTTACTCTATTTTCTTCATATTCTGATTCTTTATCTTTTAATTCGTGTAACATATTCTTTAATCTTTCATTCTCATTAATAGTATTCTCATAATTATTCTTTTCTTTTATTAGTTCAGTATATTCTGAGATTATTTGAGTGTTTGTAGTGATCTTTGATTTTAATACATCACATTCAGACTATAATATATATATAATATATTAATACATTCAATTGATTGTATTTCTCCAATTGTTGCTGTAATTGTAATGTCAAATCATTTATAGTCATTTTATATTTATTTTCTCTTTGATTTACAATCTCTAAGAATGAAGAAAATACAGTTGCTAATATCTATTTCAATAATAATAATAATATTTTATACATTATCATCATCAACATGATAAACATCATTATAAATCCCATCATCGTAATTATTCTGATTGGTCCTCACAAACTGACTTAATTTCGATATAAAGTCACTATTCTTATTATTTACTTCTCTTAAACTATTAATTGTCTTTATATCAGTATCAACATGTTGTTTTAATGTAATTAATTCATTATTGATATCTTTATTATCACTTTTTAATGTCATTAACTCTTTATTAACTTTATCTCTTTCTTCTTCCAGGTTATCACAGTTTTCAGTCATCTTTGTCAGTTCTTCTTGTGTTTTATTGTATTTTTCTTGTAGTTTATTATAGGTTGTAACTATTTCCTGATATTCATTTTGAACTTGGCTTAATTCATCAGATAATGATCTATTCTCATTTTCTAGTGAATTTTTATTTTTTGATATATCACTATGTTGAAGTTGTAATTCATTTATTTTTTCATCTTTCAATTGTATATTGCACTGTAAATCTTCATTAAGTATTTGTAAATTATTTTTCTCTTCTAATAATTCACTGTTTTCTGCTTTATATTTTTCTAATTCTTTACTCATCTCTTCATTGTTTATTGTCAAATTTTCTACCTCATTCTCTAATTCAGGTAGTTTGATTTCATATTCATTTATTTTTTCACTCATTTCAGCATTTTCTACTTCCAACTTGTCTCTTTCCTTTACTTTTGGTTCAATCTCTTTTAACTTATTATTCAAATCTAAAACTAACTGTTTAAATCCTTCAATTTTTACTTGACATTTTTCATTATCACTTTTGTATTTTTCTGCTGCTTTATAATCCATAGATGACTTAATATTAGATAGTTCATACTTTAATGATTCATTTTCTTTTGATATCTTTGTTAATTCTTCATTTATTATGTTTCTTTCTTCACATATATTCTCATACTCATTGTGTAGATTCTTATTTTCTTCTTTTAATTCGTTATTTTCAACTTCATATTGTGTATTCATTAATATAATGCTTTTATCATCTGATTTGCCAATTTCTATTAATTTTCCTTGTAAAGTTTTTTCTATTATTGAAATATACTTCTTTAATTCTTCATTTAATTGAGTTTGAGTCTTTAAGTTGCTTAATAATGATTCATTATCTTTCTATTAACATATTAATAATAAACATATTAAAATATACTTGTATCAAATTGTATTTATTTACTATTTCATTATATTCAACTTTTAACCTTGTATAATCTGGATTTTTATTGGATTTATTAGTACTAGAAGTAAATGTATTTGATTTTATTGCTGTATCTACTGCTTTTGCTTTGTTTAATGATGATTGAATTATTCTGTTCTTCTCTTTAAGCTCTTTTTCTAATGTTTCATTTCTTGTTTCGTATAAAGCTCTCTTTCTATCACAACTTTCAAATTTCTTTAGTAGACTATAGTAATCGTTAGTTAGTTTTTGTATTTGGTCTTTTAACTTCCCTTCTTTTTCAGAATCTTCTGGAGGTGGTGGTGGTGGAGGAGGGGTTGATACTGTTTGTGGAGATAATGGTAATGGATGACCTGGTGACAATTGTCGTATTCTTTTTTCACATAGTCTTTTGTATTCCTTTAATTCCTCATTCTCTGCTAATAAATCTTGTACTTGATTGGCTTGATTTCTAATTTTCTGTTTTAAAGCAAATGGAATTTGACTTGACAATATTTTACTATCTTCTCCTAATGAAACAATAATGAATAGAATTAATACCTGGTTTATCAATAACCGTTTTGCCTTTCATTGATTTTTTATCAAAATATTTATTTTGGTTAATTAATAGTGATTGTTTCAAAAAGAATTTTTAAATTTTAAAAAATGACAGTTTAAAATAATTTGAATTTTTGAACTTAAACTCTCATAAAAACAATGAATTAGGCCTATTTAAATAGATGAAAGATGTAATTTGGTATAATGCCGTATATAGAACCATTATAAATGTACTGATTGGTTATCTAATAAAATACCAATTAAATAATCATTATGTTATTGTGATTTGTATTTTTATCTATTCTCTAACTCTATATCATAGCGTTCTTAATGTAGTATGATAAAATGAATAAGTAGATATAAATAATAACAACATGTAAGATTTATTTTTAGAAGCAGTTTGATGATTCTAACAATTACTGACTTTCTAAAGCCCTACAATGACTTTAAAATTGCATAATAAACAAATGTTGATTTGTTACACCAAACCTTTTTGAATATCAAGAAAATATTAGATAACTAAAGAGGTTTTTTTACTAAAGAATTGTATGTTTAATAGAATGGATGAATATGATGGGTTTTTTGCTAATATAGATAATCTTAGCAGTGAAGAAGACAGTGATGATAATTCTTTATTCATTAACTATTATATAACAAATGGTTTGGGAAATCAATCATTAAATTTATCTGATTCTGATAATGATACTGTAGGTAGTAGTTTCGAAGACAGCGATGTTGATTATGATAATGGTTATAATATTGAATATAAAAACGAATTGATTATAGCATTAGACAGATTGAATAATGCTGTTAATAAATTGGGAGAAATTAATACAAAGTCTAACAGCAATCGTATTTTTTATTTCTATTTGTGAATAGTGTTGTGCAGCATATGTTACTTATGTCCAAGAGAATATGCATATCTTCCATGTGGTCATTTCTGTGTTTGTGAGTGTTGTATGAAAAAATCAAAGAAAATCAAACCAAATCAATGTCCTTTATGCAAACAACCAGTTAGTGAATGTCAAAGAATATATTTATAGAACATATATAATAGTAATAATAACTTAAATTTAACAAATTTTTAATAAATATATATATAATTTATTTATTTATGTGTTCATTACAATTACAACTGCTAAAACAATAATAATAAGAATAGTTCCTCCAACAATTGGAATGCAATATCTACAACTGCTGTAACTTCTTCTATTTGATGATATTTTTGGTAGATCAGGAGGTACAGCAATAGATAACTGCTTTTTAGGATCAGTTTTCCATTTATAATTCAATATTTCATCAGCTTTAATTCTGTCTCTTGGCTTAATTTCAATCATTTTATACATTATTTGTACTAACTCCTTTGAATAGGCATCTGGTACTTTTTTGGGTTTGAATTTTCCTAAAGTATACAAATTCACATAACCTTCAGTGTCAAAAGGACATTTTAAAGCCATTAGTTCGTATAATACAATTCCGCTTGACCAAATGTCAGTTGATTCATCATATCCTTGTCCAAATATTATTTCAGGTGACATGTACGATTTAGTACCTGCTTTTGTATAACTTTTATCTCTTCCACTTAATGTGGTTGATATACCAAAATCTCCTAAAATCAGATTATTTCTATCATCTAGAAATAGATTATTGGATTTAATATCTCTATGTATAATTTTTCGACCATGAATAAAAGACAAAGCTGTCATTAAGTTCATTAACCATTTTCTTATCAATACTTCAGATATTGTATTACCTATTGCTTTTGCATTTCTTATATACTTCATTAAATCTCCTTTTTCGTAATAGGTCATAACCATACACATAGAATTCTGTTTATTCAAGGAAGCGAGAAAAACATCAGTAAATTTAACAATATAAGGACAGTCTAGACTTTTTAAAAGATTGGCCTAAAAATACTATATGTACTTAACTCTTATACTTCCTTTAGAGCATCATTTACTGAATCTGTCGATTTAAAATCTACCTTTATCGTCTTTATTGCGAATATATTACCATTATCTTTATGTTTAGCTTTGTAAACAGATCCAAAACCTCCCTCTCCTAATTGGCAAATCATTTGGTAGTTATCCATCACACTATTCTAATATGTTTGTCAAATTTATTCTAATCAAAAATATAACATCCCGATAAATACTATATATGAAATGATATTTTTATTTAAAAAATTTCAAATCGATATTTATCCGTTTCATTTATTTAATATTTCAACAAAACGACAGAATAATTACTTAAACACAGTTATATTTATTTCTTTATACCATCTAGACGAGTATAGAGTTCAAAATATTTGTCCATTTGCCTCTTCTATATTTCATTAAGAATTTCAAAAAAATAGTGATAAAAAAATGATATATGATGATCTGGATTTATTGATGATACAGAATGCTGCAAATACGGAGGATGCTGTGTATTGGCACTATATACTCGAGTATTACTTGAAATTTCATCTTCATAAAGCATCATTATTCCTGGACCTATAACATAATAAATTGTACTATTATCATACAAACAGACACACAATCTCCTAACTTCACTTTTGAACCAATTATTGCTTTTGCTCCTATTTCACAACAATTACCTATCTATAAATATTATTAAACAAAATAATATAGCTATACTGATATAGCATTTATAATGCATCCTTCTTTAAAATGGTTATAATCACCTATTACTATTTCATTTTCTAACAAAATAATATATTTCTATTCATGCCTGTTTGATTTACTATTTGGACATTTTCTTCGAATATATTGTGTGAACCTATAACAATTCTTCCCAATTCTCCATTCAAAACACATCCTGATTGCATATAACATTTTTCTCCAATGGTAACTGAGCCTATTATTACAGCTTGACTACTCTCCATAGAATAAATAAGAAAAATTAGATCAAGCCTTCTCGAACATATGTCTTTTTCAAATTTAAATTTTGAAAAATGTGATAATAAAATTCAACAGTCTATATCAAATACGATATCTAAATATCAAAGCATGTCCGAATCTGTTGATCCTAAGACAGTTGTTAGAGATCTTACTGAATTAGATCAAATTATTAAAATAATTTTAGTATCAACAGTAGCAGATAGTATAGATAAAACTATTATAATTAATAGATAATAAAAAAGTAGAAGAATTATCTTCAAGATTGAAAGGAGTTATAGTAAAGATGGAAAATAACAGACCTACTAATATACCGAGTGATGCAAAAGAGGAATTGTATAAAAAATTAAAGTCAAAATTGACGCAAATTGATTTAGAATATAGAAAAACATTAAAACAGAATATTTCACTTAATAAAACACTAGATACAATAAAATCAAAAACAGTAATGTTAGAAAAACAATTGAAACATACTTTTGATTCATTGATATCATTACAAGAAAGAATAAACTCAGATGAAAAAAATAATGATTTAAATAGTGATATAGAATCAATGAAAAATGAAATAAATAATACATTAGACAATTATTCTCAAATATTTACAAAGACCCCTATTAATACTCCAATAGATATAAAAACAAGGTCGATAACTCCAATTCTTTTGTCAAGTATTAAATCTTCAAATAGATCGTTGAACCAAAACCATGATGATGATTATGCAAGGCAGAGTCTTTCATTTAGTGGCATCCAAGAAGAAGTAGACTAATTCGTATGTAATATATTATATTTAATGTTATATATTTATGGTGGTTTGTTGTCTAAACAAAAAGACAGAAAATAATTCTATTTCGACAGTGTAGAGTGAAAGGTTAGACAGAATAAACACAAACCATAACTCGAGAAAAAGTGTTTTAGAAAGAATTGAATTGCATTATTTTCTTCTATTCTTGGTTTTATTAATTCTGTATACTATCCATTCAAATCACTAATTAAAAATGGTTAATACTGCCCCATTTGGAGTTATTATTTCATTTGTTTCTACTTTCTCGAATTCTATGGGAATGGTGCTGGTATAACCTTAGCATTTAATATTTCTAGCAAAAAGTTGGTTATAACAAAAGAGACAAAGCATTTTTAGAACATATGAGGTCAATCAACAAAACAGACTGGAAAGAAGAAGATAAACCAACAATTTTCAAAAACTGGATTTGGTGGCTTGGTATAATACTTATGGCCTGTGCATCATTATTTGATTTTGGTATTTTTATTTATATGTCTATAATATCATAATAGCAAGTTATGCACTAGCTCCAGCATCCTTATTAGCACCATTAGCATCAATGACCTTAGTATGGAACACATTATTGTCATGGAAAATCCTGGGAGAGTATATAGGCTGGAAAGATATCTTCTCAATAATGATCATCATGGTTGGAGCTATTTTAGCTGTAGTATTTGGTGATAAAACAGCAGCAGATGTATTGAATCTATATTATATATATATATATATATAATAATAGTACAATCTTGACGGATTAATTGAATTGTATAATGAGACGTCTACACAAGCGTATTTAGGTGTATTAGGTTCAATAATAGTCATATCTATGATCAGTATTAAAGCAATGTCAGTAATGATCAAATTAGACAAGTATGCATGCTGTTGTAACAAGAAATCAGTTTTAATGATCCATCCTTTATTATATGGATTAGTTGGTGGCTTGTTTGGTGGTTTAACTTCCATTCTTACTAAATCTGTTGGTGAAATATTGTCTAATTTGTTCCAAGGTGATCCTGATGGATTTAAACATTGGGAATCCTACCTATTAATTGTAGGCATGATTTGTTCATTGTTATTGCAAGTATAAATCAATATCTTTTGTTATTTAATTAGATTCGTCATTTGAATGGTGGATTAGCAGTATATGATGCAATGATTATTGTACCAGTTTATCAAACGTATGATTATATAATATATATTAATAGTTTTTGGATTTTAGCATCAATTTTAAGTGGTTCAATTTATTTCCAAGAGATTAATAACTTTAATGATACTCAATGGGTCATGTTTCCAATTGCAATTGTTATTACACTGTTAGGATTATGGGTATTATCAGCCTGTAAATCAAAACCAGATAAAAATAAAGCAAAAGCAGAAGATGATGTACCAACAGCTTTAAATAATGAAAGGAAAATGAGTCTAGCTGATGCTGGTGAAACAATAGAAATGGGAATTAGAGTTAATGATACTCCAGAAGTTGTAGATGATAATAATTCAAGTAAATTACATATTAATGCATCAGATAGTGATACAAACTACAAGCCACCACCTCAGATTGTAACTCAACTTTCTAACACACATTCTGAAAAGAAATCATCACCACGAAAGAAATCACTCGCTTCTAAAAGTCCTACAAAACCAAATTCAGTATTGAATAAAGAGAATAAGTTGACTAAAACTCCGGAATCATTAAAACCAATGAATTCAGAAGGAGGAGAAGTATTTGAAACTCCAATAAGTATTGATATTCCATCTCCTGATAAAATCTAGGTATTTTTAAATATCCTTGATTCGTTTTTCATTTTAATAAATACAAATTATAATTTATGTTTTTAAAATTTTATATATATATTATATATTGTCATTTTTATAATTTTAAAAAGAAAATATGAAATTATTATTTAATGAAAATTAAGTATTTTGTGTGGATACTTCTTTCTAAATATCCTTTACTTTTCTCTCATTTAATTTTTCAACAAATATATTATATTTTAAGCAAAACATTTTTGAATGAAAATATATACGTTTCGTTTTCTTTTTTTGATTTTTATTTCCGCGTTCTCTTAACAAACACAAATATTATCATTAAGAAAAATTACTTTTTTAAAAAGATAATAATAATAATAATAATAATAATATTTACTTGTTTATAAATATATCTATTCAATTCTCATCTAATTAACTGGCCTTCTTTCAGCTAAACTAACTCTAGTCATACTCTTTTTATCACTCGGTTGAGCTGGAGATGATTTTTGAGCATCATTATTTGGATTATTCATATCAGGTACTGATTTCCTCATCTGAAGTGGAGTAACTGTAGTTGATGGATTCATTGGAATACCAACTGATAATCGTGGTGGAGGTCTTTGTGGTTTATTATTATCACTGTTATTTTGACTCAAATTAGCAGCTGAATTTCTACTTCCTGGAATCATATTTCCTATATTGGCTGTAGAACCTCTTGGACCAACTACAGGAGTTGCTGCTGTTGCTGGATCTGCACCATTCAACTCAGGATCAGTATACTTCAAATATGGTAGAATAGCAACAGCTACAGTTTGTGGAGTTGAGAATTTATAAGGTGATAAGAAGAATGGTCTAATTGGACGTAATGTACTTAATCGACTGTTTCTCATTGATTCATATTGCGATCTTTTTGATTTTCGTGATTGTTTCTTGGACATACTTCCTTTAGATGTAAAACTATCGATATATGTTGAACCAATTCCTGCTTCTTTACCAATTGCATATAATTTCACTCCGAATTGTAACACTAAAACGCTAATTACTGTTATTTGACATCCTGCTGATCGTAATACCATTAGTGTATTAGGTTCTCCAGACATAACATAATTCAACGGAACTAAAATAACACCTAAAAATAACACTACTAATATAGTAATAGCTAAACTCAATGATTCATTATATTCTTTACTTGCCTTTCTCACTTTCCAAGCTAAATTCACACCAAATATAAAGGAAGCAAATACAATAATCAATTGTACAATAACGAATCCATAAGATTCAGTACATTGAGGTATATAAACATCTTCATAATATGTACTATAAGTGTTTGTTCTTGTTTCAGTATAAACTGAAGGATCTATTCCCCACCATAGACCATTATAAGCACATTGAAGTACAACAACGAACAATACAAACCTGAATAATTGACTGTTAGTAATAGTTACTCTTTTCAATTGCATATTATTGAATAATTTATGAATTCTCCATGCTTTACTAAACATAATACTGAATATAATATCAACTGATAATGATAACATCCACACTCTTTCAGCACAAACCCAACGATAATCTAATGGTGTAAAACTGAAGAAAAATCCTGTAATAGATAAAAAAAATAAGCCTGCTAAAGTTGCATACATAAATGGTGGACTGGAACATCTAACAACTCTTGTCCAATTATAATATTTCAATATTCCTGCTACAGCAAATATTAATATGATCGTAATAGCAAATATGATTATACAGAAAGTAGATGATACTGAATTACTATTATAATATCTCTTTATTTTTCCAAAAACACATTTTTCTTTTTCTACTGATTTATCTGCATAAGGTTCTGGTATAACAACATCTTGTTCACCTGAAACTGGATAGATTTGAGTCTTTCCAGCATTTTCTTCAATTTGTAAAACATAAATACATTTTGTTACATAATTTGATGATGTTAATGACAAATCACAAGCAGGTGAAGAAGAGATAATTTCTTGAGAAACAATTCTTAAGAAATCATCGTTAGGAACAACTCCATCATTCTTTTTCTTTCCTGTTATTGTTATTGATTTCCATACTTGCATTGCTTCATAGGTATTTTCTAATTCTTCAGAGATATAAACATCATTATATAAGTAATTCTTTATTGTGTTTTTAAACACTTCATTATTCATACTATCTATAGATGGTTCATATGTTGCTACTATATAACTTCCACTTAAATCCATCACATCTTGTTTGCTTAAGATACTTTCATCATAGTGGAATAACATATATAATAATGAATCTTTCTTAAATGGGAATGTCTTCATTCCTGCTAAAAATTCAATAAAATCTTGACCATAATAATAAACAAATATTCCTAATCTCCCTGAGTTGGGATTATTATCAATTGCATTGGAAATACAATCACTTACTTTAGCAATATCTTGTTTATTCTCTGCTAAATTGTAATAACATTCTGCCACTAATGTTGACTTACTGTCATTAATAAACCTTTTTGTTTGAACTGATCGGATGTTTGTTGATGTGTCATTTCTTCCTAATATCATATATACCGAAATATCATTTCTACTTGCCATAGTTAAAGCAATTTTCACTTTTTCATTTGGTAAATTTCCAAAGTTTAAAACATAAGCATCACACGAATCTCCTTCATTATAACCAGTGTAATAAAATAGTCGATGTTCTTCGCTATAAACTGAACCAATTTTGTCTCTACATTCAGGAGTAGCACAACCAAATGCTGCTAATATATTCTCATCATAAATATATTGTTTTGCTGATTTTACCATTGCGAAGTTTGATATATTACCAAACTCATATTTAGGTATCATTAAGAATTTTCCAAATGAATGTTCATCATTGATTGTTTTGACGATTTCTGATTCAATTAATGCTCTTGTAGTCTCAGATATACCATCTTCACTGGTTAACTCGTGGTAGAATAATACTGATTTTGTTTCATGAGTAACTACCTTTGTGAAATATTTAGTTGGATCATCATCTGAAGCATCTGAATTGATTGTACATTCCATTCCTAAAGTATCATTTGCATAATAATCAAACACCTCAGGTGTAACTGTAGTCATTATATTCGGTACAATCTTTGCTACGCCTTGATCATTGTATCTTATAGTCCAAATTCTTCTTGCTAAAAATGATGTTTCTGTAATATAGGTTTCACCACTTGGAGCATTGTATAAATACTTCATCAACAATTCTCTTAATTTCTGTGTATTACCACCATATGATATTTCATATAATTTAGCCATTGATCTTACAGCTGTATAAGTTGCTTCAATTATTGGTGTAACAGGCATCTGTCCAATAAAGCCTTTTATACCTGTAACAAATGATTTAGCTTGAGTTGGAACTTCAAACATTCCTGATGAAACAGTGTTAACATTTGTTTCAAAATTGTTACTATCAGCAATAGCTTCATGAAATGAGGTAATAATATAATTATTAGGTAAATAATCAGGGTTAATGTTCTTTATATCATCTCCATCTAAAAATGCATGAATAATTGGGAATCTTTTGGCTGTAATTCCTTTACTTCCAAGTATATTTATTAAATCAACATCATCTCCATTTGTACAAGCACTTATTAATACTAAACCTTCACTTGATTCTCGTACTAAATTTAATACATATTCTAAACTTCTAGCTGTTACTTTTCCTCTAAGATTTGTATTATAACGATTCAATATTCCTTCTGTCAAATAAGCAACTTCTTTACCTTCTGTTGTTTCTGAATAAATGATTAAAAATTCTTTTCCTATTTGTAAAGCCAATAATGCAATTCCTCTTGCTATTTCACTAGGTGTTACATAATAATGGTATGAATAGTGGGTGCAGAAATTTTCACTGAATTTGGGGAAATCTATTAAAAATTGATCAGCTTTCTCTTCAGTCATTTTTTCATTGTAAAATAATATGGCCTTTTCTTTAAATCCTGTAAATGTAAATAAAATATTATCACTTACTCTCATTTCATTTATATACTCCCAACATTTGTCCAACGTATTTTCATCACATTGTTTTGATATGACATTTATATAACTTCCCAATAATCCATGTTCTTGGTTTATCTTCATAACTGCATAAGCTGAAGTATATAATAATATCTTTTCACTTTTATAGTCACTAATAATAAGACTCATCGATTTAACATCTTGATTTTGTTCTATTTTTTCACCATTTTGAAAATAACAACTTTTATACGATGTATCAGAATTTGATAATGAATATACTTCACCTGGTGTTAATGTGCTTTGGTCTTCAATAATAAATGTTGGATCTTTATTTCCTTTACTTTTAGCTCTATACGCAAAATGCTGTAATCGATGGTTATTTGCATAACTTATTTTACCTTCTGGTGAGTCATATTCTACATTTTCTAACTCCAATATAATTTCACGAGGATCATTCACATTCTTTGTTTTTGTAAGTGCAATATATACCATCTGTAATGATGTATATAAATATTCCATCTCAGGAGTGATGTAAGTATCTTCTGATAATCTTTTTCTTATTTTTTCAATAAAGTCTCTATTGGCATCATTATCAATTTCAGGGAAGTATGGAGAAATAGCATAAAATGGAGTTACTAAATTCTGTACTGGGATTCTATATGAACTAAGAATCACAATTCTTGTTCCTGTTATCCTATAGAATATTCGATCTATTTGTAAAGCAAGCGCAGAAGGACCAGCATAAAATACAATTGTTCCTTTTGGCATATTTTCATAAGGAAGTAAATCAGTTAATTGGAAATTATCATCAATAACAAGATTGAAAAACGGATTGACTAGAAATTTTGCTAATTGTCTAGCTATATATTGAGATTCTGCTTGATAAGCTAAGATAGCTACAGCTGGTGGATCTAAATACAATATTTGAGAAATAGCACTATCATATTGAGCAAAATCAAAAGTTGCTGAGAAATATTTAAACTCACATAGTTCACCCAATTCTCTACTGAAACTAATAAATATTGCTTTACCATCATCTAATTTCATATTATTTATACATCCATATGTTGGTGTTCCAAAAATTGCAATAACTGTATTTTTATATTTATTTACTAAGTCTATACAAACATTATCATCTGATTTTGTATCTTCCAACATATAAGTTAAAGTATAATCCAATTGATTATTCGCTTGGATCTGTGCAAAGAATTCTTCAATTACTGTAACAGTTCCAATATAATATTCAGCTTCTTTACCTGTCAAAGATAGTAAGAATAACACAGCATTTACTTTATCATCTAATGCTTCATCTTTAATTCTAAAATCACAATAATATTCATAGCTACTTGCATATAACTTATTATAAGCTGATGGAATTATTCTTGAATTAAATGGTAGTAAAGTATCTATGTCTCCTTCATGATCATATTTTCCAACATAAATACCTCTAATAACATGATTATTATGTTTAATAGATAATCTTTCAATAAAACCTTGGATTTCAGTATCATATAATTGAACTCTTAAATCATCAGCCGTTATTGTACTTTCTGATTTCCTTTTATTAACAGCAAAATATGCTTTTTGGAAGAAAATCACTGCTTCAAAAGCCCTAGCAAAAGTTCCATCAACTTTTTCAAATGATGAATAATGTCTAACAACATCATCATAATACGATTTAATTCCTGGAAAGTAGCTATCTACTACTAATACATTACTATAATCATCAATAGAAGCATAAGTTTCTATTTCAGTATTATCATTATTTAAAGACACAATATATATATGTGAAGTACTACCAATATAACTTCTAGCAACTTTTACTAAATTTGAGAATATCATTGCATTTAAACTACATACTATATAACCACCATCACTTAATAATTCTACTGCATTTAGTAATAAACTATTATCAATTGTACTAAGTGTATCTGATACAAATGTACTTCCTTTTATATTGATAATTCCTTTATAAATACCTTCAGTTAGATTGAATAATGTTTTAGAATAATTATCATCCATGCCAAAGTAATAAATTGCTTTATTTCCTGTTGTGGAGATGATATAATTCATCATTGTTTCCAAGTATTGATTGGGTAATAAACCTAATGAAATAATCATTTTATTACATTTTTGACCTTCTTCTTTAGCAGTTGTGAAGAGTAAAATATCATTTGCATTTACTTTATCTTTAATTACACTTAAACATTTCTCTTCTCTACATGCGAAGATCGCTTTCGTTTGATTATTATTGATAGTATTATTGTGATATATATTGTCTAATATTGTATTTATATATTCATAATCATTATCATATTCATAAGTATCAATTATTATAGCTTTATCCTCATTCTCTTGATTATAAAATTGAACTGAAATATCAATTCCATTAAACCAGTTTATTTCCATTTTATCATCTCTTTTATTCAATATAACTGCGATATGAATTGATTCTCTTTCATAAGTCCCATTTTCAGCTATTTCACTTTGCCAATCACAAACTGTTATTGGATCATTGTATAATGAATAAACAGTAGGATAAGAGACTTGATATGAATTATTATAAGCTAAATATAACTGTCCATCTTGAAATCTATATAAACTGATTGGTTTTCTTAACATATTATTTGAATTAATTATTGTTTTACCAACGATTGTTTTGAATTCTTTACCATATATATCATCCATAAAACTATTCATATCTTTTATATTCTTATTTCCAGCTAATTCATAGTAATAGATCTGCATTACTGCAAATGATAACATTACATATTCATCATTGTATTTGATAGAAGTAAATAATTCATATAAGTATTTATATTCATTAGATTCTGTATCACAAGGATAAGCCCAAATATATGAATAAAATGGATATTTAAACCGACTAGCATATGCAAATTTCTCTGTTTTACTAAAGTAAGTATAAATAATAAAGTTTGGAGGTATCAAGCCTTTTCCAACAAATACATCAAACAGCATCTTAGATCCATCATGTGTAATTAAATTAACAATAATTCCGTTAGTTAAAGAAGATTTTATAAAATCAGCAACACTATTCATATTGGTCACAACATCTGATATTTTTCTAATTATAATATTATAACCAAATCGTATTAATTCAGGATATATAACATTAAAAGCTTCAGTTGATCTCTCTGAAGGATCATATAATAAAACTACATTAGATGAAATATTACTGAATGTTCTAGAAAATGCGAAATTATTATGCAAAGATTCACTCATATAAACAATTTCTTTATTACATCTTTCACCTACAGTTCTTTTAATATAGAAATATAAAATATGATATTCCTTATATAATTCCAACACTTCTTCTTCCCTAAAATTGTTAGTAAAACCTCCTAGAATTATGCTTCCTAATACTCTGCCTTCTTTCATTGTCATTTCACCAAAATCTGTAATTTCTTTTTTATACTTTTCTAAATCACTTTCATCAATTAAATATGGTATTAAATAACATCCCAGTGACTTAGCAGAATCGTGATTGTTTATAAACTCCAAAGCACCTATGGTTCCTCTAACAACTTGTACTGAATCATATATATCAAGACGAGTAAAGGATGATGATATACCAATATGACAAACAGGAGGCTCGTAATCATCCGTTACATAAGTAGTCCAATCACAAATTCTTCTTGTTTTTTCATTGATTCTATTGAAATATGGATTTCCTTGTAAACCAGATGATAATTCAATAATTTCATCATCTTCTCGATCTTTATTGATTAATACTAAAAATATTGATTGATGAATATGATTAGATGAATCAATACTCACTAAGCCAACTGGAGTTCTTAAAGAAGTACTATAAATCAATGGCAAAACTGCATTAAAATCTATTACTGTTAATCTACTCAATACAGAAACCCATGTAGTTAATAAACTATGAGCCAAAGCATCAATATAATGGAATTCTTTTTCTGGAAATGCTTCTTGTACATCATTCTTAAACGCTACATTTTCTGGAGTATCTAAATATGGAATATAGTTTAAAACTACATAATTACCTTCATCAACATCTCTATTGATTTTATCAACATCTCTGTAAGAATAACTAACAAATTGTATTGGTATATCTTTACCTGTACCTTCTTCAAATATTTTGAATTTCTTTAACAATCTTTGATGGAATTTTGGTGATAAAAATGATATTACTAAACCACCTGTTAATTGCAATCCATTACATATATTATAAACAACATTCTTTATCTCTTCATCAATGATTGTTTGTTCATCTTTAAATATATAAGTGTCAAACGTTTTCTGATGGAAATCATTCAATATGTTCTTAGCGATTGGTAAATAAGCGCTATATTCTGACGTTTTTGATGAGACGATATAATATCTTTCATAACCTTTGGATATTAACTCTAACATAGTTGGCATCAATATTTGATAAGGAGATGGATAGGCTGATAATATCAATTGTTTACAAACTTCACCTGGATTAAAACCGAATGTAATCATCATCATTCCTGTTGGTGCAAATGCTCGACTCATAAATTCGATCTTTTCAGCATCACAATTTGAAAATATTACAACGGCTATATATATATATATTAAAATATTATATTATATAAATACTATGAGTTTCAGCTAAATGAACAGCTTTATCCGCAATATATTCAAACGTTGCTGGACATCCTAAATATGAAAATATCAATTCTTTACCCAACATTCCA
Source organism: Proteromonas lacertae (assembly GCA_002245135.1). Classification (NCBI taxonomy): domain Eukaryota; class Bigyra; order Opalinata; family Proteromonadidae; genus Proteromonas; species Proteromonas lacertae. The sequence continues at coordinate 541,031 of NGBS01000871.1, forward strand.
CCTTTCAAATTGATTGTATTAACAACTCCTTGCATTAAAATAGCTAAACTTCCAGTCTCTTCATATTTCTTTTCATAATCACCAATAAAGTAAATATTCAAATAATTTGATTCTCTATGTCCAACACTATCAAAACTAGACCAATCACAAGTCTCAAAATTAGTTAATAATGGTAAATAAACCATTGGGAAAATAGCAAATTGATATTGGAACTTAATATGAATATCATACTTATTGGTATTATCATTATATTCAACAACTCCAATCACAATATGATGGTCAACATGGTTAGATGTAAATAATACAATATCACCTTCAGGAGTATCAATTGGACGATTATACAAGCCTCTTCTTTGTACAGTACCTGATAATGAATTAGTCAATTCAACGGACTTCTTAATAACAAGAAATGATTCGTATAACATAACAGCAGTAGTTGATAACATCACAGATACATCTCCATAGAATGTTTTAATGAATGTTTGTAACATCATATTCTGTTCATTTTCTCTCTCTGAGAAATACATACCTGGTACATATACTTTATCATATAATTCTTTATGTTGTGATTCAGATAATATCTTTTCATCAATATCAAATGCAACAATTCTATGAGTAGCTCTATTTGTAAATACATATTCTAAAGCACCTAATATTTCTTCAGTTTGGGAAGGTGGTAATACGATGAAAAATACTGCATCACTCATAATCTGTGGATGTTTTTGTGCATAATAACCAAAATAATGTGTAAAACTTGGAAATGGAGTACCTTCATCAATCATTTCTTTAATTGCAGAATACCACACTATATCAGTGTTTTGATCATTCACACAGCATGGAGCTTCAAATCTTTGTGTATAGGACATCAAAAATCCAGCAGAAACAAGAGATTCTGGATTTTTTTCATCACCAATTATCACTATATGTTCAGTCATTCTTAACATTGATATTAAAGCGAATGACAGTCGTTGAAACAAGCCTGGACCAAGCATTATAATATTCTTATTACATTCTGATTCAAAGATTGTAGATGGTACAAATAATAACTTATCAACTTCAACTAAAGTTTGACTAATTGCAGTACGTTGAGCTGAAGATGAAGTACCTAAAAAGCAGAGAGAAGTATCAGGATATAACTCTACAAAACTTTTAACAGCATTTACATAAGTAGAAATATCATTATATTTGACATTTCCATAATGTAATAATATTTTTTTATTATTGATAGTTTGCCTATTGATTATTTGTATAACATAATCTAAATCCGATAGTTGATCATAATCATGTGAGAAATCATATAATACACCAATATGATAATAATTTTGTTCTTGAATATTATCTAATCCCAAATCTATATGTTATCATTATTATTATTATTATATATATATACCTTCATCGTAGGAGAAATCACATAAATATGTGTTATTAGTATAAGCTAAAGCATCAGCAATCCAAGTACCTGGGAAATAAAGTGTTTGAGTATTCTATATAAATATAAATAATATATTAAATACATAATGTATAATAGATAATTGACTTCCACCATAATTGTTTGGATTTAATACATAGACTAAATCATCATCTAATATCAGTGGATAATTGTATAAAAACTTCTGATACTGTTCAATAACATCCATTCCACCAAAACTAGCAGCTCTTAACCATAAATTAATAATTGCATATATGGTTACTATCTTTGAATTAACAATTGCTTCTCTTCCTAATTTCTCATTGAATCTATTACGTATATATGCATTTACTCTTGAATTGGTTTTATTATTATATGTCATTCCCATGAAGTAATAAGTATCTGGAATTGTTAATCCATTCATATCATATTCTGTTGTCATTACACTGATAACTATATATTTTGGATCATTTACTCCATCTATTATTGTTTTCAAATATTCACCTTCAGCTAAGTTTATAATTGTTATTCCATTTGGAGCTGATTCATCTAATGAATTCTTTAACCTTGCTTCATCAGCATTTGCTAATACAGTATATTTGCCTACAATCTTGATAGAATGAGATTCAAAGATGGTTGTTAAAACTTCACCTGCTGTTACAGACACTGAAGTGGAACTAACGATTAGAAACACTTTAGTCTCCTTTTCAGCTCTGAAATAATCCACTAATTGATCTGCATATTGATTGGCTGATATTCCAGTGTAAAAAAATATAATTAAAGAAAATATTTAATTGATAATAAATTATATTTAACAAAAAAAGATATCATTACAACATTTTTATAACATTTTTCTCCTTCTTCAAAGCCAAAATCAAAGACTAAAATATCTTTATTATACATTTGAATAACTATTACAATAATAATAATAATATATATATATATATATATATATATAATATATACTATTTAACACTTTTTCTTTAACTGTATTTTTCAACATCATTATCACTAGATTCAACATTCTTGTATTTTTATAATCATTTATTACGTTATTCACATTCTTTGTAGTTATAATCAATTCCACATTCGGCATTTGATCTATTGACATTAAATAAGACATTTCGCTCCATAATAACATCAATGACATGATATTATCATTAGAATCAGTATCTGAATACATAAAATCGCCATATAACATAACTACAGTTGCATCTGTATGAGATGATCTTTCAATTATTCCATACATGTTGTTACAACCAAATGGTTTTGTATTTGGCTTGCCATAATGATATAAAGGATCAAACCATATGTATAATAGTGTAAAAAATATTGTTGGTTTACATACTTGTGTTGAATCCATTTCATATTTCACTATAAAGTAATTTACATCTCCATGAAAATCGGCTTTCACTTTGATTTTAGTTTCATTATTAAATGTTTCATATTCTTTATTCATTAATCCACTGATAACTGATTCATAATCAACTGATCTAACTTTGTCTAACACTTTCTTATACACTTCCATCATTACTATAAACTGATATAAATGATTTTCTTTTATTACATCAGTAGAATATTTTTTTAACTCCTCATTTACTGTTTCAACTGAAACAAATGATAATAAATGATAATTAGTGACAGTTGAACCTAAATTTGTAGAATCTTTAAACTCATGAATCAATGGCGAATGAAACATTTCCACTTTTTTGGTCAAAGATGGAATTACATCAATAACAATATCTACTAGTGTATCTTCTGAAACTAAGTTTACTACAGTGTCATCATCATTATAACCATCAATTTTTGCTGTTAAAGCACCAGCTACAGTTGCATCTATTGTCATATTTTCATAATTTTTAAAACCGTATAAGTCAAGCACTTCTGTAAAATAATTGTAATAATAATTTGAGGCTGGTGTATCGTCTTTTAATATCAACATCTGCTTATTCAGCTTGTGAAACAAGATATATTCAGCATCTACAACAAGGAAAAATAAAAATAGAATTTATACATCGGTATGCTACAGCTTTACTTGAACTGTAAAATACTACGTTCTTTAAACATATAGAAGACATATCTTCAGTTCCACAGAACAACAACGTATTATACCATCCAATAATATCATAGTCTTTTGTCTGATTAACATTAATAAAATTACAATATGAAAAAACAGCTACTACATCTTTCTTCACAAAATCTTCCCAAATTGAGGTAAAATTATGAGCTAAATTAGAAACATCATAGGTCTTTACAACGGCAGTAAATTCTTCATTCATTCCTAATCTGTCTTTCAGTTTAAGTACAAAATTGTCAAAAACCTTTTTCATATCATCTTGATGATCTTGTTCTATTGATGCATCAGCTATATAACCAATTTTATAAGCAAAAATGCCTGTAATATACAATAAAAATATCAAAAATAATAATTCTCGTTTCATGTTCGTTATACTTTTGGGGGTTCGAAAAATAGAACTTAGCATTTTGTTTTTCATGTGATACAGAAAAGAGACAAGACTAATGTTAAAAAGTACAATGCATATTTGTATTATATATTTCAAAAAAAAGAAAACTATTCACTTTATTCACATTTCTCAATCGTCATTATTGTTATTATTATTCAATCGATTTCTTCTTTTAGCTATAGTGCATAGCAAAAGAAATAAACATTTTAGTTATAATGATTTTGGCTTTTGGTTATGATTTGGTGTGTAATTGACATGTAAATTTTCAAAATAATTTTGAATTTTTTCAAAAATAATGGGTTGTACTGAATCTAAATCTGAGTATAAGGTCTATTAATATTTGTGATGTAGTCGCAAAAAGCAATATATTACCGATGAAAAACCAGATAAAACAAAACAACAAAATGTTTCTTCTTCTTCTGTTGTTACTTTTCCTAGTTTCACAAATGATTGCCTGAATTCTGTAACATATGGTGATTCTGTCAATGAATTTTATTGTGTTGGAGAAGATAAAGCAATTCACTTAGTTAACTGGAAAACACACGAACAAAAATTCCCATGGTTAGAACATGACAAATCAGTAAATTGTATCAGACATAGTCCAAAATCTAATATGTTTTGTACATCATCTCGTGATTTAACCATCAAAATATGGCAGCCATCCAGCAATAATTCAATAGCTACATTAAAAGGTCATAATATGAATATACCAGCTATTGATTTATCAATAAACGATGAATTATGCAGTGGATCAAGAGATTATGAAATATCCTATTTTTTTATTAAATCTAAATAAGTTTGAATTAATTAATAAAAGTAAAACTTTGGGATATAGAAACATGTAAAGAAACTCAAAGTAGAACAATCTCTAGAAATATAGTCACCTGTATAAAATGGTTTTCAGATGGAACAAGGATAGCACAAGTATAGTTATAAATATATTATAAATGAACAGGGAAGTGAAGATTTATCATTAAAAATTTGGGATACTAAAAGCAACAATTTAAACCTCCTTGAAACTCTTAAAGATTATATTTATTTCCCTCTATCACTAGATATCGATAACACTGATAATTATATATTAACATCGTCTAAAGGATTCGATGGTGTTGGATGTGAGTTGAAACTATGGGATATGAGAGAATTGAAAGTAATTTATACAATGACAGGTCATACTCAAGATACAACTTGTTGCTGTATTGTTAATGTTAATAATAAGATGTTTGGATGCTCTTGTTCGAAAGATGAATCGATAAAAACATGGGATTTGAATAGTGGTAAAATAATCAGTGATATTCGACAGAATTCATCTATATTTTTGTCACTTTCTTATAGAAAAGATAGTATCTATTTATTTATTATGTATATATGTATATAGCTGAACATAATAAAGTATATATTTATGCAACAACCAACAGTGGAGAGTATTAATTGAATTTTATTATTTTTAATAGTATACTTGTATATGAAATGAATAATGAAGGTATATTAAGTTTATTGGTTAAGACAGAACAAATGAATAATGGTAATATAAAGAATGAAGGTGGATTTTCAAATATATAGTGATTATTATACTTTCTTTTAATTTATGTAATACTTATCTTGAATCTTTATAAGCATTAATAATATTAAAAGAAAAGGATTTATGTCATAAATTAGTTAATTCAGTACATTTGTGTATTTTTATTTATAATTCGAAGAATACTAATCATTTTGTTCTAAATTATAATATAATATAATATTAAAAATATACTTTCATTTCTCTTATCTCATCTTCTAATATTCCTATACTTGTCTCATGTTTCATTGCCATCTGTGTTTGATTGGCTATTTGCCTATATTGCCCTTGATTTCCTTGGATAATTGACTGAATTGCATTATAATCCTTTTTCAATTGTTGAAACTATTAAATGAAAAATAAAAAATATACTTGATCATCCATTATAACATCCCTATTTTGACTTGTTTTATCAACTTCATTAATTTGAATAAAGCATTCACTCAATTGTGATTGTTGCTCTCTCCATAAGTTTTCTAACGTTTTTAAACGATCATCAAATTCATTCATTACTTGTTGAGTTTTATCTCTGAAATTTGTTGCTGCTAATTCTCTTTCTGTTCTTAATTTTTGATCTTGAGTGATTGCAGTCTCAAAATCAGCTCTTCTTTGATTTGTTTTATTTATATCTTTTATTAATTCATTTATTTTTGTGTTTGTTTTTGATAATTCTTCACTCACTCTTTTGGACATTTCTTTTGTCAAAATTGCTACTTTCTGCTCACATTCTTGTATTTTATCTGTTACTTTTAATATTTCAATGTTGGAACTTGATGATAATGCGTTTAATGATTCTGAATCTTTTATTATCATTTGATCGTGTGTGTTTAATTTTGATTCTATTCCTTTTATTCTTATTTCCATTTTTTCTATTACACATAAATAATTATTAATAATAAATATACGCATAGACAACTGTATATTTTCAAACATGTCATTCATTTTCTATTATTATTATCATCATAATGTTATATTTTTATACATTTATTCCTATCTGTAGTGTGTCAATTTTAGCCATTAAGTATGAACCACTATCAGCTGTGACTATTTGTTGTGGTGGTGGTTTTGCATATGTGGTATTTGATGTACTTGGTGTTGATTTTAATGAGTCCTTAATCTAATTATGTAAACATCGTCTGATTATACTTGTGCTAATTCACTCATAATCCAATCTACCGATACATTATTCCTGGACATTTGTGATGGATTGAATGCTGAATAATGTGTATCATCTAAACCTAAATCATTAAAATTGATAAAATTACCTGATGCTCCTACAGGATTTGGTGGTCTGAAACCAAATGCCTATTTCATTATATTATTTATGCTCTATATACAGAAAACGAATCCATTTATTGACAGTTAATGAAATTAGCCGTTATTTTTTGAAGTGTTTTTCACTTTTTCTCATTAATAAATGTCATATAGAATTGTATTCATACTCATATGAGATTATTACAGTATCATTATTAGAATCATAACAAAAAATAACATTTAAAATCAATAAATATTAAAATTAATAAAAAACATAAAGACCACTTATTTTCCTCCTGCCTTATTCAAGCATTGGTATATATGATACTGTTTCTGAATAATTGCTTCTGAAGATGGAGTACATCCCAATTCATCTTCTATATTGGGATTTGCACCATATTGTAACAATAATTCTACTAACTCTAATGATGCTTGTCTGACTGCAATATGCAACAAACTTCTACAAGGTGATTCACTATCTTTTGTATCAGGAGAGACTCCCTCTCTCAACAATTCTTCCACTTTATCTATTTTCCCATACTTCACATAAATCAACATAGTCTTCTCCATAGTCTTCAACTTAATTTGTTGTTTAGAATCTGATCGATCTATTAAGTGTTGGAATATCTTTCTATTCTCTCTTGCTCTCCATATTAACTTTGTATTCATATTTGGTGATTTTGTAGGAGTAGGAATTGGTTTTTTATTCTTATATCTCTTTTTCTTATTATTATGGATTGGTTGATCATACTCTATTCTTATTGTTTGTAAACATGGAGCTGATTGGCTAATAATTGGTGGATTAATATTGTTATTATTATTATTATTATTACTGTTGTGTTCTAATACTATTTCTTCAGTAAATTCTAAATCTTTTTCTGCTTCTGTTGGTTGGTATTTTTCAGGTAAAGTGTAAAGATTGTGATTTGCACTTCTCTATAATGAAAAAACAAATAAAATATAAATAATTATACAATTCTACTAATTCTACCTGTCTCATACTTTTCAGCTGCATTATTTCTATGTAATCTTTCTACACTATCCGTTACATCTTTTAATAATTCATGTAAGTCATTTCTATTGGTCAAAACTGGAGCTGAACTTTGAGGTCTTCTTATTAGTTTCTTCTTTAGAACAATATTTGAGCTTTTTGCACTATGAATTCTTCTCTTTTTATTGGCTAATGGTGATTTACTAGGCGATCTATTATTATTATTACTATTATATAAAGGAGGTTTTTCTGAATTATCTGCTATTTCTGATGGTTTAACTGTAGATTGATTAATATCAGGTGAACTGGAAGCTGGTCTCATATGTGTTTTTACATGTGGATATAGTGGATGAGATCGTAATTGAGCTGACTGTGGTTTTCTCTTTGACTTATTAGGAGAAACAACTGGACTGATTGATCTTTTATTTTTGGCTTTTCTTTGTAATTGTGTGGGTGAAAGTTTTCTTTGTATTGATCTTCTTAGATCACCATCTTCATTGTTATTCACATTTGTATTATCACTAATGTCACTAATATCACTATTTTTACTTTGAGTCCTTGAATATACTCTTCGTGAATTCATATTTTCTTCCAACATCATTAAAGCTATTTAAAAGAAAAATTAAAATGAATAATATATATATATATATATATATATATATATATATATATATATATACAATCTTTAGTTACTGAATCTCCTTGATGAATAGAATTCACATAAAACTCAATATCATCACATATATCAGCTTCTGAACCACTACTATAAACACTATCACTCTCATTTGTCCTTGGTGTATTCCATGAAGATAAAGATATTCTTTCAATTACATCATTCTTTGGAATAGCAGGAGTTGGTTTGTTCAATAAAGTTGTTAAGAAATTTCCTTTATTTTTTTCTAATAGATTCAATGAAGATTGATTGGAAGATGTCAAACATTTTATACATATATTTACTAAACTATTGATTTTACAGTTTGAACCATGTTTTGAACAATTTCCTGTATGATAATTATTCTCATCTAAACTTAAATACCTGAAGGTTTGTTCACATACAATACAGAATTCTGGAAATAATATTGTTCCTTTGCCAAATGCATCATATTCTTTACATTTATTCTGATAATATTCTGATTGTAATATCCATTTTGAATAGAGTATCAATGGAGATGATTCATCTTTTACATAGTAATGGATATTTGTCATTATTGATCTTAATTCTGAAACATCAGCACAATTATTCAACTGTGGATCAGCGAATCTAAATTATATAAAACATTATATATATATACTGATATAAATATAAATAATTATCAAATCGATGTTTCTGATGATGTTTCAAAGGCATTGCAGTGATTGTTTCATATATATCTCCTTTCAACATGTGATATATAATACATTTAAAATCATTTCTTTTCCATTTATCATAGACATCTATTTTTATAAAACAAATGTATATATATACCTGAATAATAATCAATAAAATCTGCAATTGCTAATAATGCTGTAATAAGTGGTAAATCAGTATAATCAAAGTGACTATAACTACGAAATGCAGTTAATACAGTTTTACTATCTAAATAATCAGTTTCTATATCTTTATCATTATATCTAAATAACTTATGAATATAATCTGATAATAGATTATAATCTATCTTGATGGTACAAAATCTCTTAAATATTTTATCCAATAATATTTCATGTTTTTGTGCTACATCTTTTTCTTCAGCTACTTTCTTTCTTAACGCTTTTATTGTGGATGTATGACTGATTGTTGAGGATCTTCTCCTATTCTGATTCAACTGTTGTTGCTTTATATTATTCTGAAAAACTTCAAATTTGAAATTATCCAGTGTAAAGTACCACTCTTGTGGGATTGGATGACAATCTGTAAATTCTGTTGGTGGAAAAAATATATTTCTTTCTTCATACATATCAGCATAAAACTCATAATCTGGACCAATTAATAACTCTGGATCTTCAATAATACCAACTGACAATTTCATTATAAAAGGTGGTAAATCTTCAATTAATAGGGTAAGATCATAATCCACTAAATCAGTGGAAATCTGTTTCTTTCCACCAACTGTAAACTTATCTAAGTTTACTACACATTTTGTCCTTTCTATTAAATTCTTTTTATTTGAACCTAAGAATATAGTGAGTGGAATATTGGTGGTTAAGTAATTGATTAATCCTTCCGTATTTGATAGAAAATTGTGAACTCGAAATTGCTTGATTGGACAATACGATTCATTCCATTTTGATAGATCGAATGGGATATTGTAGGTTCTTGTACCAAAATTGTACTATATTAATAATAAACAAAATATTATAATATATACTCGAATTTCACCATATGAATCTTTTGCTTCAACTACTGGAATACTATCATTTAAAACAGTAAAATAATAAAAAGCAATAAATATCCTATGATATGTAGAATTATCTGGAATTTTCTCTCTTTTCAACAATTCAAACTTGTTTGAAGGTAAATCATTCACAGTTTGTGGTGGAACTAGACAATCTTTATAAACAAAAGATGTTTGAATTAACTTTTGAGCTGATTGATATAAATTATAACATAAATGACAAATTGAAACGGACATATATTTATTAATTTCATTCACAACAGGAAAAAGATGAAAACATTCTGCATCAATACCTCTTAAATGTAAATACAATATCAAATCAGCAATCATCTTATTGGTTAAATTATACCAAAGTGGTTTATTGTGCTTTGCTACAAATTCTTTTTCTTCCCATAATAAATAACGATATTTACATAAACCACATATTTTTCCAACAGATAAACTCTCATCCATTTCTTTTAAGGTTAACTGTTGTTGTAATTTATCCATTTTTAATTCAGGTAAACCTCGAATTTCAGCAAATTCTCCATTTGATTGTAAACATTTTTCCAAATCTTCTTTCCACTTTTTCAATGCATCAAAAGTCTGTTTTTGCAGTTCAAATGCTTTTATACCAATAAACCACCAATTATTATTATTATCTTTAATCCAATCAGTTCCAAATGTCTCAAATCGAAATTTCATTCCTGGTACAGTAACATCTTCTAAATGATGAATTATACAATAACTCCAGGCTTCTATCTCATCAATTGATTCACCAAATATTCTAACGTAATCATACGTTTTTACATCTCTTATTTTTACACAGTAATATTTGTTCAATATTTGTTCATATTCCCACCACAACTTTGATCTTTCATCTTTTGAAGAATTGTCTTTCTTCGCTTTCCATTCTTTTTGTTTTTGCTTTAATTCTTTATCTTTATATTTTGCTTTATTTGAACAATTATAAGCGTATGTATTTCTACTAGCCCTCCATAACACTCGATATAAAGATGATTTATTGCCTTTCGATTGAATATATTTTTGAACTATAAAACTCTCTATATTATCATCCAACATTTTCTTTAATTCTGATAATATTAATGGACGAGTATCATAACTTGTTGGATTTGTAAATTCTGGGATTTTTACTATGGCTATTGGAGTAGAATCAAAATCAAAATCCAATAATTTATGAGCAGTACATTTTTCAATAAATTTTGTTTTCCAATCACTGGGAGCTTCTTTTACGACTATTGCACCATCGTGATCATTGCTTATCCACTGTACATCACCTTTATTATATAGGATTGTCAGCGGAATAGGTACATTCAGTATCTTTTTCTTTTTACTTCCTAGTTTCCTATAATAATATATTTAAACATAGAATAAATACTTTAAAACTTCTATTCCTGGAGATATGGGTAAATTAGTGTAATAACCTTCTGGTATGTTTGTGAAATTTATTTTTTCTAATATTGCATCTTCTATTCTCTTCTTGTACAAGTCCTCTTCTTTTTCTTTTTTTTCTACTATCTTTTTAACTGGTTTAGGAGATTCTTTTACTTCTGTTATAAATGTGAGGGGATATTCTTTCCTAAGTCCTTCAAGAAATTCTTCCGTTGATAATAGAGGTAACTCACTATCTTTTTTATTAAAATACATCTATTATCAGTCAAAAACGTTTAAATTCTAAAAGAAACGACTATTTTTTCAAATGATTTAAAAAACAAACAATACACTCCTCACATCATATACATTTAATATTACTACTATACAATCGTATGATTATTTAATTATAGATTAATATTACTTCGTTAATCCAAAACAAAACAAATTAAAGGCATTCCATTAACTCAAATATTAATATTTTAATCTTCTTCAGTATTCTTTGTCTTGTGTCTAAGAGCTCTAACACCAGTACCCCAAATCTTCTTTTGGTGATTCTTAGATTCCTTGAGAGTCTTTCTTGATTTCTTTTGTACTTCAATAATCTTCTTACGTGCTAATCTGTGTTTTGGTTCATATCTCTTCATAGCATCAATATCATCATAAATTAAGCAAAAACCAGTTTCTTTACCTCCACCTATTAATTAATAAATTATTGTCCTTATGTTGATATATACCAAAATGGTTTTGGAATCCAAAAAGAACAATTGTTTGTGTATCTTTTACTTTGAACATTTTGGCAATATTTTCGGTTAAATCAGCATGTGATACATTACCGCTCATTGGTTTTATTACATCAAGAACCTAAAATAAAATTAATAACATTAAAAATAAAGGATGGTATAATAACAGCAAATTATATATATACCATTTGTCTTCGACGTAACAAGGCATTTCTCATGTATTTACGAGATCTAATAGTGACAGTAGACATGAAAATAATTTTGGAATGCAACTATCTTTAATTAAATAGACTTAAAAAGGCGGGATGCATGTGTATTCTGATGTATTTTGTATTTATGTATTTGCTATAATAAATGGCATAATAATCCCAATAAATCACAAATAGTTTAATGTTTTTATACTCTGGTGATAGAATATATTTAAAAAATAATCTCAGAAACATTCAATCTAATTGAATGGTACTACACATAATGAATATATTTCTCTTTATAACATCACAATTTATAGTTCAAGATAAAAATAACAACTATTAAATTGGAAAAAAACGACTCTATATTTTGAAATATCAAACAAGTTTGAAGATGTTTTGCTTGAATTCTTCTTTAGATGATGTGATATCATCGATATTACCTACTGATATTCAAGTATTTTTGTTTATTTATTTAATAGATAAATGAAAGAAATGAAAGGAGTGTTAATGAAGTTGATTTTGTTATGTTACAAAAAAAAGATTTACAAAAAGTGAAAATTATAAATATAGATAAGATAAAAAGAGAAGATAGTATTAAATTTCTATCAAAATAACTCATTTTTGTTGAAATGTTGCAGAGACCATATATATCCCTTTCAAGTGTATGAAATGAGTAATGGTTGTGAATGTATGATTATTTCAAGAGATTACTATGACAGTGATTTAAAAGAGATGATTCAACATAAATCCTTGTCAAATAGTGATATTTGTGGTATAATGTGTTTATTATGTGATGTTATAATGATATTGAGTGAATATGATTTCGTAATGAGTAATTTGAAGAGTAGCAACGTAATATATGAAAAGAATGGTAATATAAAGTTATGTGATTTATTCATAGATAAGTTGAGAAAAAAAGAAGATTTAAGAATATATGATATCTGCTTCAAAAGCCCTGAACAGTTGAATGGATTAGAATGTAATGAAAGAAGTGTGATTTGGTCAATTGGATGTATATTATATGAAATGATTTTAAAGAGATTACCATTTAATGAAGATGATAATATGAATAAAACAAAAGAGAATATTCTAAAGCACAAATACAGTTTGGATGTAGAATGTGATAATTTAATGAAAGAGATGATAGAAAGAATGTTAAAAGTGAAAAATGAAGATAGAATGAGTTTAAAAGAATTGAAAAAAGAAATGATAAAAATGAGTGAAATATTGAGAGATAAAGATGGTTATTTAATGATATGTAGTGAAAGAAAAGAAATAATGTTGAATAATGATTATACAATTGTTAAACTTTCAATAATATTTCCATCAGAATATTACCTTGATTGTAAAGAATGGTTTGTAATAAGAGAAATATTGATAGAATTATACAACAAATCACCAAATGAGAGAATTTTGGCAATTTTGTTGATGATAAAATTGTACAAAGAAGATGAATCAATAAAAGATAGACTCAAATATCAAATATATCATAAATGTGAAGAAGAGAATGAAGATTATTATTTAGATAAAATGATATGCAAAGAAGTTTTATTATTGTGAAGAAAAAATTAATTATTTGTTCAGATTATTGAAGTTAATTAAACTAAAAGAACTCATTTTTAAGGATAATAAAAGTATTTCGGATTTTGTTGGTATAGACATTCCAATCAAACATCAATCATTATTTGGATCATGTTTTAGTCAATTAACAAATCTACAATATTTAAGTTTATGTGGATCTAATCTTACTTTTCATTTCATAGAATCATTTGTTAAATCAATTCCATTAATGATGAAATTAAAGAATGTAGATCTTCGTTGTATTTTTTATTATCATTATTTTGAAATAGATAATCCAATTGGTCCAAAAGGATTCAAACTATTTCTTCCATATTTGTATTTATTGACTAGTTCGGATTTTTCAAGAATGAATTTAGATGATGAATCAATGATATTATTATCATCAGAATTATATAAATATCCAAGCATTAAATGGATAGACATTGCATACAACAAAAATATTCATTATGAAGTATATAAATCTATATTCTCCAAATTTTCAATATCCAATATTAAATTTGATATTAATAAAAGTAATAAAAAATTGTTGATTGATAAAAATATTCCAGAATTAATAAAATATGTCAAAATAAATATTCTTACTTGTAGATTAGATCTGAGTAATTGTGATATTGATGATGATATTTTCAAGTCATTTATTTCTTTAAGATTAAATGAATTAAAAGGAGTAGTAGAGTTAGATTTGAGTAGTATAATTTGGTATTTTCTATTATTTAGATAATAAACTAACATATAAAAGTGTTGAAATACTGATTAACAATTTATCTTCATTTTCAAAACTTATTCATCTTGAATTATATGGAAATAAAATAGGAGATGAAGGAATGAAAATATTATCTCCACATTTAGGCTTATTGATATATATGATTAGTTTAAGTAAAAATGGTATGAATTGTTCAGGTATAATATTAATTTAATATATAATAGGGATGGGATTAACTTCTAAAGGATTAAAATATTTGGATTATGTTTTAAATTATTATAATCCAGAAATTGATTTAAGCAACAATACTATAGGAGAAGGTGAAGATGAATTACGTGATTGAAAAATTATAAAACAAAAACATATTCATATTCAGATATTTCAATTTAAAGTAAATTTATGTTATTACTGTAGGTTCTTTACGACCAGTATATTCTTCCATCTTTGATAAATTCAAAGCAACTTCCACAAATTCTTGCATTACAAGCTAATAAATTAAATATAATATATATACTTGTGTTTGAGTTTCTAATCGACTTTCATCATTCACATATTGTTCTAAATACATACGAATTGTTGCTCCAGCACTTCCAGTACCACTTAATCGGAATATCAAACGAGATCCATCTTTGAAGTAGAATCTTAATCCTTGATTAGCTGAAACACTATGATCTACAGGATCATTATATGTATAATCATCACATTTTATTACCATCTTATTATGACCTAAATCAATTTTTAAATCTTCATCAAATGATTCTACAAACTCTTTTAAATGTTCCATTACTTTGTTGGCTTGTTCTGTAGTCAAACCTTCATAATCATATCTAGTGTAATAGTGACGGCCGTATGTTTTCCAATGGTTTAATACGATCTCTCTTACTGGGACAAATGGTTTACTACTATCTTGATTATTATCTATATATATATAATATATAAAACGGATATTATACAAGCTACAATTGATAACCAACACATGATGGCCCATAATCCATCTTTCTCACGAATATGATCACTTCCTAGACCAAATGATTCTTCACCACATATTAATGGATGATAATCAGCTCCTCCCATCAATTTACTATCCATCAAATTACCAAAGAATTTCCAACCAGTGGGAGTTTCAAATAAATTCAAATTCAATTTCTTTGCTACTAAATCTAAAGCTGCACTTGTGGGCATTGATCTTGCTACACCTTTCAAACCATCTTTGAAATAAGGAATACATTTTTGACAATTGGCACTTACTACTGCTACACTATCAGATGGACTTACAAAGAACTTTTTACCCATTATCATTGCTCGATCACTATCACCATCAGTAGCAGCTCCAAAATCAGGAACATCTTCATCTTTTGTATCTTTATTGGGATTACCTTCTCGAGTCAAGCCCATTGTTGGAACTAATTCTTTACAATAAGTTAAGTTTGGATCTGGATGCCATCCATTGAAATCTGGTTTTGGTACACAATTATGTAAATTATCTTTAGATAATCCTAATTCTTTACAGAATAAAGTTTCAGCATAAGCACCACTTACACCATGCATTCCATCAAATACCATTTTGAAGTCTTTTCTGGCAAATAATTTTTTGATTAATTCAAAATCAAATATATTCTTTAAACATTTTATGTAGTCTTCTGTACTAGAGATTACTTCTACAATGAATTCTCCATATCCTTCAATATCATACTTATGAACACCAACTTTACTTAAATCAACTTTTGGTATATCTTTCACTATCTTGAAATTTGATAATTTCTTTGAAATATCAAAGATTGCGTTTGTTACCTTCTCTGGAGCTGGACCACCATTTTGTACGTTGAATCTATTGATATATTATACATCATTATATATACTTTACACCAAAATCTCTCTCTGGCCCACCTGGATTGTGACTTGCTGTTAATATTATACCACCATAAGCAACTCCTCCTTCACGTTGTCTTATAACAGCAGAAACTGCTGGAGTTGATAATAAACCATTTTCACCTACCCAGATTCTTCTCACGCCATGAGCAGCAGCGATTTGGGAGATGATGTGGATAGCTTCTACCATGTAATATCTAGAAAATATATAAGTATGAGGATTAATACCTTCCATCACCAGAAACAACTAAAGTACAACCTTTTAATTCTTCAGCAGGAACAGATTCAAAGATGGACTATGGCATATCAGAATAAATAAAATACTTCGATAAAGTTTGGTAAGTAATTACCCTCCATGAAAGTCTTTGTAGGTTTTCTTAAACCGGAAGTTCCTGGTTTTTGATCTGGGTATGGTGTAGTTGCAACAGTTTCTACAGAAAGTGGCATTTTATCAAAAGATTTTTTGATGAGTAATGAAACGAAACTATTTTTTGTAATTAGCAGTTGGTTAAATTATTTCATCAGCTGTTCATAGAATAATGCAAAAAAATGTTTCACGCAATTCCAAAAGGAATCTACTAAAGAGAGAACAACGTATGCTTCTTAGAGAGATAAATGCTTTGATAGAAGCTCGTATAAAGCAATTGGAGGTATAAAAATAATATTTATGTGCTTTATAGATTGAAAGAAAGAGACTTCAAAAGCATTTGTCCACTCCTCATCAAAATATGTCTGTATAGTCTTTTTTAACCACATTTTATAATCTTTATTTATTAATTTATGTTTTTGATTGTCTGTTGCGAATTACAAAACTAACAAATTAACTATAATTAAACTATTCTGTTTTTTCTTGAAGAATCAAAGTCTTTTCTACATCAGTTTCAGTCCCATTAGCAGGAGCATCTTCTAGTCCAACTGGAATTGTGTCGTTTGCCTCTTCGCATTCAACTTCATTGGGTAAATTACTTTCATTTGTTTTAGCTTCAAAAGTCTTTGAATTCTTTTTGGATTCTGACTGTGCTTCCTGTTGTGCTTGTTTATTAGATGTATGTGAATGAACAGAAGCTTTCGATTGTGTAGAATGAGCAGATTCTCTCGACTGGTTTGATTTCCTTGAAGCAGGAGTATTAATTCCACTTTTACCTCCACCACCTCCACCACCATAATTACTCTTTCTATTACTTGCAACAAATCCAATTGGTTTTGGGAAATCTTCACTTACTGGTCCTTCACCAACAGAATTACATGATTTAATTCTTACATAGATCCTTTTAGATTTAGAAATAAAAGTGAAACTATATTTTCTACTTTTTCTTTCATTTGTTTTCTCTTCACTTTCACCTTTTTCCTTTTCTTCTATTAAATTGTTATTGTCTAATTTCACCATCATTACATCGTATGTAGTACCAGATATTGGCCTATATTCTATAATAAAATGAGTTATTGAAGAACCACAAATACATGGAGTATATTCAAAAACAACTGTAAATTTCTATATTAAAAATATATAATATATAAATATATAAATATACATAAGGTGGTATGATTTGAGTATCAGGAGGTTCTATTAATTTAATAATATTAACAACAACAGGGACACATTTACAACACAATATTTCATCTTCTCCATACACAACATCATCACTTTTCCTTATTTCAACATTATTACCTCCCATTGTATCATCTAAACCATTTTCATTATCTTTTTCAAATTCTTCTTCGTCTGAATCAGGTGGAGCTGTTGTACTTGGCGGAGGAAAATCATTGATAAAAGCCACACATTTGTATCTTACAGATGGAATTGCATCAAATTTTAAATTATCTAATATAATAATAATAATATAATAATAATATATATACAATATTTTTTACCAAATGATAATTGATAAGTTGAATCATCAATTGGAACTTTTGATTCACATTCATGAAGTTTATCTTTTTTATAATAATCAGAATAACTATATAATCTCTTTAGAACAGAAGTCCAACTGCCATCTATTAATATTAAATAATAAATAATAATAATATACTTTTTTCTTTTCTAAAAATTTCAATATTAATAGAATCAAAACATTCAAATTCTTTCAATTGAATCAATAAATAAATTTCAATTTGCTTTTGTGATTCAAATTTCTTATTATGTAAAATTGTTAAATTATTTTCAGGAAATGTGAATTTATTCCTCAACAAATCTCTACACTTCTCTCCAGCAACATTTATTGCATTATTTCCTTCTAAATCAGGAATAAATATATTTTGACTGTTTATATCATCGTTTAAAAAATATTTTATTATTTTATCTTGATTCTGTTGACAAGCGTAATGAAATGGAGTACATCTCATTGTATTAGATGCATATTTATCTGCACCACTATTTATCAATAATTTACAAACATAATAATGTCCTTCATATGCTGCATAATGTAACATACTGTTCTTTCTGCCGAATAAGGTTTCGTCTGATGCGTTAACATCTATAGATGAATCTAGAAACTTTTTTACTGTTTTTATATCACCATTCCATGCTGCTGTAAATGCATCAACATGAAATAGTTTTTTACTGAGTGTTGCTATTCTCTTCAATCGCTTATTGCTGGATGATTTTGATGTAAACCATGCATAAAACTCTGAATATTCTATTACATTACTGTTATCTTTATCTAATTCTAAAAATAGATCATTTAATTCGTCATCCGCTATTGTACTACCTTCAAATCTTTCTATCAATGATTTTAATTCTTCTTTACTTATAGTTCTAAAAACAAAGTGAATTAAGAGTATACCCATTCCCATCTTTGTCAAATTCATGAAAGGCTTTCTCAATAGTAGCATTAAGTTCGGCTAAAGACTGCATATATTAAATGAAAAACGATTTTTCAAATTTAAATAATTATATTCGTTTCAATGTTTGACAAGCTGAACAATCAAAAAACAAAATTAAATACAATATAACAAATATGACAACATACATTCATTTTTAAATTAATAATACAACCATAATCTTCAAGATTCTGCTGAAGAAGTAGATAATAATTCCACTAATCTACTCAAAACATCACTAGAACCACCACAAACAAAATAATCTGATACTCTATCCGTCAAATGCTCAGTTGGTTCTAAATTTATTTCGATTATTTTTGATCCATTCTTTGCAGCAACTGAAGGGATATTATTAGCAGGTGACACACTAGCAGAAGTACCAATAACCATCAACAAATCACACTCTTTCGCTGCTTTAATTGCTCTTCGATTAGCTTCAGACGGTATTCCTTCACCGAATAATACTGCTTCTGGTTTTAATATTCCATTACATTTTTCTTCTTTACAATGTGGAGGGAAATCAATATCGGATGAAAAAAAATCAAGAGTATTGTATTTTTTATCACAATTTCTACATCTGCATACCATTAGATTGCCATGAAATTCTATTACATCTGTTGAACCAGCATCTTGATGAAGATTATCAACATTTTGAGTAATTACTTCTTTTAAATTACATAGTTTTTCTAATTGAGCGTACAATAGGTTAAAGCTAAACATACTTATTTGTTTTAGATAAAGGATATTAAGGCAATATGACCTTTGTTTGGTTTTGGCATACTAGTAGTAACAAAATCTTTTAAAAGATTCCATAAGTTTTCTGGATGAAAACGGAATCCTAATGCAGTTGCATAACTATTTAATAACAACTAAATATAAAAATACACCATTGGATCATATTTTTGCCACAATCCATCACTAGGATCTCTAAATGTCGGTATACCACTATCTGCAGATATGCCAGCACCTGTTAAAACAACAATATGTTTTGCTTCTTTTATAACATCAACTACATCTTCTATTTTGCATCTTTCTGTACTCTAACATTCTATTTATACAGAACTTGATACCTTTGATGGTGAATCTCCCATTAAAAATGACACTTTATTTTGTAGAAAAGTTTGATTACCTCAAATATATGAAACGAATATAAAACTAATATTCTAGAACATACCAAACCAATCATCTTGCATTCTTCTAATCGTTAGATTCTTTTCTCATAAATGGGTATATCTTAATAGTCTATTGATATTATAGCCTCAAAAGTTCTTGATGTAATTCCAGCTGGTGTTGTATACGGTGATAACCTTATCAAGTTATTCGACTATGCAAAACAACATGGATTTGCTATTCCAGCTTTCAATTGCACTTCTACATCGTATAATTGCATAGTATTTATGTCAATAGAACAATTAATGCTGTATTAGAAGCTGCTGCTGAAAAGAAAATGCCAGTAATCGTTCAATTCAGTCAAGGTGGTGCTCAATTCTTAGCTGGTAAATATTTAAAGAATGACCAACAACAAGCTTCTGTTCTTGGTTCAATAACTGGAGCTGAACATATTTGGCGTGTAGCTGATGCTTATGGAATTCCAGTAGTAATTCACAGTGACCATTGCGCCAAGAAGTTACTTCCTTGGTTAGATGGAATGTTAGATTATGAAGAGAAATATTATCATGAACATGGTCATCCTTTATTCAGTTCTCACATGATTGATTTATCAGCTGAAAGTCACGACTACAATATAGAAACCACAGCTAAATACATGGAAAGATGTGAAAAGATCGAAACTTGGTTAGAAATGGAAATTGGTGTAACAGGAGGTGAAGAAGATGGTGTAGATAACAGTGGAGTAGAAAACAGTAGATTATATTCTCAACCAGAAGATGTATGGAGAGTATACGATACTTTAATCAAAATATCTCCAAAAAAGAGATTCACAATTGCTTCAGCTTTTGGTAATGTTCATGGTGTATATGCTCCAGGTAATGTGAAATTACATCCAGAATTATTAGGTAAAGCTCAAGAATATATCTCTCAAAAATTAGGTGGAAGTGATAAGAAACCAGTAAACTTTGTATTCCATGGTGGAAGTGGTTCATTACCCGAAGAGATTGAAACTGCTGTAAAGAATGGTGTAGTAAAGATGAATATTGATACTGATACTCAATGGGCTTATTGGAGTGGTATTTTAGGTTTCTATAAAGCTAATGAAGGTTATTTACAAGGTCAAATTGGTAATCCAGAAGGTCCAACCAAACCCAATAAGAAATTTTATGATCCTCGTGTTTGGATGAGAAAAGCTGAAGAAGCAATGAAAGCTCGTGTATTTGTTGCATACAGTAATTTATTATGCAATTAAATAATAATGAATAAATAATGAATTTTTGTATTTTATGTGGGTTTAAAATATAGTGCTTTAAGAAATAAATATTATAATAACTATTCAATATAGAAGAACTTTTTAAATAAATCTTTCTTATCTTTTTCTGATATTCCTTCTAATTTTACGCTTTCTATTGATGAGAATATTTCTAAAAATGATTCTAATTCTGTTTTATTTATATTCTCTTTTACTGTTAATAATAATGAACAATTTCGAAACAATTCTTGGTTTTCAATCATTAATCTCAACTCTTTTTCTTTTAATTCATTTCCTAATAGATTTATCTCTTTTAATGGTTTGAAATATTTTAATCTTTCTATTAACATCTTTAATCCTTTTTCACTCATTCCTACATCTATTCAAATTATAAAATCACATGACATATGAAAAAATACTTGATAGATTTAATAAATTCATTATAACATTATTATCATCATAATCATAATAAAGAAATTTACATAAATATTTACATATAATCTCTACTCCTTCATCTCCAATTGGATTATTGATAATTGAAATATAGCTTGCACAATTTGGTAAAGAGTTAGTTAATTCTTTCAATCCTTTAGAAGTAATACTATTATTGGATAAATCAAGTCTTATATAATCAATCTGATTTATTAATGGAATATGAGAATCATTGATATTCATATCTATTTCATTATAAACATAAATTCTATACTTGACAAATCATTTAAATGTGTTTTATTTTTAATACAGTAATTCAAATAATATTCCAATTCTTCATTACTCCATGATGAATTTTTCACTTCTATAAATGGATAATTCCTGCTTTCTAATGATTTTTCACAAATTAATTTTAAACCATTAAAACTGATATTATTTCCAGTTAGACTTATTGATTCGTAATTTCCAATTAAATGTAATTTATCTGATAATAACTTTACACTTTCTTCATCTATTGAGATATTTCTCAAATTCATATATCTGTTATCATAAAATAGATCTAAATTGTTTAGTAACAATTTTAATCCATCATTACCAATTGGATCATCTATAATACAAATTATATAAATTTTACATATTATATACTGAGAATATCTATCTTTCTTATATTTTCATTCTCTTTCACATAACTAACTATACTTTCTACTCCATATGAATCTATATTATTATCACATAAATGAAGCTCAATCTTTTTATTGATATTCTTTAAACCATCTAATACATATTTCACTCCTACTGAAGATAATCCCATTTCTATTACATTACAAACAAAAACAACAATACTAGAACAAATTACTATACTATTAATATCTTCCAATAAAGGTAAATATGGAGATAATATTTTCATGCCTTCATCTCCAACTTCATTTCCTTCTATATGAAGATAAATAAGATTTGAAAATGAAGATAAATTATTAATCAGAATTTCAACACTTTTATATGTTAATTCATTATCTAAAGAATAAAAATATATTATTCTATACTAGACAAATCTAATATTTGTATTTCATCTAATTCATTTAATCTTAAAGAAATAAATGACTTAAAAATATCATCATCAATATCACAATTACTCAAATCTAATTTATAACAACGACCATCTTCTTCAGTGATATATTCTATAAATTCTGGAATGTCTTTATCAATCAACAATTCTTTATTGCTTTTATTAAAATCAAACCATATATTTGAAATAGGAAATTTGGAGAATAAGGCTTTTAATCCTTTTAAATGAATATTATTGTTGTATGTAATATCAATTTCACCAAGGTTTGGATATTTATATAATTCTAATGATAATAATTTCATTGATTCATCATTGAGATTCATCCCTCGAATATCCAATTCATTATCCTTGTTGATTAATAAATGTAAATATGGAAGTAATAACTTGAAGCCTTTTGGACCAATCGGATTATCTATTTCATTATAATAATAATGAATAGAATAATATATACAATAAACAACTACATATTTCAATTTCATCATTAATGGAATTGATGCAACAAATGATTCAATAAAACAAAATGAAAGGTCGAGGTATGATAAATCCAATACTTCTACATCAGATAATTGTGATAAATATAATGCAAATAATGGTTGATGTGTGATTGGAACATCAAATTTACTATAATTAACATCAAAACAAATATATTAATTATAAAAATACTAAACCAAAGTTCTTTAGGATTGATTAGTTTCAATATTCTGAAAAAATATTTCATTCCGTCTTCACATAAACATATATTAAATGAATAAATCAATATTCTTTCTTCATTATTTCCAATATTAAATATCATTTCATCTAAATAAAAATCTTCATATCTTTTACATGAATGATGGATTTGAAATTTTAGTTTACCATTTATTGATGAATTACTTTTGTATACCTTCATCATCAATAGAATTGCCAAAATTCTTTCATTTGCTTTATCATTGTATAATTCTATTAATATATCTTGAATTTCTTCCCATTTTTTGCTTTCAACATAATAATACATTGGAAATACTACTGAAAATGTAACAAGTGTATGATAATCATTATTCAAGATTATTTCTTTTCTTTCACTACATATCATTATATTATCATTATCATCTCTCAACATCTCATTCATTTTTGTTATTTCTTTTTTCAATTCTTTTAAACTCAATCTATCTTCACTTTTCACTATTAACATTCTTTCTATCATTTCTTTCATCATATCATCATATTCTACATCTAAACTGTATTTACATCTCATGATGTTATTCATAGTTTTATTCATATTATTATCTTCATTAAATGGTAATCTCTTACAAATCATTTCATATAATATACATCCAATTGACCAAATCACACTTCTTTCATTTACTTCAAACCCATTTAACTCCTCAGGGCTTTTGAAGCATATATCATATAATCTCATGTCTTCTTCTTTTCTCAACTTATCTATGAATAAATCACATAGCTTTATATTACCATTTTCTTCACATACAATATTTGAACTCTTCAAATTACTCATTACCACATTATATTCACTCAATATCATTATAACATCACATAATAAACACATTATACCACAAATATCACATTTTTTGAAGGAATTATTTTGAACCATCTCTTTTAAATCTCCCAAGTAATATTCTCTTTCCAATACAACATTTTCACTGTAATTTTCCATTTCATACATTTTAGAAGGATAAACAAAAAATAAACAACAATCTAACAAACAACAGTTGTTCTCATAGAAATATAACATTTTCTTTTCTTTCATTTTACAAATGTTCAATGTTTTTATTACTTTTTTTACGCAGTGATGTTCAAAAACTAAATTTACTTCATTAACATTCTTTTCTTTTTTTTTCTTTAATCTATAAAATAAATAATTAAAAATACTTCAGTATCAAATGGTAATATAAAAGATATCA
Organism: Proteromonas lacertae; assembly: GCA_002245135.1. Lineage (NCBI taxonomy): Eukaryota > Bigyra > Opalinata > Proteromonadidae > Proteromonas > Proteromonas lacertae. The sequence goes on from NGBS01000871.1 coordinate 566,118, forward strand.
CTTCATCTAAAGAAGAAAACATCATTCGTTGATTCTGTAACGGATATATTTTTAAAATAAAATGTTAAAATGTTAAAATTAGATTATCACACAAATAAATCACACAAAATGTAATAAAAATAGAAATTTAAAGATTTTTAGATAATGATATAAAAACAAAAAGTTGGGGCTATCCGGGAATCGAACCCGGGACCTCTCGCACCCTAAGCGAGAATCATACCACTAGACCAACAGCCCACATCATGAAATCTCATATTAGCATTTATAAACTTTAAGCAAAGAAAGAATTCTTTGAAAAAGGATTTATTGAATGGGTAATCAAGCAAGTCAATCTTCAAAATCGACAACTTCATCCAGAGCACCGTCTTCCAAAGTGTCTTCGCAAACAACACCTTCAACCTCTGATGGATCATCAAACTCAGACTTTTTTGTTGATACAATCGCAAAATTTGGACTTTTGGATGATATTAGAAATATTGCATGTGATAGCGTATTATGATTGTTTAATCTTTTCTTAGCTCCAGCACATAATAGCTATTGCATCATCCAATTCAAGTATTATGTTGTGTAATGATAAAATGTCATATATCTTACCAACAGATGAATCATTCTCTTCTCAAATCTTCAAAATCGGTTTTATGTCTCATTTCAATTTATTGGTAGTTGTATATTACACAGGAATAATACTAGTATATGATATTGATAAGCTCCAAATCCATATGAAAATTACAAATGCATATTGTAGCGATACTCTCTATTCTGTTGATATACCTTTACTGTCATCATATCCAATTATCTATATAGGTTTAGAAAATGGAACATTTCATATGATTAACGTAAAAACTGGCGAAATTTGTGAATATACTATAACAGTCAATAAGCTTGGCTTGGTCAGTGAGTTACCAGAAACAGGAGAAGCTCCAGAACCATGTTGTTGTATGATACATCCGTGTATACCACAATATGTATTAATTGCATATTGTCATGGTGCTATCTATTTATATGATACATCTAAAGATAAAATAGTAAGAGAATATCAACCAATAGATTTTAGTTCAATAACATCCTCACATTATACAAAATTTGATAATAATTACATCGAGTGTGTAGAATGGAACAAATCAACAGGTTTGGAGTTTTATATAGGTTATAAGAATGGTTATATTAGTGTATACACTATGGATAACAAAAAAGGAAAGATAATTGAAAATCCTGAAATCGATGGTACAACTCGTAGACCAATTCAAAATGTATATAATATAAAATATAATATACAATAATAGTTACAATTTATAACATTAAGCACTAATCACACTGCTTTACTCTATGGAGGAGGTGGTATAAAAAGTGATCCATTAACAGTCAATATGATTATTAACACGAGAGATGAAAATGATTGGAAAGATATCTATTATTTATATCAATCATCACCTATTGATAATCTCATTGATTTATCTAGTGATAGTTTTAGTAATGATAATAATGCTATTGTTATTTATGGTGTTTATGGTAATATATTGAATGGAGTAAAAGGGAGATTGATGATGAATAAAGTGGAAAATGATGTAATGAGTGATGCTATATTATTGCCAAGAGTATATATATATATTATAATAATTTTTATCTTTTTAATAGCAATTGAATATGAATTATTCCATTCTCTTTAATGATCTTCAATATTACAATTCATTCTCACTTACTAATTCGCAAGCCTTTCTTCAAGCATATATTAAATCATTCGATTTAAACGATTGGAATATCGATAATCCTCCAAAAGAATATCTCTTAGATGATCCTAATAACAATAATAAATATGAAATATATATATGTAACTATGATGGTGGAATAATCAATATTTTTCTGTCATTCATCAATAATAATAATAACTTATTTCTATTATATAAATGCTTTGAATTTGATATTTGTTCTATTGATGATGATATCAGTGGAGATCCAACAGTAACTTATATAAATTACAGTGAGAGGTACAATATGGTAATTGTAGGAATGAAATCAGGTGATATTATATTGAAATCATTAGATGATGATGAAAGAATTGAATTATATTATAAGATACATGATTGTGATATAACTTATGTTGATATTGTTAAAGTAAATGATAAAAATTATTATTTTATATCTGAAGATATTGAAACGAATGTTAAAGTATATGATAATCTATTGAAAGATGAAGTAGATTTGAAAATACCAAATTCTGTTTCTATTACTTCAATTAAACAATTTGATGAAAATTCTATAGTTGTTCTAACAAATGAAGTGATTGTTTATAAGTATAATTTAGAAGATAATTCAATTACTGAAACTTTTAAAATAAATAAAGAAAGTGAAGATATAATACAGTTCAAATGTGATATAATTCTATTAGATCAATTCTGTAACGAATATGAAAACGGTAAAGTTTACAATATAGTCAAACAGAAATCAAACACTCCTGAACAAATCATCTCAAACACTTCAACTGATAAAACAAATACTCCTATTCCAGAATCAGTAGAAGACAACAGCGAAAATAATATACCAAAATTACCTGAACCAGTAACAAATGTTGAAGGTACAACTGAAAGTAAAGAAAAAGATGAAGAAGTAAATGATGGTGAAGAAGTAAATGAAAGTGATAAATGTACAACTCCCAATCCATTACCATCTTCATCAACAACTTCTGTACCAGAACAATTAGTAAAATCAATAACAACAACGAAAGAAAATGAAGAAGAAAGTGGAGAAAAAGATGGAAATGATAATGAAAGTAGTAATATTGAAAATATTAACAGTATTGTAGGTGGAATTATTTGTTATGAAGATAATATATTATATACCATTAACATTTGTAATAAGAATACTATACATATTCTAGAACTACCAACTAATATAAAATCAATATCATTAGCAATCTATGAAGGTGATAATAAATATCTAAGTATTGTATTAATGGATGGTTCTATAAGTATTATTAACATTAAACACATGTTCAGCGTATGGAGAAATAAAGGATTAGATTGTAACGTATATTTTTTTGAAACTTATATATTTTTTATTGAATAGTATTATATTGATAAATGGTTAAGAATTCATGTTATTAAGAATATGTTATCTGTTTTTAATTTATATAAGAAGGAAGAATATAATATTCAATACTCATTTATTAGCAATACTTCTTCTACTGTTGTTCCAAAATTATTACCGTTTAAACAGAAAGGATTATTTAATAATGTGATTGAGCCTGTTAATATTCTTACATTATATAACCCTAAACCTCAAGATATCGTATAATTGAATATATTTTTTATTTTGTATAGTATATTAAGGAACATAAAGAATTATTAAGTGGTGCTAAACCAAATGAGAAGGATGATGAAGGTGAGGATGGAGGAATAGCAGAATGTCAAAAACAAACACGAAATACTCAAAGTGTTATGCATCAAAATGTTGCTGTATATTATTTATATTTATTGTAAATAGATGATGCATGAAAGAATGGAGAAATTAGGTAAAATGCAAGATAAATCCAAAGATATGAGTAATAAAGGTATAATATATGTATTAATTGTATTTGTTATAGCTGGTGAATTTGCTTCTTTAGCTGCTCAACTTGAGAAACAATATGATAAGAAGTGGGGATTGTTTTAAAAATATTATATAATTTTTATAAATTCTTACAATGGTATTGTTTTAGGTTGTAATTAAATGTGAATTAGGATGCTATTATGATTTATGAAAAAAAGTATAAAATAGTTTGAATAACCCTCAAGCCTAATTTTATAATTTTGTTTATTTTCTCTATAATACATGCCATTATCAGGTATTAATATTTATAATTCAATAATAGAAGATATTCAAGGTGAGGTAGAAGCACTTCAATCAATATATGAGGATGAATACGAAGAAATATCAAGTGACCCAATACATTACCGAATTCATATGCTGCCTGATCCATCAGGTGAAAATTATGGTATAATGATTATATTAATTGTTATATTAGTTGGAGCATATCTTCATATTCAATATCCAGAGGATTATCCAAACTCTATCCCAAATATAGAAATAGAAAAAGATCTAAATTTATTAGATAGTCAAGCAAATGACTTAGTATCATATCTTAGAGTATATTAATTTTGATATCTATGTAATAGGAGCAAGCTACATCATTAATAGGTGATGTAATGGTTTATTCATTAGTAGACAATGCAATAGAATGGCTAGGAAATAACAATATAAAACCATCAGGAAATCTTCACGAAGAGATGATGAAAGATCTCGAAAAACAAAAAGAAGAACAACGAAAAGTCGAAGTACAACAAATAGAAATAGAAAATAGAATAAAAGAAGAAGAACATCAACGAAGATTAAATGGAACTAGAGTAACTCCCGAAACTTTTAGTGTATGGAAGGAAAAATTCTTAAAAGAAAAAGAAGAAGAGTTGACACACAATGATGAAGATAAACCAACAGGTAAACAGCTATTTATGAGGAATAAATCGTTATTCTCTGAAGAAAATTATGATAAAGAAGAGATGGTTATACAAGAAGAGTTATATAATGATGATGTTGATGGTTTGGATGATATTGAAGATGATGATGAGGAAGAGGAGGAAGAAGAGGAAGAAGAAGAAGAAGAAGAAAATGATAAAAAGGAGAATATACCTCAACCACCATCAATTTCTGGTTAATTATGAAAAATTATTTAATAATATTTTTTGATATTTTTGTGTTTTTGTTTGTTTAGAAGAAGATATTATTTATAATTTGAAAATGATTTTTAGTTTTTATATAATAGTCAATAAAGAGAAAATTATTTAATAAAAGGTTTTAGATTTATTTTTCTACAATGTTTATTAAAAATAATATACATTAACAATATATATGAATACTTTACTTAATGAAATATGACTAATAAAATGAAAAAACAATAATATATATATATATACTCTAATTGTTTCTATCTTCATATTTCAATTTTATTCTTTTATAACATAATGTATAATTTACTTTATCATATACCCCATTGAAATGAAAGGAGTAACTCCTAACAACTTTGGAATTACATGAAAATCATAAGATAATTTTATTACTATTCCACCAACTAATAAAATCACAAACACCACATTTATGGTAATAGTTAGAATTGATATTCACTAACAAATAAACGATTAAAAATAGATTTTAATTGAATTTTATTTATAAATGCTTTTTTAAAATTAACTTTTATTCTAATCCCATGTAGTCTAGGTGGTTAGGACGGCTGGCTTTCACCCAGCCGACCCGGGTTCGAGTCCCGGCATGGGAATAAATATGTTTTTTCTTCTTCTTTTTTTTTTTATGTGATTATTATTAAAGATATTCACATTCCATAAGTTTAAATACAATTAGGTAAAAATGTACAAACAAATAATTATCTATACATACAAGAAATGACAGCACATTTATTTATTAACAAAATATATACGGAATAAACTGTTCAGCCTTTATGTACTTCAAATTTTGTGATTGAGTAGAACTGTTTATAATTAACTAAAATTTACTATTATTCTTGTTCTTTAATGATTATTGAATATTATTTATACTACTATTCATTATATACAAGGTATAAAAGAATATTAATCATTTATTGCGAAGGATTTCAAAGATATTTTTATTAATGATAAAATAGACTCATTTTATGGAATTAATCACATAGATATGAGCATATATTAACCAAAACATATGTGGATTAAACTGTTCAGCTTTTATATACTTCTAAATCTGGAATTATTCAAATCTATTTTGACAAATTTGGGATTATTATCATTATTAAACGAAATAATAAAACAAATTATATAAATAAATATCAAATCAATATCTTCAAGTGATATAAGAATATATTTAAAAAAAGTCTAATTATTAACTCAATTAGAAAGAGTCATTCTTGCAAACGTGGAGAGTAGATACTTTTTCACTATAATGAACTAGAATATGAGAATATAATCGTTATATCATAATCGTAATACCTTTAACTCAACTATATAACATTTGAGATTTGATTGGTTAGCTTGTCAAATTATAGAATATTATTGGTTAATAGAAAACTCATTTTGATTGGTAGTTGATTAACTGTAATGAAATCAATTATTTTGAGTATACTAAGTAAAATATATTGTTAAAATAGTAATCATTGGAATATTGAGTGTATGGGCAGTTGATCTTAGAAGTTCAAGTATTTTTATCACTCGTAATTTTAATAGGAATACTACAGACAGGAAGTACAGTTCCAAGTGGAACAGTAATGAAATTTACAACAGATAAAACTGTAACCTATTTAGTAAGTGATGAAGTAGTAGTAGCTCAAATAGGAAATGATGCTAATAACTATCTAGTTTATCGAGTTAATAGTCGAGATGCTGTTGATAAAAGTGATGTAAAGAAAGGTAGTTTATACAGTTTATCAATCGATAAAAGTGTAAGTGGAACATGTAGTGGTACAGCTGGTTCAGGAAGAGAAACAACCTGTGAAGTTGAAGCATCAATTCCAAGTCATTGTCCTGGTCAAGCTGGTGTAAAAACATGTATGATATAATGATATAATCAATTATAATGAACTAGTAAAATCATTAACAATAATATATACCAAAGGATCAGAATCAGCTCCATCTGGAAGAAGAGGAAGATTATTAGCTGATACTATGACAATAAAAGGTGTATATAATGATGATAGTGATATAAGTGTTGATGCAGATCCTTCAGTAATATCAGGTGAAGGTATAATAAATAAATAATAATATATAATAGAATTAAGCAATGCTGAAAAAGATTTACCAAAATATTTAGATGGTAGTTATTGTGATGGAGTTGCAAATGTAAAAGGAGAATTAGTTCCAAGTGGAACAGTAATAAAGTTTACAGTTGATAAAACTACAACCTATTTAGTAAGTGATGAAGTAATAGTAGCTCAAGTAGGCGATGCTAATAACTATCTAGTTTATGAAGCTGTAAAAGGAGAAGCAGTATCTGGTGATAAATCTAAAGGCAGTAAATACAGTTTGAATTTAAAAGTAGATAAAAGTGGAAAATGTAGTGGTACAGCTGGTTCAGGAAGAGAAACAACCTGTGAAGTTGAAGCATCAATTCCAAGTCATTGTCCTGGTCAAGCTGGTGTAAAAACATGTATGATATAATGATATACCAAAAGATCAGAATCAGCTCCATCTGGAAGAAGAGAAAGATTATTAGCTGATACTGTGACAATTAAAGGTGTATATAATGATGATAGTGCTGTAGTTGTGGATGAAAATACTGCTATTGTTTTAAATAATGACACTAAACCTAGTATTTTGTGTTATGTTTATTGTCTATAGAAAAAGCAGAAGCTGAAGAAATGTTAAATAGTTATAAAGATGGTGATTATTGTTATAGTGAAGAATTAACTACACCTGATTATGTATCTACGCCTGAGTTGACTACTCCTGATGTTAAACTTCCGTTAATATGTCCATATGAAAAAAATAATGTTAAGTTGATTGTTGATAAAGCTAACACCATTCGAACTATTTCTCCTAAATATCTAGATTATAAATATGAAAATTTAAAATGCAATGATGGAAATGAAGGTATAAATTTAGTTAATAATGGCAATTTAACAGTAAATGCAAGTATGAAGATTGATTATAAGAATTGTAGAATAGAATGTAGTTATGGTGAAAGAAGTGGCTTTACAACAGTAACAATTGCAGTTGTAGAATATGAACCTTATATTAATAAATTTGCTTCAAAAGTTCCAGTTGTAGTTAATTTTTCTCAAGAATTTCAAGCTAAAATTATTGTGAGTTATCCTATAATAAGTGATGTTAGTAATGATGACTTGGTTAATCAGAAAAATATAGTCAAAATGAATGTTAGTTTAGATGATAGTTTTAGTAGTAAATTTAAGTTAGAAACAAAAGAAAAGGATCAAACTAATGCTACTATTTTTGAATGGAAAGATTTAATTATTACCAACTCATCATATGAAGTTACTACTGGAACAACAGAAGTTATAACAAAGTTTATAAGTAATTATACTAATTTAGAAAGATCTTATAAAATTAATGTATTTAATGGAGGAGATGGTATTAATATTTATTTATTTATTTACTATAAAAGGTTGTACTTATGGTTTTGATCCACAGGGATTGTGCTGTGAAAGAAAATATGTTGGAGAATATTGCACTAAAGTTCAAGTTGCTTATTCATTTGTTGATAGTGGTAATGGTGGTGGTGGTAGTTTTTATAATTTTGCAAATTCTTTTGTTGAATCGATAAAAAATCTATTCACTGGAAGTTCATTTTGGGTTATTAACAAATCAAATGGTGATGATTATAGATATAAAAAAATCAGATTAATAATTAAGTATATAGAGAATAGTAATAATACAGATGATGAAAATGTAATTCCAACATTAAGTAAGATAGAAAGTAGAGAATTAGATGAAGGTAATTCTATTTGGAATTCTTTAAAAGAAAATGAAGCTATTGATCCAATTGAATTTGCTAATACTGTATTGACAGTAATAGCTCCAAGTGATAGTTATGTAGAAAACACTGAAAATGTGAATGCTGATGTAAATAATACAATTCAAGAATCAATAAAAGAAATACCATCTGAAGTACTTACAGGTGAATTAGGTGAAATAGTAAAATCATTTACTAAATCAGAAATATTTGTTGAAGCTATAAAGAATATTACATTAGCTGCTCAAGAACATGATGTAAAGAAAGATCCAAAAGAATACTTCACTCCTACAACACAACTTGGTGAAGAAGTTGATCACTCTCCATCAGAAAAGAAGCCTTGGGCAGAAGAGTATTGGTGGGTGATATTAATAATATGTGTAGGAGGTGTTTTATTAATTGGAATAATAATAGCAATAATAGTTGTTTCAACATCAAAATCTTCAACTAAATAGTCAAAGAAAGATTTAGAAAAGAGTGAAAAGATAATGGAAACAATAATTCCAATCGAAAAGATGAGAGAAGAGAATGGTGTAACAGATGAAGATATATATAAACCATTTAGTTATGAAGTAATAATGGAAGGATATTTATTGAAAGAAGGAAGTGATCGAATAATGGATAAATGGCAAAAGAGATATTTTGTATTATATTTTGAACCCTGTGTATTAAGAATCTATGAATCAATGATTCCTAGTTATTATGGGAAAGTATATATTGATGAGAAACAAAGTATTCCATTAGAATGTTATAATGGAATTGAATATGTTGAAGGAAGTAATGAATTTCAGTTATTATTGAAAGTGAGTGAATCTAAGTTAAAGACTTTTGAAGTAGGTGAAAAAGATCGAAAGATTCATTTGAAAGTAGAAGGAAAGAATGGAGTAGAAACAGCGAAGAAATGGGTCGAATGTTTTAGAGATTATAAAAATCAAAAACCTAAAGCTGGAGAAGCTTGGACAAGACCATTGATAATTGATGAAAGTAATGGAAAGATCAGAACAAGTACAAATAAATCAGTTGAAAAGAAGAATGAAGAAATAGTATTAAAAGCTCAACAAAGAAGACAGGAATATGATAATTAGATTTAAATGTAGAAAACAATACAAAGAATTTATATAATTATATACAATTTGTTAATGAATTTGTTTTTGATTTGATAGAGATTTTTAATTTATAAAACAAAGGAATAATGTAATAATAATCACTATACAATAATTATTCAATATTTTTAAATTCAATAGATAATTCTTTCTTTTCTTTTTCTGAAATTCCATCTAATATTATTCTATGAATTGTTGAGAATGTTTGTAAGAATGATATTAATTGTGATTTATATATACTCTCATTCACTATTATTGATAATTCTTCTAAACATTCAAACAGTCCTTTGCTTTGTTTCATTAATTCTAATTCTATACCATTCAATTCATTTCCTGAAAGGTTTATTTTATCTAATTGTTTACAACATCCATTCCAATATCTATACATATTATATTATTATCATCAAATACTTGATAGATTCAATGAGTATGAACCATTATCAATCGAAACATACTCTACAAATTTATTTAATACTTACATATCAATTCTACACCTTCATTTCCAATTGGATTGTTACATATTGAAATATATCTAACATCTTCTGCAAAACAATCTGTTAATTCTTTTAATCCTTTGTAAGTGATTCTATTATTGGATAAATCAAGTTTCCAATAATCAATTTGTTTTATCAAGCATATATGAGAATCTCTTATATTTAATTCTATTTCATTACAAATATATATTACATACTCGAAAAATCATATATTTTATCAAAATGACTATTCCGCCGTTGAATGTTCTTTACTATACAATAATCCAAATAAAATTCCAATTCTTCATTTGTCCATGATGAACATTTCATTTCTACAAATGGATTAGATCCACAATAATGACCATCAGATAATTCTATACAAATTGATTTTAATCCACACATTCTGATGCTATTACTTTTTAGATTGATTTGATTAGTTTCATTTAAACAACAAATATAATCTGCTAATAAGAATATACTCTCATCATCTATTGATATATTCCTCATTTTTATTATTTCATCAAATTCTAATAATTTAATATTATCAAGTAGTAATTTAAATCCAATATTACCAATTGGATTATCTATTGAACAAATCATTAAAAACTAAATTTAATATATATACTATCAACTATTAGCTTATATATTTTATAATTCTCTTTCACATAATTCATCAAATATTCTATTCCTGATGAATCTATATTATTACCACTTATATCAAGTCTTTTGATCTTCTTATGAATATTCTTTAAACCATCTAATAAATACTTTAATCCAACTGATGATAATCCCATTTCTATTTTATATTATATAACAATGAATATACTTGAACAATTTAATACATCACCATCATTAATCAATAAATCTAAATGAGGAGATAATATTAACATTCCTGAATCTCCTATTTCATTTCCATAAAATTGAACTTCTTTGAGATTTGGTAATGAAGATAAATTGTCTATAAGTGTTTCTACACTTTTATATGTTAGTTTATTATCTAAATAATAGAAAAAAATCAAATTATACCACTCAAATCCAACTTTCTTATTTTTCTCAATTCATTTAATCTTAATAACATGAACAGGTTGAAAAGTTCATCATTAATTGCTAATCTACATAGATATAATCTATTATTATCATTTTTGATGTATTTCAATATGTCTGGAATATTTTTATCTATTAATAATTCCTTACTTCTATTAAGATCAAATAACACTTTTGATATAGGAAATTTGGAGAATAAGGCTTTTAATCCTCTTGAATGAATATTATTCCTTGTAATATTAATTTTCTTAATATTTGGATATTTGTATAATTCTGATGATAATAATATCATCGATTCATCGTTCAAATACATTTCTCTTAGATACAATTCATTCCTTTTGTTGATTAATAGATGTAAATATGGAAGTAATAGTTCAAAGCTTTTTGGCCCAATTGCATTACCTAATTTAAAGAATATATAAAATAAAATAAATACAATGAAGATCTACATATTTCAATTTCATGAATATAATTGATTTCTTAAATGAACTAATGAAACTAAAGCGAAGATTACTATTTGATAAATCCATTTCCTGTAAATTTGATATCTGCCTAAAATATGATCAGAATAATGATTGATGATGAAATGGAATATTTATATCACAATGGATTCTATTAGGATTAATTAACTTCAGTATTTTGAAGAAATAACACATTCCTTCTTTACATAAACAAATACATCTTGAATTAATTTCAATTAATTTGTCATCATTACAGAAAAAATTAACATAAAACATCATTTCATCTAAATAGCTTCCTTCATTCTCTATACATTGGTGTACTATATGATATTTTAGATTATCTGTTATTGAATAATCTTCTTTATACAATCTCATTGTCAATAATATTAATAATACTCTTTCACTATATTTGTTATTATATAATTCTATCATTCTATCTCGAATTTCTATTCAATAATATTAAATATTATATATATATATACCTTCTCTTTTATTAAATCCAAGATAATAATAAACACTTTTATGAAAGGGGAATAATTGTAGTGAAATGTCATTATTATATAATATATCCTTTCTTTCTTCACATATCATTAAATAATTCTCTCCATCTCTTAATATTTCACTCATTTTTATCATCTCTTTTCTCAACTCTTTTATACTCAATCTATCTTCACTCTTCACTTTTAACATCCCTTCTATCATTTCTTTCATCATCTTATCACACTTTATATCATAAATGTATATACATCTCAGAATATTATTCATTGTTTTGATGATATTATTATCTTCATTAAATGGTAATTTCTTACAAATCATTTCATATAATATACAACCAATTGACCAAATCACACTTCTTTCATTAAATTCTAATCCATTCAACTCTTCTGGGGGTTTAAAGCAAATATCATACACTCTCATATTCTGTTCTTTTCTTAATATATTTAAACCTATATCACATATTTTTATATCACCATTTTCTTCATATATCACATTACTACTCTTCAAATTACCTATTTCTACGTTATATTCACGTAATATTATTAAAACATTACATAGTGAACTAATCATACTACACATGTCACTACTACAATACGAATCACTATTAATCATTTCTTCTAAATCTCTATGGTAATAATCTCTTTCCAATATCATTTTATAATTATCAGATATTTGTATTTTTGATGAATAAATGAATGATAAACAGCAATCTAACAACAGATGGTTATTTTCATAGAATTTTAATATCATCTCTTCTGAAACTGTAGCTATATTTAACATTTTTAGTACTTTCATATTATTCTGATGTTGTATTGCTACAGTCACTTCTATACCTCCATTTACATCTTTTCTCTATTAGATCGAAATATATTGATATACTGCACCGTTAGAAGGTAATATGGAGAATGTTTGACTCTCTAAGACTGAATTAATGCTAAACATTTTTTTAACATCTAAAATGACAATTTCAAGCCAAGCTAATTCTTTTTAATTTTCTTAGTTTTTATTTAGAAGTATTTACTTTTTGAAGTTAAAATTGCATAAATTGTTATTCGAATGATAGTTAACATTCGATAAAAACAATTTCATTAAAATATGCCATTAACAAAGAATTTCATTAATTATTTCATTTTTTATTATTGTTCATTCTTTTCTTTTTCCTATCATTAATACGTTTCTTTAAACTACATAAACTACATTGCTGGAACTTTAATCTATTTTCATTTTTACATTCTTTTATTAATCTCCAGAATAGTTTATATGCATGACAATGTTTACATTTTACTGAATATTTAGGTGATGGGTTTTCATTACACTCTTTAAATAGAACAGGATTATACTTCATAATACAGGATTTACATAATGCATTATCATCATTTTCAAGTCTATTAATTTCATTATATATTCTTTATTCTTTTTATAATTAATAAACTGGTTTATCTGATTTATTTGTTTATCATTTTTATCATTTCTTTCTTTATTTTCTTCTTTTCCTTTTTCAATTATTTCCTTTATCATTTCTACATTAATTTTTGTTTCATCAAAAAATTCATATGCTAATGCTTTTATTTCTTTCTCTTTTCTCTTATTTCTTTTTTTTATACTTTCATCATCATTATCATTATCTCTAATACATTTTTTCTTATTACATTCTTCATCTTCATCATAATGTGGTTTTTCAAACTCTCTTTTTACAGACAATTCATCTCTTTCTGCTTCATTTTTCTTACATCCATTATCACAACAGCTACTACTTTCATCATCATTCAACAGAATATTTCCCATTTTTGAATCAAAACTATCATTCACATTTACATCATTTATATTCTTACTAACATTTATCTCATCAATATATCTATAATAGCTTTTATTACACAATGTCTTACCACACTCACTAAACACATCACTTACTACATTAGTTAATACACTTAATACATGTTCTTCATTGTATTTAAATTCATTCTTCTCATTCTCAATTGTTTCAATATTATATAGATTATACTCCATTTCATGATTATTTTGACCATGTGTATCATAATTTATGCAATTGGTACATTGTGTTTGCTGTATATCAATAAAATCGAAGACTGAAGAATTATTATCAGTAGATAATGGTGAATTTGGTAAACTGTATGAGATGTGCGTTATTTCAGGATGTTGTTCATTTTGGTTGTTGAGCTGAATCATATTTTGTCTTTGTGTTTTGTATATCTCTTCACTAAATTCATTTTGTATGTTATTATAAGTTTGAGTTTCATCTGTTATATTGTTTGAATGTTCGTGAGTGTTGTATGTAGTGTTATCGAATGTAGAGTGGTTAAGATGTTGAAACATATCTTGTACAAGTTATTTTAATCTAATTGTATATTTAATGTAAAGAAGACTTACCAGATAGATTGAAATGCAAATCAAAGCTTTGAAGAACATTTATATATCTTTATTATATATGTTCTGGAGTTGATATTTAATGGGTGTATTGTGATGTAATAGATGATATGCGTTGTATAAAAGTTGTTTTAAAGTTGTTCAGATTAATTAGCGAGTAATATAAGAAATTGTGGTGATGATAGATAGTGATATGTTTTAGGAATGACTGACTCATTTACTTCATATCGCACTTTGTTTATAATTTCTTTAACATTAGTTAAAGAAGTTACTGTGATTATTAAAATCTCTAATGTGATTAATACCGTATGATTCACATTCTTATATGTATAACTGTCATATCAACATAACTACTCAATCTAGAACATAAATGCGTTTCTATTTTACACTTCTCTTTTTATTTCAGAATCGTTGTAATTATATTTGCTTAAGTGACAAAACACATAATCACAAAAAATAAAAACAATTATTAAAATATCATTTCTTATTAAAGAAATAATAATATTATCAATAAAATACATACAAGTGTAATTAATAAATAATTCATCTTCTCTATTGAATTATAAGATGATATTAAAACTTCATAATTATTCTCTAACAATTTCATTTTTTCATTCATGTTATTATATGTCTTATTTAACTCATTTATTATCACATAATCTAATGACATTGATTGAGAATGAATATCAAAATATTCATTATTTCTTATTAGTGAAGATTGATTTATACCGAAGAAATAATATCTTTCTGATAATGAAGAAGAAGAGGATGATGATGAAGTTGAAGGATTTGATTCATTATTACACTTCTATTTATGATTATATATATTATAATATCTTTTATTTATACTAATGATTTTGTTTTGTTTAATAAATTTTCATATTTTTCATTTGTTTCTTTGAATTTCTCTTGATAATGAAAGTTGATTTCATCTAAATACTTGTTCAACAATGAAACATCAATTTCAAGTGATTTTACTATATATATATATATACATAAATACAATAATATAATAATATACTTTTATCTGTTAATATTTTGAATATACTATTTGCACTATCAGGAGTTACAGATCGAGATGATGGTATGGATGATGATAAAATAGGTGTTGTTGGTGTAGCAGTATTTGTAGCACCAGTTGTAGTAGCAGTTGCTGGAGTTGTTGGATTAATGTTTGTATTTATTGATGATGTTGGATATACAGTGTTATTTGGATCTGTTTCATTTATTGCTTTGTTTGAACTATTTGTTTCACTTTTTACTTTTTCAGTTGGTTTCTTAATGGTTGAGTTATTATCTTTGATATTTTCATTTATTGCTTTTTTCTCATTTTCTTTGTTATTAGTAATTGTTGTTGTTGTTGTTGTTGTAGTTTTCATATTATTATTGCTTATATTTGTTGAAATTGTTTTATTTGTTGATTGTTTTTGTTTTTGTTGAGATGGTTCAGTTGTTGGTTCTGATGTTATATTCATTCTATTATTGTCATCATTTACTGTTTCTTCTTTTGTATTATTATTATTATTATTATTACAACTTTCTGTTATTTTTACTTCTTCTTTTTCTTCTTGCTTACTATCTTCTCTTTTATTTACATCAATCTCTTTGTTTTCTTTATTCTCATTCTCATTATTATTTGTTATTGATTCATCTTTAATTGTTTCATCTGTTGTAGTTGTTGTTTGTTTTGGTACATTCTGGATATTTTGAATTGCTTCTTTCACTTCCAAATTACTCTGGACCAAATCATCTTTCAATGTCTCCATCACTGTCTTACCATAAACACTTATTGAAGTTATTGTCCATACATCTTCTTTACCATAATGATTAATAAATCGAAACTTTAGAAATCTTGCCCAATCAGGCGATTGTAATCGAAATATTTGAGGACCATTTCTTTCTTCAGCTTCAAATTCTCCTAATAACAACCATTCAGCTGTTGGATATTCACTTGAACCCATTACTCGGAAACTACGATAAGTGCTGGAATATCTTTCATAATTCGCTAATACTACTGTATCAACTAGAATCTATTCAATAAATAAATAAATAAATAATAATATACACTTTCAGATAAACCAATAACTATAAATATTTTATCATTTGTATCACTCTGACAGTATTTATCTTTAGCAGAATTTAACACTTTTTTACAGTCTTTAGCTTCTTCATTACAACTCAATACAACTGCTCCTGCATCCACACTAGCGTAATTGAATCGATCAGAGAGTGGTATTTCAGCTAAGTTTTGTTGTTCTTTGATTGTTTTCTCATTTGTGTCGTTTATAGATGGTTCTGAGATGATTCGAGGTAACATTTCTTCTTTAAATTCTTTTAAACTCTTTATACTCCCATCTTCATTCATTGAAAAGGAAAAATTGGAATTAGACGATGATATATTAGTTATATTATTCTCACAAAGCTCTACATCATACAAATATGAAACATTTGTGTAATTTTGGAATTTGTAAATATCTAAATACGATAATTCTGTGTATGGACAAGTCAAATTGCCTTCACCAAAAGATATGTTATTCTGAGAAGTATTATTCTCAGCACTTAATACGTTCGACATAAAAATGACTTGAACAATAAAAATACACAATTTCAATTTCATGGAATAAATATTGCTAGAGAAAAACTAAGAAAATTAAAAAGAAAAAGCTTGGCTTGAAATTTAATTTTAGAAATCTATCTATTTTTGAATGGAGGAATTAGCTGATCTTGAAATTGCAGGCGAAATCAGAAGAACTACAACATGCACTGTTCATGAGGGCAAATTTAGAGGTGAAAAGGTTATGATAAAAGTATATCCTATTTCTGGAATGGATGAATCAGAAAAAAATAAAATACAAGCTGAAGTATAGATTTATATATTATAATTTTAGTTGCATGCTTTAGAAACAATTCATAATCGTTATTTAGTTCATTATATCACCAGTTTTCTATATGAAGAAAAATTCTATGTAGTTTTAGAATACTTTTATGGAAATACACTAGAAGAGTATATCAGAAGGTTGAGAATTGATGGAAGATTATTAACAGAGCAAGTATATAAACAAATAATAATATATTTATAGACAGTATTACGTGCATTAGTGAATTTATTGTACGGATTGAACTATCTCCACAGTTTACATTTAATTCACCGAGATATTGCTCCAAATAACATAATGATCAGTTTAGGAGGTGAATTCGTATTAAGTGACTTAGGATTCATTCGAAAAATAGATGAAGAATTTAACACTAAATTAACAGTAATTGGAAATCCACTTTACCGAGCACCTGAAATTTTAAAACAACATTATGATTATAAAGTAGATATATGGAGTCTAGGTTGTGTTATCTATGAAATGTGTACTTTAGAACCACCATTTAGAACAAATGATTTATTTATATTTCAAAACGATTCAAATATTTCAATATCTCGAATTCCAACCTATTACAGTGATGAATTTAATGAATTAATAGAAAATATGTTACAATTTGATTCTACAAAGAGATATAATACAACGCAATTATTGAATTCAAATATCGTAAAGACATTTATAATGGATCAAGGGATAAATGGATTACCTTTTTCATTAGATGCATTAATATATGATCCAATGAAGGAAGGGACTGAGTTTAATGAACCATATGATCCAACTAATGCAATAATTACAGCGAAGAAGATAATACCGAAGGTGGATTATGATGAGGAAGAAAATGATGATGAAGATGATGTTGGTGAAGTAATTACGAAGAAAGAAGAACCAAAGAAACCTAAAAAACCAAAGAAAGATAATAATATTCCAAAAGTTCCAGTGAGGAAAGAATCGGATGGAGTTGTTTTATTACCAACATCAACATCAACATCATCAACAACAACAGAAAAAGTAAAAGTTATAGCTAAAGAAGAAGAAGAAGAAGAAGAAGAAGAAGAAGAAGTTAAAAAACCAAAGAAGCCAAAAAAGCCAAAGAAAGTTGATAATACACCACCACCATCAACAATAGTTAATAAAGCAGTTGAACCTGATTTAACTAGTACGATCGTAATGGAAGTTCATGATGACACGCCAACAATTAATAAATTCTATAATAATGAAATAGGCTCACTTCCTTCACACATATTTATCAATTCAATTATAGAAGATAATTCGTTTCAATATTTCAAATATACAGCTGATAGAATGTGGTGGTTTCCAGTGAATTTAAAATCAACAGAATATCCATTAGTTCCCACTTTAGATAAAGGAGAATGGACTGCTTTTTCATTTAATACAGAAATGATGAATAAATTTTATAAATTATTAGATAAATCTTTGAATTATTTAGGTTATGTTCGACAAGAGAAATTGTTAAATTATACTTCAAATTATACTGAGTGTTTTGAGTATATATATTTCTTATTATATATATATTAGGAGATGGGGAAATAATCATGAAGAATATACATTTATTAAAAGAATGCTACAATGTTTAAATTTCTTAAACTTATTTCATATAACTGAAATGATTGGAATTAGATTGTTCTTTGATACAAAAGATAAGAAATATAGATGTTATTTCCCAGAAGGTAAATCTATTTTTAAACACTATTGGTTATTACAGTATTTATTATATATATATATTTATATATTTTATGGATAGTATGAGACAATCAAAGAAATATGATGGAATTAAAGCAGAGTTAGATAAACCAGAATAAATAGTATAATTGAATAATGACGTGATAATTATCAATTATTTTAATATTGTTGTAAATGAAATTGATGTATATCTCTCTTCAATTTAAAATGAATAAAATAAGTTTGATGATGGTTTGATATGTAATAAAAAATAGAGTGGTTTTTATTTTTAATTTTCATTTTTCTTTTCTTTTTGATTTAAATCAATGGGTATAATTACTCTTTTTATTTCTTAGGAAGAGATTCACACAGTAGACACCATAGCTCACGAAGAAGGAGCCGAAGTCGTGATAAAGAGAGAAAAAGAAGTCATAGTAGAGAAAAAAAGCATTCTAAATCTCGAAGTCGTGATAAACATCGTCATAGAAGTCGTAGTGACAGACACAAGTATCATGAGAGAAGAATTGAAAGAGATGAAAAAGAAAAGTATATTATTGATTATATTATATAATAAATAGACGAGAACAAAGACCAGCAACAACCTCATCATCAAAACCAGATGTAGAAGAGCCAAAGAAGAAAAGAAGATCTTTATTTGATGTTCGTCCTTCTGGTGTGACTGATGAAGTGATTGGTTTAGATTCTGATAATGCATTATTATTATCAATGTCAATTCCAACAGTCCAAACTGGTCCTCAAACTCGACATGCTCGACGATTATATGTAGGAGGAATAGGAGAATGTAGTGGTAAAGAAGTAGAAGCATTTTTCAATCAAAATATACGAAAAGCTTGTAATGTCGAGTTAAAACAAAATCCAGTGATTAATGTCTTTTTATGTCAAGATAAGCGATATGCATTTGTTGAATTAAATAGTGTTGATATAACCAGTCAATGTCTAGGAATGGATGGAATTATGTTTAATGGCCAACCATTGAAAGTTCGTAGAGCAAATGATTTTAATCCAGCTCAATTACCACCACCTGATCCAAAAGCTCCTAAATTAGATTTACGTAAACTTGGTTTAACGAATGTAGGTCCTCAAGTCGATGAACAAACTCCAAAATTTCTCTTTAGTGGTTTTAAAAGTGATAGTGCAAGTGAAAGTATATTTATTGAGTTATTTAAGCCATTCGGTAAATTATTAAAACTACAAATAATGCGAGATCCAGTTAGTTTGAGATGTCGAGGTTATGGATTTGGTGAATATGAAGATAATGTAATTTGTGATTTGGCTTGTAACAATTTGAATGGATTAGATGTTGGTGAATTTATATTAAATGTAGAACCAGCTAATATGGATGCTTGTCAGAAAATAGTTCCACCAGATCGAGCTGGTGATTTGGATGATTTATTAAAGGAATTAACAGAGAATTATGCAATTCCTAAGCAACCCAGTAGAATAATGGAAATAAAGAATATGATCAGTGGTGAAGATTTAGAAGATAGTGAAAAAATGCTAAAAATTCGTGAAGATTTGAATGGTGAATGTGTTCGATATGGAAGTGTAATGAGTATAGAAATTCCTAAGGAATTTAAAGATAAAATGAACAGTGGTAGAGTATTTGTAGAATTCGAGTTTATTGAAGAATGTAAAGCAGCAGTAACTCAATTATTTGGTCGAAAATATGGTGATCGAATAATATTTACAGCATATTTTGATGAAGTTCGGTTTTTAAATGGAGATTTTTTATATTGAGTTTAATTTTTTTTAAATGAATTTTATTTGTTTGTTTAATGAGAAAGTAAAATATTTTGAATTGATAGTTGATTTATAGTTTATCATCTTCATAGAAATAAATAAAAAATGTAAATATGTTCGTTACAAATATTTGAAAAATAAAAATTTTGTCAAATGAGTTAATGAACTCAATATTTCCCAGTAATTGTGAAGTATATTTGATATTTATTTTTTATAGATACAAAATCGAGTAGAAAAGAGTGTATTTGAAGTAGAATTATTTGTGAAACACCAAAATGATATTAAAGTAGTAAAAATGTTAAAGATTGATGTAGTGAAGGAAAAGAATAAATTGAAATTTTATGAAAATATATTTTTATTGAAAGAGAGTGTATTTCTTCTCTTGTGTATGGTTGTGAAATGTTTGAGTTGAATAATGGTGGTGAATACATGTTAATATCACAAGAATACTACAATATAGACTTAGAAGAGATAATTCAAAGAAAATGTATGTTAATTAGTGATATATGTAATATGATATGTTCATTGTGTGATGTGTTAATAGAATTGAGTGAAACTGATATAATGATAAGTAATTTGAAGAGTAGTAATGTGATATATGGAAAGAATGAAAGAGTAAAGTTGTGCGATTTGTTCTTAGATAATTTAAGAAAAGAAGAAGATTTAAGAATATATGATATCTGCTTCAAAAGCCCTGAAGAGTTGAATGGATATGAGTGTAATGATAGAAGTGTGATATGGTCAATTGGTTGTATATTATATGAGATGATAAACAAGAAATTACCATTTAATGAAGATAATAATATGAATGAAACAAAAGAAAATATTCTGAGATGTAAATACAGTTTAGATGTAGAATTTGATAAAACAATGAAAGAGATAATAGAAAAAATGTTGAAAGTGAAGAGTGAAGATAGATTGAGTTTAAAAGAGTTGAAAAAAACAATGATTAAAACGAGTGAAATAATGAAAGATGAAGGTGATAATATGATGATATATAAAGAAAGAAAAGAAATATTATTCAATATGATGATATTATTATCATCAGAATTATATAAATATCCAAATCTTAAGAAGATAATTATTTATGGAAATAAAAATATTCATTCAAGAGGATTAAAAGTATTCTCCAAATTTCCTATTTCAAAAGTGTTATTTGATTTTAAGAGTAAAGAGTTGCTGATTGATAAAGACATTCCAGAATTAGTAAAATACACCAATTTCACTGTAATTGATAATCCTAAATTAAATCTGAGTAATTTAGAAATTGATGATGATTATTTCAAATCATTCATTTCTTTAAGATCAAATGAATTAGGAGAAATAGAAGGATTGGATTTAAGTAGTATATTTTGATATTTTTATATTATTTAGATAATAAACTAGCACACAAAAGTATAGAAACACTTATAGACAATTTATCTTCATTATCAAATCTCAATAAACTTCAAGTTTATGGAAATGAAATAGGAGATGAAGGAATGAAGATATTATCTCCACATATTCATTTATTGAATAGTGAAAATGTAATTAATTGTTCAAGTATAATTATAATTATTATGTTTTGAATAGAGATGGGATTATCTTCGACAGGATTGAAGTATTTATTAGATGGTTTAAAGAATATTCATAAGAAGATCAAAAGACTTGATATAAGTGGTAATAATATAGATTCATCAGGAATAGAATATTTGATGAAATATATTAAAGAAAATGGTAATATCGAAACTATATCTATTCAAGGTATAGATAGTTAATGTTTTTATTTTTTGAATAGATAATCCTATTGGTAATAATGGATTTAAACTATTATCAAACAATTTAGATATGATAAAATATGATGGCAAAATTGATTTGAGTAGAATTTCAATAGATGATGAGAGTGTGATATTATTAACGAACAAAATCAGCTCAATAGGAAGATGTAATACAATAAATCTAAGTGGAAATGATATTAGAATAGAAGGATTAAAATTAATTTGTTCAAAATCAAATTGGAATTATCCATTTATAATGATGAGAAATTCCTCCTGGACAGATGAAGAATTGGAATATTATTTGAATTATTGCGTTGAAAAGAATAGATGTTCTTATAAAAGCCATGATTTTTCTAGTATAGATTATGAATTAATAATGAAATAGATATGAATATCAATGATTGTCACATATCATTAATTAAACAGATCAATTATAAAACACTTTATTTATCACATAACATAATCAGTGCAAAGGGATTGAAAGAATTAACAGATTCATTATCACAGCATCCACAATATATATCAATATTCAATAATCCAATTGGAGATGAAGGAATAGAGATAATATGTAAATATATAAATAGATTTATTGACTGTAAAAATGTAGGATGTGGGATTTTATTATCATTGTGTCTGTCAAGTATTTATATTAATATTATTTAATCTTATTTTGAATAGATATAGATATGAGTGAAAAGGGATTAAGAACGTTGATAGAAAAATTAAAAGAGGGTTGTTTAGAGAAGATAGATATATCAGGAAATGAATTAAATGAAAGAGAATTGAGATTAATGATAGAAAACAAAGAAGTATTTGAATGTTTAGAAGATTTGTTTATAACAATGAAAAAAGATATAGATATATCAGAATTGAAATCCTTTTTAAAGACATTTTCATCAATAAAAAGTATAAAAATAGATGGAATTTCAGAAGAAGAAAAGAAAGGGCTATCAGAAGAATTCTTCAATATAAAATAATCTATTATTAACATATGCTATATTATAATTATCTTTGTATGTGAAGAAAAAATGAAAAGCTTTCTTTTTAAATTATTGGGGGAAACAATTCAACCAAAATTTCGATATTTCTTTCTAAAACTCAAAATCGTCTCAAATGAATAATGATGAAGTATATAGGTAAATTATAATTCATAGAATATAAAAAGAGTGAAATATAATCACAGTGAAGTAGATTTGAGAATGGAAGAAGAAAGAGATAAATTAATAGAATGCTACAATAAGAAAACCAACGAAAATGTGTTATCAACGTTGTTAAAAATGAAATTATCCAAGGGAGATAATTCAATAAAGAATAATTTGAAATTCAAAATCTCTCACAGATGTGAAGAAGGGAATGAACGTTGTTTGGATGAAATGATATTTGATATTGATACTGATAATGATGATAAAAATATTTTTGTAGTTGATTATTATTGTGTATGTTTTTGTGAAGAAGGGATGAGTTATTTCTTCAGAGTATTTAAACTAATCAATCCAACAAAACTTAGATTCAGTATAATTTATGTCATTTTCAATTGTGTAGATAATATTTCTATTCAAATCCAATATCAATCATTATTTGGATCTTTATTCTCTCAATTATCAAGTCTAGAAGAGATAGAATTACATTCAATTTGTCTCGCTTCTGATTTTGTTGAATCATTTGTTAAATCAATTCCGTTGATGAAATTGAAACATATACATCTTTCAAGTATATACTAATATTATGTTATATAAAATAATATTGATATAGCAAATCCAATTGGTTCAAAAGGCTTCAAATTATTACTTCCATATTTACATTTATTAATCAACAAAGATGATGAATTGGATCTTTGGGCAATGAATTTAAGTGATGAATCAATGATATTATTATCATCAGAATTATACAAATATCCAAATGTTAAGAAAATTAATATTACAACGAATAATATTCATTCAAGAGGATTAAAAGCCTTATTCTCCAAGTTTCCTATATCAAAAGTGTTATTTGATCTTAATAGAAGTAAGGAATTATTAATAGATAAAGACATTCCAGATATATTGAAATACATCAAATATTTGGATTTGAGTGATTTAGAAATTGATGATGATTATTTCAAATCATTCATTTCTTTAAGATCAAATGAATTAGGAGAAATAGAAGGATTGGATTTAAGTAGTATATTTTGATATTTTTATATTATTTAGATAATAAACTAGCACACAAAAGTATAGAAACACTTATAGACAATTTATCTTCATTATCAAATCTCAATAAACTTCAAGTTTATGGAAATGAAATAGGAGATGAAGGAATGAAGATATTATCTCCACATATTCATTTATTGAATAGTGAAAATGTAATTAATTGTTCAAGTATAATTATAATTATTATGTTTTGAATAGAGATGGGATTATCTTCGACAGGATTGAAGTATTTATTAGATGGTTTAAAGAATATTCATAAGAAGATCAAAAGACTTGATATAAGTGGTAATAATATAGATTCATCAGGAATAGAATATTTGATGAAATATATTAAAGAAAATGGTAATATCGAAACTATATCTATTCAAGGTATAGATAGTTAATGTTTTTATTTTTTGAATAGATAATCCTATTGGTAATAATGGATTTAAACTATTATCAAACAATTTAGATATGATAAAATATGATGGCAAAATTGATTTGAGTAGAATTTCAATAGATGATGAGAGTGTGATATTATTAACGAACAAAATCAGCTCAATAGGAAGATGTAATACAATAAATCTAAGTGGAAATGATATTAGAATAGAAGGATTAAAATTAATTTGTTCAAAATCAAATTGGAATTATCCATTTATAATGATGAGAAATTCCTCCTGGACAGATGAAGAATTGGAATATTATTTGAATTATTGCGTTGAAAAGAATAGATGTTCTTATAAAAGCCATGATTTTTCTAGTATAGATTATGAATTAATAATGAAATAGATATGAATATCAATGATTGTCACATATCATTAATTAAACAGATCAATTATAAAACACTTTATTTATCACATAACATAATCAGTGCAAAGGGATTGAAAGAATTAACAGATTCATTATCACAGCATCCACAATATATATCAATATTCAATAATCCAATTGGAGATGAAGGAATAGAGATAATATGTAAATATATAAATAGATTTATTGACTGTAAAAATGTAGGATGTGGGATTTTATTATCATTGTGTCTGTCAAGTATTTATATTAATATTATTTAATCTTATTTTGAATAGATATAGATATGAGTGAAAAGGGATTAAGAACGTTGATAGAAAAATTAAAAGAGGGTTGTTTAGAGAAGATAGATATATCAGGAAATGAATTAAATGAAAGAGAATTGAGATTAATGATAGAAAACAAAGAAGTATTTGAATGTTTAGAAGATTTGTTTATAACAATGAAAAAAGATATAGATATATCAGAATTGAAATCCTTTTTAAAGACATTTTCATCAATAAAAAGTATAAAAATAGATGGAATTTCAGAAGAAGAAAAGAAAGGGCTATCAGAAGAATTCTTCAATATAAAATAATCTATTATTAACATATGCTATATTATAATTATCTTTCTTTCTAAAACAAAAATGAAAAGCTTGAATATCTAGTTTGACATATAGTTTTTAAATTTGATTTATTGAATGCTAGATAGAATATTTGAAGACACAGATTGGAAAGAATGGTTAATTAATGTGGTAATATACCAAATAGCAAAACGGTTTGACTATATAGAACCAAATTTAAGATTTTTTCGAGAAGGTGATTTATCAATTTCATATCCTGTTAAACCTGATACATTCACGTATACTAACTGTATTTTATGGAATATAGTACAAATACGGTGAAATTACTTGCCTTATATATTCCCTTTATACTAATCCCATTCATAATAATCTATCTCCAAAATAAAGGATTTAGATTACCTACCTTTCAAAGAATAAATCTAGCCTTAGTTGAATGTTGTTATTTTAATACATTCTTAATTGTAATATTCAAAACGATGAATGGTAGAATGAGACCTAACTTTTATTCACTATGTGGTTATGAATATAATAATTCTACTCACTCATATGGAATAGCAGGAAAAATAGGAGATATAGTTAATTGTAAAGGAGAAGTATGAAATAATATTATGTAAAATATAGATAAGTGATATTTGGGAATCTAGGCGTAGTTTTCCATCTGGTCATTCCGCCTATGCTACATCAGGGTTGGTTTTTATTTCATTATTTATATATATGATTCTTAAACAAATTAAACCCAAATATTTTATTGTATTTATGTTATCTATCTATGAATATTATGTATTTAGTTATTGAAGATATTATTATCATCATTACCATCGTTTTTAGCTCTTTATATTGCTTCAACTAGAACTGTATTTATGATTTGTAGTATATATTATATTATATAGCAAGATAATTGGCACCACTTTTCAGATATTCTAGGTGGATGTATTTTAGGTAGTTTAACAGCTTTCATTGTGTTCGAATTAAGAATAAACAACAACTACATGACAAATGTGAAATATAACTTACCCTATTTTATATAATCCTTTATATAACTATTCTAAGTTGTTTATGATGAGTTGTGTGGAATAACGTTTCAAATTGAATTGGGTTATTCGAAAAGAAAACATTTTTTTCTTAAATTCGTTAATTCACCCAAAGATATTTTTATGTTTAGAAAAGCTTTTTCTTTCTCATCTCCAACTTTTTACAAGAACTGTTGTAATGTTTTGATTAGTATAGTTATAATTAATACCTATGTAGAACCTAAAGGAATAAAACCTTCCATCTCTTATATGATTCCTCATAACCGATATCAGTGTTTCTCTACCTCTCATTCTGCTTCATCTAATGTTGACAGTGAAGGATTGCCATCATATGTCAAAGTTGTGAAGAAAGTTCCAGAAACAGCACCAGATGTTGATAAGAATGCTAAGATTGATATAGACGAAAAGAATCCTCCCAAGCCAGTAATGAAAAAGAGCTGGAATAGTTGTCCTTGTTTAAAGCATGGGTATATTTTTATCTTTTCTAATATTTAGAACCAAATAAATAGTGTATTATAAAGTGATGTATATGTGTATGTTAAGATTTACAGTGTAAATATTTTGTACCTAAAAACAAAACAAATTTAGTATTTAGTATTTTTATCTTTTTTGATTGGGATTTTATCACTTCAAAATCTTATGCATTGTTATATAACAAAACTATATAACTTTTGTATAGTGTGGAATAGTGTAAATATTCTTGGATTAATTCTTTTGCCTATCATTTGAAACAATAAAATTACCATAAACATGCTTATAATTCATTCTTTATTTCATTTCTAATGCAATAAAGCACAAGATTTGGTGGGCGGTATTAGCAAAATCAACCTCCAAAATTTAAATTTAAAAACTGTTGTTTGATTTTTAAAAATTGAATATTTGAATTTTGTAATTATTTCAGCATATTAATCTTAATAAAATGCAAAATATATCCGATGATATTGATGATTCATTTAGCTTTAATGCTGATGAAAGCATTATATCTTTAGGCGACATTTCAATGTCATCTCCCCTAATCACAAGGCCGGTTGGTAGATGTCTGTTTGCTAGTGAAGAATCCATAAATAATATAAATCTAAAGAGAAAGGTATCAATATTAGGTGAGTTTATAACATTTATAGGCTGATGAGGATGCTTGCAAAGAAGTAGAACATAAGTTCAGAAGATGTTCTCTAGAAGATCATGAAGAAATAACAGAAGACCCCTCATTTTCAATAGAATATGATTCACCTATTCACACCCCAAATTCAAGTCGTATCTTATTTCCAGATGTATATTTTAATTGTATTATAAATTATATCATAGTCTCCGTTAAAATCTCCACCAAAAACACCTACAGTATCTTCATTTTCACGCAGATCAAGAGATAATGATGAACTATCATCCACAACCAATTTAAATCCCTTCATGAATGGAAATAAGATATCAGATTCTTCCTGTAATAGTTCAATAGATAGATATGCACATAGTCATTGGTTATCTACCAGAAGTGGTTCAATATCAAGATATATAGAAGATTTTCAAGAAGTATGTTGTATCGGTAAAGGAACATTTGGCTGTGTTTATAAATGTATCAAAAGAATGGATGGTGTAAGTTATGCTATCAAGGAACTACGTATAAGTAAGAAAATAACCAAACAAACAATTCTTCAAGAGGTCTATGCTTTATCTGCATTGAGTTGTAGAGGTGATTTTAATAAACATATTGTGAGATACTTCAGCGCTTGGTGTGAAGATGAGAAGTTGTATTTACAAATGGAACTATGCGAATTGACTTTAGATAAGTATTTGTTAAATGTGAAAGTGAATGAAGAAAAAATTAAGAGAATTATGAAAGCAGTTCTTAAAGGATTAGCTTTTTTACATAATCAATACATTGTCCATTTGGATATTAAACCAGAAAACATATTTATACATAATGATGTGTTTAAAATTGGTGATTTAGGTTTTGCAACCCTACGTAATGGTATGCTGAGTGTTACTGAAGGTGATTGTCGATATATGGCACCTGAATTATTGAATGAAGATTATAGTGACTTATCAAAAGCAGATATTTATTCATTAGGTATAATGATGTATGAAATTATCAGAAATAAACCATTACCATATGCAGGTGATGAATGGTTGAAATTGAGAGAAAATAAATTTGAAAGTTTAGGTAGTTATTTTAAATTAGAGGTGATAATTAGGAAAATGATGAATTCTGATCCTGATAAAAGGCCATCAGCTGCATCAATACTTCAAGATCCTTATTTCAAAGGAAAGAAGAGTAATGGTAACAGTGTTGAAAGTAATGACAATTGTAAAAAGTGTTATTGCTTAAACAATTTTAAGATTATGAGATCTACTACTATGTAAATAACATCATATTCATGTTTAATTCTTCTTTGTTGATGAATTTTATTTATTATTTAATTAATATGATTTATTTTATTATTTTTATATTTCTTTGTTTTTATATCATTCTTTTGTATTATATTGGTAATTTAAAAAATTATTTATTTTTTAATTATGATGTTTTGACAATATTTGTCATAATAATTTAGCAAACTTACATCAAACCATCTTGAAAAAGAAACAAAATCGAATTTATAAGCAATAATGGAGGCTGCTGATCAAAATAATAATGGAAATGCTAGAGCTCAGAGGACACTAGCTAATTGGCTTTTATTTCTTTTGTTACTTAACTTGTTCTTTAATAGAAGCAATGAGAGAAGTTCATTCCGAAAGGAAGTAGTGCCGACTGTATTATATTCGAATATATTGTGAATTAGTTATCTAAAGATGAATATAAAACAAAAGTAGATTATTTAGGTTCAATATTGAAGAATATGCCTCATCCTACACAGTCTCCAAGATATTTGAATGGAATCTATATGGGAAGATACAATCATACTCATGAAACAGCTGTTACTCTTTCACCAATATCGTATTTATTACATAGATGATATATTTATAGTGTTGTATCTGTTTATAATAGACAATATAATACTCCAAGTCATGATAAGCATGAATATGGGGATATATCCTTACAAGTATTAAATTATTTACATTTTTGTGTATTTTGTATAGATAACTGATTCAAACACTACAATAGACGATGTAAAGATAGTTAAAGGTAATGTAGCACTATTTGATAAAGTCACTGAAAATCTGATGAATATTGTAATGATTGGTTATTATATCGTTCCTTTAAATAGAATACAGTTATATACCTCTACAATGAACAGTGTGATACAAATAAGATACAACCAAACTGCAAGTATTTTTATATATTTTTTCTGTTTATTTATAGTTGAACAATACAACCAAAGTAAAGCAGAATATTTAAATCTATTAAACGATTATCCTCATAGATCCTATACATCCAGTATGTGTATAAGCGAATTAATAATTGAAGTTAAAAATTATTCTGAAAATGAAGAATATATGAAAGTATATATAAATATAATTTATTATTGTATTAGAATACTGGTTATATGAACAGTATAAACTGTGATATTCATATCAATTTCACTGTAAAAGGACATCCATTTAGTTTTGATGATTTATCCTTCAATTCTAATATTTATGCAATAATTGTTATTGTCATAAGTATAATTGAATTGATTTGTACAGTAAACCAAATACAGAGTTCTAATACTGATGCTAAGAATGAAAAAATATCATTTTATACCACTGCTATTGTTTGTTCAAGTGATTGTTATTTTTCTATTATTCATTTTGTGATCGGTTCTCAGTTTTCTGATATAACGACTCTTTTTATGATAATTGCGTTATTGAAGTTTGTTTTGTTTGCATTTTATGATTTGAGATTTATGTTATTGACTTGGAAATCTCAAATAGATCCACGTATATTAATATATTTTGTTATTATATAGAAGTTGTTGATTTAAGACAAGGAATACTATCATTATATTTAAAGTTCTATTTCTTCCTATGTATTGGCTTTTTCTTCTGGCAAATTCCAATAGTTCCATATTTATATTGTATTTTATTTTTATCACCGTTTATTCCACAAGTATATATATATTTATATATATATATAAATAGATATATAGAACAGCGTATAAGAATTATAGAAGATCAATATTGAGTGATAATTATCTATATGGTTTATCACTATCAAGGTTATATGTAGTTTATTATTTCGGTTTATATTCTGGTAGTATAAGAGTCATTTTATTAGGTCATACTTATTATTATTTATGGACATTTTTAACAACGTTTTGGATTATTCTTCAAGTGGTGATTATCAAATCACAGTCAATTTATGGACCAAGATTCTTCATTCCCAAAATGTTTTTGCCCAAAGTGTACAATTATCACAGAGCTATTCCAGAACATTGCTATTATACTGAAAATGGTGTTAAGACAGTGAGTGATTGCGTAATTTGTATGTCACCTATCAATCCTAAAGAAGATTACTTAATTACACCTTGTAATCATATTTATCATTCGAATTGCTTGCAGGAATGGATGGAAATGAAGATGGATTGTCCAACTTGTAGAAGTCATCTTCCTGATTTAGAATAATGTGTTTAATTGATATATATAGTTTCTAATTACATTATTATTATGTTAATAAGTTAATTATTCCATGTTTTATTTGGATTTTAAAAAATCTATAGGTTTGATTATGTCAAACATTTTTGATATTTCTAATTTGTATTTTTCTCAATGATAAAAGCCTTTGAGGTGCATACGTTGGATGTAAAGATATCCGTATACAATATACTTATAAAATTTAGACTGATTATATTCATACTGCAATGAAAGAAGATGAGACTGATGATAAATCACTAGAAGAAGCATTGGAAGAAGTTAAGCTAATGATGATTGTTGTTGGAAATAGAGATGATTTAAGTATAGTTCAGAATTCTGATGGTAAGACTTACAGACCTAAAATTAACTATGTATTATAAATATTGATTTATTTATTATATAGAAAATGCCTACAGTATTGGAAAAGTTTATGATTGATTCATCAACAGTTTTACTCTCATTCTCAGCTGGTTTTCGTTTTTGTGGTCCAATTACAGTTGGATTCTATATAACCAATCCTGCAGATCGTTTTAGAGATACTCAAAACCAATATTATGGATTACCAGGTCAATATTTAAGAATATTTGATATAAATCTAGAAAATCCCATTGAATATGAAAAGGATTTGAAAAAGTATAAAATTATAATTAATATATAATAGAACAAAGCATGAATTAAACGTTATAGATAGTGACAATTATATAGATAAATATTTATATATAATCAACCAAAAAGTGAGTATGAATCGAGACTATTTGAGTGAAGTAAGTGACAATAGAATTCCTGTTGTAGATGTAGTAGGAAGACTAGTAAAGACAAAAACATTTGTTGAGGAATTAATACCATTTAAACTAATAGAAAAACTCCCAAATTATATTCATTACGATCCAAGAGTTGAAGTATCGAAATATAGTAAAGAAATCTCAACATTGAGAAAACCACAAGTATCTGTTGAGAATAATTCCGTTATAAATAACAATCCTTTAGGTAGTACAAATGTAAATAGAGATCCAAGAATTTCTGCTGCAAATAATAATACAACAATTCAAAGTATTA
Organism: Proteromonas lacertae; assembly: GCA_002245135.1. Taxonomy (NCBI): domain Eukaryota; class Bigyra; order Opalinata; family Proteromonadidae; genus Proteromonas; species Proteromonas lacertae. Next base: position 598,800 of record NGBS01000871.1, read on the forward strand.
ATAATGCCAATACCAATAATTCATCAACAAGTAATAGAACAGAATATTATAATCTAAAAAGAAATTATTCTGAAATAAACCCAATTGATGTTGATAATGATGATTCTAAAAGAATAAAAATAGATAATCAAATTAATAATAATAATGAAGAAGAAGAGAAAAGAAATAAAGAAAATGAAGAAAAATCAAAAAGAATAATTGATATTTTAAATAAATATAAAGTTACAAATAAGCCTAAAGATATACCTGTAAAAACAAAAACACTTACTGTTGATGAGAAAGATAAGAATAAGAATTATATAAGTGATAGCGAAAGTGATAGTGAAAGTAATACAGTATTTACTTACTCTGATGATGATTAAATTATGATAATTTATTCTTTGTTGTTTGTTTTAGATTGATAACATAAACCAATCTACAATATATAAAGCTCCATCTTCTTACACATGTTGAGAAAAAGGAAATGCAAAAAATAAAAATCGCGCATTTTGATTGGTAACTATAGATAGATTTAATTGGATACACTTGGAGCTATTTGATTGGATAGTAATTCGAATTATTTAAACTGAACATTTTCAATTATCTTGATAAATATAAAAATTGATTTTACTGAACATTTGAATTCTTCTATTTTCTTCTATTTTCTTCTATTTTCTTCTATTTTCTTCTATTTTCTTCTATTCACTTCTGTTGTCTTCTATTCACGTGTATTTAGTTTAAATGAATAAGGATAAGGTTAACACATTTATAAAAGCATTAGACATTCCAAAAGAAGTATTACAACCTGGTAGTATTTCATATGCTTTTGTTGCTGCTAATGATAATGACACTGGCGAAGATATATTCTTTATTCAAAGAAGATGTTATGATGAGATATATAAAGATATGAAGAAATATATGAGCAAAGAAGAACCAAAACAAAAGAATTTTTTGGTTTATGGTAATAAATTAATAGGTAAAACAATGTTTTGTGTGTTTTTATTATATAAATTTAAATCCAGAGAATATAAAGATTATCAAGTGATATATAGATATGCAAGAAAAACTTTTTTTATTAAAAGTCCCAATTCATCAATATATGAAGAATCAACAACACTAATTGAAAAACAAGGAGTTAAGTCAATAATAATCTGTGAAAACATACCAATAAGTGAAGATGAATATAGTGATTTTGATATTGTTATACTTGTTACATCTCCAGATTTGTCTAATTATAAAGTGATGAGGTCCAAAAGAGCTGCAATACAGTATTGCATTCTTCCATTTGATATAAATGAAATGACATTGTTTTGGAAGATGAAAGGTTTTCAAAATCATATTCAAGATAAAACAGATATTTATGGAGGAATTCCTGGATTATATACTATAGATACAGAATTAGCAATTAGTCAATATGATGGTAAAATTGAATGTTATATGAAAAAGCAATTCAATCAATATGTCTATATATATGATGTTAAAAAAGTAACTGATACACCAGAAAAATTGAGATTTATATCTGATCATATTAGAGATAAAGCAATTATAAAAGATAATAGTTTAGTTGATGTAAAGAGTTTTAATGCTTTTATGGACCTTTTAAAAAAGGAAATAGAAAATGATCATAGTAATGATGATTATGAAACAAAAATAAGTAATAAACTAGGAAGTGAGTGTGGTTGGTATTATGAACATTTAATATTATGCATCAAGATGTTAAACGAAAAAATGATAGATAATATCATAATGAATGAATCAGAATTACTGCAATTGAATGGAAAAGAATTACCATTATTTATAAATTGTTCATTTAGATCTAATTTCCCAGCTGTTGATGGAATTGAGATAAATGATGAATGTATAAATGGATATCAAGTAACTGTGAATGATAGTCATAGACTGGTTAAAACCATTTCAATATTATTGAAAGTCCTATATCAAGAAACACTAGAGAAAAGAAAAGAAATAATAAAAGAAATGTGTGAAAAATTAATTTATAACACAATAGAAATAGTTAATAATTATAATAATAATGATGTAACAGAAAATACTATGTCATTAGAAGTAGAAAATGATATTTTATTAGATCAATTATCCAGTAGTTTATATTACTGTGGAGTATATATATATATATATATATATATATTATAATTAATATAGTATACACCTGAGTGTTTGATTCAAACAGCTAATAGTCGACACTATAGTTATGATACTAATTATGAGTTTTATATAGTAATTGAAAAATTGAAGAGATTTTCACAATATGAGATTAATAAGATTGAAAGAATAAAGAAGATTGAGGATATTGATGAGAATAGTATTAATGAAGTTATTAGAAGTATATTTCCACCAATATCAAGTAATGATGAAGATATAAAATGGAGGATTTTGAAGTTGATAAGAGATGCCAAAGATCATACTTATGATGGTTATATTAAAAAAGAGAATATAAAAGAAAATGTAATAATTAAAACAATAAAGGATGAAATGAAAGCAATGATTGATAATGTAATATATAACGATTTTGATGACATGGACATATTGTTAGATACAAAAATTGATGATTGTTGTAAGGATTATAATAATCCTAGATTTGTAATAACAATAGTGAATCCTCATCCTAACAGTTTAATTGATGTGTATTTTGATGATGGTTGTGATTTTAGTTCATATGGAACAAAATTAGAAAAGAAAATGACTGATTATATGAAGAAAATATATCCTGGATATGACACATTAAAGGATGATATACAAAAGGAAAAAGAAAAAAAAATTAATATGAAAGACGACAAAAAAGCGATAGCAAAAGCAAAACAAGCTGCAAAAAAAGCAGCAAAAGAAGAAGCAGAAAAAGAATCAAAGGAAAGAGTAAATCTTCAGTTCAATAGAATAGAGATAACAGATGAGAGAATTCCTTACCAACAAATAGAAAAAATCAAAATAAATAATCCACATTTGAATGATAATAAAATATTTTATGAAAGTGACAAAAGAAAAGAATTAGATATTGAAGATAGTAGTATTGACTTTACTAATAGATTGATAAACAGATTAAAGTCAAATAAAACATTGAAGAGTTTTATAGATTGTAATTTTATAACCTTAGATATATCAAATATGTTATGTGATACGTTGGAAGAAGGATTGGAAAAGTTTAACAAAATATTAAATAATTATGATTCTCCAACAACATATTTTATAAATGAATATGGAAAAATAGAAGAAAAAACTGTTAATAATGATTATTGTAAATTACTGAATGAAATTAAAAGAATAGGAGGTGGTGAAGAATGTGAAATAAAAGAAGTATTAAAATGTAGTTATTGCAGTGAAGAAAAAACTATAACTAGAAAATGTAAAAATGTTTTTGGATATATAAAGAATGAGAATGGAGGAACTAAAGTTATTATTCCAAATAGAAATGTAACTTTTTATTGTGAAAAATGTAAATCAATAACATATTGTAAAGCAAAATATGAGTATGATAATGAACCTAGAATTAATGTAAATCCAGATAATTATGATATTTATGTGGATGGTATACTACGATCAACATTAACTTCAACAACTAATACTGAGAATAGTAGACAACTAAGTCCTCCAACTAGTAATCCATCATACTATCATCAAAATAGTAGACAACTAAGTCCTCCAACTAGTAATCCATCATACTATCATCAAAATAGTAGACAACTAAGTCCTCCAATTAGTAATCCATCATACTATCATCAAAATAGTAGACAACTAAGTCCTCCAACTAGTAATCCATCATACTATCATCAAAATAGTAGACAACTAAGTCCTCCAACTAGTAATCCATCATACTATCATCAAAATAGTAGACAACTAAGTCCTCCAACTAGTAATCCATCATACTATCATCAAAATAATACAAGACTAAGTTCTGCAAATAGTAATCCATCATACTATCATCAAAATAGTATACAAAGTCCTCCAATTAGTAATCCATTTAATAATACTGAGAATAGTAGACAACTAAGTCCTCCAACTAGTAATCCATCATACTATCATCAAAATAGTAGACAACTAAGTCCTCCAAATAGTAATCCATCATACTATCATCAAAATAGTAGACAACTAAGTCCTCCAACTAGTAATCCATCATACTATCATCAAAATAGTAGACAACTAAGTCCTCCAAATAGTAATCCATCATACTATCATCAAAATAGTAGACAACTAAGTCCTCCAACTAGTAATCCATCATACTATCATCAAAATAATACAAGACTAAGTTCTGCAAATAGTAATCCATCATACTATCATCAAAATAGTATACAAAGTCCTCCAATTAGTAATCCATTTAATAATACTGAGAATAGTAGACAACTAAGTCCTCCAACTAGTAATCCATCATACTATCATCAAAATAGTAGACAACTAAGTCCTCCAACTAATAATCCATCATACTATCATCAAAATAGTAGACAAAGTCCTCCAATTAGTAATCCATCATACTATCATCAAAATAGTAGACAACGAACAGTTAGTCCAATTGATATGACAGTTCGAAAATCTAAAAGAAAATGTATTATATTTTTATTATTTATTTATAATTAAATAGCAGTTGATTATATGAGATTAATATTTAATAACGATTATGAAATTCCTGAGTTTTATCAAAATGAATCATTCATAAAGTTACCTGATTATGTTAAGATATTTCAATATCCAACGAATTACATTTTAGTAAGAGATTTCTATAAACTCTACTGGGAAAGAATAAAAAGCAATATTTTATACAATTTATTAAGTAAATATTGTAGAAACACAATGAAATTGAAATTAATATTAAAATATTTGAATGTTGAATATGATAAATCCGATTTGAATAATATAGAAAATGGAGAAGAAATTGCACAGCAGCAAAAGATAAAATTAAGAAGGATTATTAACAAATATGAAAAAGAAGAGTATAACCAAAGTGAAATGAATGTAACAGTACCACAGACAAGCTATTATCTTTTGAGAGGCCAGCCAGGATGTGGAAAATCTTCTTTTATAATTTATTTTATAACCAAATTCATTGAATTGAAGAAAGAATTAAAAATTCCTGATTTAAGTTTTACATATATTAAAAGTTCAAAACAAGAAGGTAAAAGAAGACCTGAGGAGGATGAATGTTATTTAAATGGTTTTCATTTAGATGATAAGAGAATTGGTTATGATGTGATTATATGTGATTCAATTAATATTGACCTTGATACATATGATAAATATAACATAATTATAAATGTCAGTTCTCCAGATAGTAAGAATTATGAAAGTATAAGTGAATTTAACAATCATAAGAAGATATATTTCTATTTAGATATTTGCAGCGATGATGAAATATTGAAATGGAAAAACAAATGTTTACCACCTGAATTAGGCAAAGTAATTGATAAATTTCTACCATTTTATAACAATGTTCCAAGACATTTATATTTTGCAGCAATATACGATGTGTATTATGAAGGAAGAAGTTATTGGAATGATATATATACCAACTGTATAAATACAATAGCTGCAGATATGGGTTATTATGAGTTTATAAAGAAGTATCTTTGTCCATGTGAAAACTCAAATGATAATTTAGAAAATGATAATGGATTATATAAAAGTAATGTTATGCAATATGATAGATTTGATACAGATTTATCACATTATGTATTTAAATATAAAGTCAAAAGTTATGATTCAATTGATAAATATCAATTAGAATTTGTTTCAAAAGAAATATTTAGATATGTTTACAATTGTGTAAGTCATAGATTAAGTAGAAAAGAATCTCAATTACTACATGAATATTATTATGCAGAAATAATAGATAATGAAGATCATCCTTTATATAAAATATTATTCAATGAATTAGTATGGTATAGAATAATTCACAATAATAATTGGTCAGGTGTGGAAATAGAAGAATTTGATGATGGTTTAAAAACTGAATTTGATAAATTTACAGGTAATTGTTGTTGTAAATCAGAAGCATTAGGAGAAGGTTATTATGTTGGTGAGATTACCATTGATAATGATGAGGATGATGATAATAGTGATTATGATATTTTTTATTTAATTAATAATATAATAATACATCCATCAAATAACAACAACAGAAATGAAGTAATTAAGAAAAAAATATATGATAGATTGATAGACTATCAAAGAAGAATAGGGAAAACTATTTATTATATAATAGTAACAAATGATGATATAGAGAATTACTATTTCAACCAAACATTCAACAAATTTGTTGATTTTCAACCCTATTTAAAAGGTGAAAAAGAAGTTATGTTAAGAAGTATATCAATTAAAAGTAATTATCTAAATAGTATAAATGATTGTTTAAAGAAATGTTGGTGTGTTATGTCATGTTTAGATTTAATTTTTAGTGATGGTGAATTAAAGAAATCAGTCGAAAAAGTCAAGAAAATGTTAGAAGAAAAAGTAAAGAGAGGATATAATAAAGCAGTTGATGAAGATATACTAGCATTGAACAACTATTTGAATTTGAACGAAAAAGATGAGAGGGATGAAGTGTCTGAAGCAGTAGGTATAATGATAAAAGAATTTAATAATGATTATGATGTTAATCCAATATATTTTATTGAAAAATTGGTAAATAAAAATAATTTGAAAGATGTTAAGAAGGAATTAAAGATAAAAGGAGGAAATTCACAGAGTCATCATATTGACTTCATAATAAATGGAAATAAAGTATTAAGTAGTAGAAGTTTTGATGATATAACAGTAAAATCAAATTATCTTATTGTAAATGTAATTAATGCTAATAATTTTAGTTTAAGAATAGAAGATTACTTAATTATAAGAAACAAAACATTAGGCATGTTGAATTATAAATTGCAAGGATATATTTATAAGGAAAATGAAAGTTTCTATACAGTTTTAAATAATGATGGTATAAAGGAAAGAAAAAATATATGCATTCTATTTTATAAGAGTTTACATTCGTTAGCACAACAACAACTACAACAACAACAACCATTACAACCACCACCACCAACATTACGACAACTACCACCAACATTACGACGACAACAACAACAACCACCACTATTACGAGTTTTCAATAAAAATCGTAATAGTTATTCAAATTTATTCGACTATCACCAAATTGATGATGATGATGATGGTTATTCAAATTTATTCGACTATCACCAAAATGATGATGATGATGATGGTTATTCAAATTTATTTAATAAAAACATCCATCTTCAAGTAAAAAGAAGAAATAATTAAATGTGTTGTTATTGTTTTTATAATAGAAACAAACATTATTATAAAACAATTATTATTAAAAATTATATTAAAAATTATATTAAATGTATTATAACAGTTTATCATTGGTGTAGTTAACCCTTATAAGGGGGAGAGTATAAATTATTCAACTTTTTGAATGCTTTCTAAATTTCTTACAACTTTTTGATAGAATGACTGGGAGAGTATAATGGCCTGGTACAAACCCTTAGTTTCAGACTGAGTTAGGCAGGACAGGGCCAGGCCAAGGTTAGGACAGGGACATGACCCGGGACGAAATCAAAAAGGATGTCCTTTGCAAATGAAACATACAAAATAATATCTACTTTTTATTTTGAAAATAATTTTAATTTAAGGATTATATTACCATATATTTTCATTTTTATTTTTGAATTTATTATTAATTAATTTTATATATAATAAATTGATATAATGAATATATTAGAAATAAGGACTTCCTACAATATCTTCATCATCTGAAAAGCTCTCATCTTCTTCTATGCTTGAAACTCTACTCTCTTCTTCTTCTTCTATTGTTAAGTCTAAAACATTTGACTCAGTTTCTGTATGAATGTAATCTTTTCATAGTCACTAACTTCTTCTTCACTACTTTCTTCTTCTTCATACTCATAATTATTTTCTCTCATTTTCTGTTTGAATTGATGGAATTACATTCTCATCATGTTGTTTAGCAATACAAGATTTAATCTGTTTCTTCTAGTTGTATGTATACAGCCTTCCACAGAAAAACTCCTTTCAATAAATGCTGAAGATGTTGGTATGGTTTGTAATATATTAAAGATTTTTTGAAGATTGGTATAACATGATCCATATGAATTGAAAAATATTTTGCTGCTTATATCTTTCGGATACTTACATCCTTTTTTATATGGAAGTCTGTTTTCAAAATAATATAACTCTTAGGGTTAGGGTTAGGGTTAGGGTTAGGGTTAGGGTTAGGGTTAGGGTTAGGGTTAGGGTTAGGGTTAGGGTTAGGGTTAGGGTTAGGGTTAGGGTTAGGGTTTAGGGTTAGGGTTAGGGGTTAGGGTTAGGGTTAGGGTTAGGGTTAGGGTTAGGGTTAGGGTTAGGGTTAGGGTTAGGGTTAGGGTTAGGGTTAGGGTTAGGGTTAGGGTTAGGGTTAGGGTTAGGGTTAGGGTTAGGGTTAGGGTTAGGGGGGTTAGGGTTAGGGTTAGGGTTAGGGTTAGGGTTAGGGTTAGGGTTAGGGTTAGGGTTAGGGTTAGGGTTAGGGTTAGGGTTAGGGTTAGGGTTAGGGTTAGGGTTAGGGTTAGGGTTAGGGTTAGGGTTAGGGTTAGGGTTAGGGTTAGGGTTAGGGTTAGGGTTAGGGGGTTAGGGTTAGGGTTAGGGTTAGGGTTAGGGTTAGGGTTAGGGTTAGGGTTAGGGTTAGGGTTAGGGTTAGGGTTAGGGTTAGGGTTAGGGTTAGGGTTAGGGTTAGGGTTAGGGTTAGGGTTAGGGTTAGGGTTAGGGTTAGGGTTAGGGTTAGGGTTAGGGTTAGGGTTAGGGTTAGGTTAGGGTTAGGGTTAGGGCTGAGTTCAGCAACGGGATGTCCTTTTGTGTTTTGTCCCTTCCCTTGTCCTTTTCATACACGATAACTTCTCGTTGATTACACATGTCCTCTTTGTCCCGGGTCGTGTAGTTTAACACGTCCTTTTTTGTCCTATTTTTTTGAGTTTAAGTTTCTGTTTTTTTAATATAAATATTCTGCAATAACATTAAATAAGCTTAATATTAAGTATTATATACTATACTCAAGTCATTTTTGTATATCCTAAATAATACCATTCAAGAATCCATTTAAGCCATATTTGCTATATCTATGAATAATATTTAACCTACATATACCACTTAGATAACTCTGTATAGTTTAATGAAGTATATCCCTATTTACAAACACTCATAGCATAACAGAACTTCACATGATACATGCTTATCATTACACTAATTTGTACTATAACATATGCTTGAATTAAATACGAATAAAAAGTAGAAAAAAGAAAAAATGTTAATTAACTCGAGTTCTTGCATTTTGAATGCCATCTCATAATAGGTTTAGAGATAATACCTATAGATTATATAACATCAATAATTGCATAGAAAGACTTGGAGAGAAGAATAAAAGGATTGAATGCAAAAAGTGCAAAATGTTTATCATCAAGCATGCTACTCAGTTAAAAAGACATGTAAGACAGCATTTTAGATTATTATTATAATTTATAGTTGCATAAGCGTATCAGTTCAGTCAACAATTGATATGAGTGATCATAGCAAAGACAAGGAGATTGTTGAATTAATAATAGAAAACAATCTCCCTTTAAGCGTAGTTGAATCCAAATCGTTCAAAAGCTTGTTCAAAAATTATGCTGTAACATCAACTAAAAAAGTAAAAATAATAATTGAAACAGAATCGAAGAAAATGTTAAATGAGTGTATAGATAGAAGAAAAAAACTAACAATAATATTGGATGAATGGAAAAATATACTTGGAAATAGCATCATAAACATAGCAGTTAAACAAAATCAAAGATTTGTATTTGTTGAAAGTGTATTACAAAAAAAGGTACAAACAACAAGAAAGATTGTACATCTTATTTCTGATACCTTAGAAAGAAATAATTTGGATATGAATAACATTTCTGCAGTAGTAACTGACAACAATCCAACTATGAAACATATTGGTGAAGTTATTCAACAAAGAACAAGCAATACAATTATTACATTTGGATGCCTTGCTCATGTTGTAAATTTAATTACCAAAAAATAATGGAAATTGATAAGTATAATGATATTCTTCAGTATTGCATTGATATGATTCATAAACTAAAAACCAATACAGTGTAAGACAATTTATATTCAACAAATATCAGGAAGTTCCGCAGATCAGAAAAGGATGTCCAACTAGATGAACATCTTTTTCAAATATGTTTAGCAAAATTATTAAACACAAAGATATTTTAATTGATGCTAAGTTATTAGATGAAAGTCGTTGCGAAGAAATAAGTGAAATAATGAAAATTACCAACAAGCTATCATATGTGCAAGAATTAAGCAGAGATAGCACTACTTTAAGCGATGCATACTGTATCATTAAATCAATGAAGAAATATTTGAATTCATGCGAAAATGATAATATAAAGAATATAATTACCAAACAAATGGAATTAGCGAATTTGGATATATTATTGATAAGTCAATATTTAAATGTAAACTATAAATTCAAACATGGAGATAAAAATGATTACTCAAAGAGATTTATTATAGATAATTTCTCTGATATTTGTGACAGAAATTTGGTTGCAGAAATATACTTTTTTGAAAACAGAATGCCATACAATGGTTCACCTTCTTCCATTTTTCGCGAAAGCATTTCAACAGATATATGGTTTGCAACATATGGGATATACTTTAGAAATTTAAAGAAAATTTATGACATTTTATCAACAATACCATGTTCAAGCTCTTTTATTGAGAGAAGTTTCTCCATCGAAAGCGTAATACATTCATACAGGAGAAACAGATTAAACTTAGATACTATTAATAACATTATGAGATTAAAGTATGAATTAGTTGAGAGAAATAAGAGAGTAAAAGAACAAAATGTAGAGTAAGGGTTAGGGTTAGGGTTAGGGTTAGGGTTAGGGTTAGGGTTAGGGGGTTAGGGTTAGGGTTAGGGTTAGGGTTAGGGTTAGGGGGTTAGGGTTAGGGTTAGGGTTAGGGTTAGGGTTAGGGGGGGTTAGGGTTAGGGTTAGGGTTAGGGTTAGGGTTAGGGTTAGGGTTAGGGTTAGGGTTAGGGTTAGGGTTAGGGTTAGGGTTAGGGTTAGGGTTAGGGTTAGGGTTAGGGTTAGGGTTAGGGTTAGGGTTAGGGTTAGGGTTAGGGTTAGGGTTAGGGTTAGGGTTAGGGGGGTTAGGGTTAGGGTTAGGGTTAGGGTTAGGGTTAGGGTTAGGGTTAGGGTTAGGGGGGTTAGGGTTAGGGTTAGGGTTAGGGTTAGGGTTAGGGTTTAGGGTTAGGGTTAGGGTTTAGGGTTAGGGTTAGGGTTAGGGTTAGGGTTAGGTTA